>JANUWF010002268.1:1200000-1747912 GCA_026120185.1 Voacanga thouarsii | reverse complement strand
CTCCCACTTGCACTCTAAGACCGGGTAAGTCCGTAGGTGCCCACCCCTATGGCGTCTAAGTGTCTCCTGAAGACTCTCTCAGCCAAAGGCTTGGTGAATGGATCTGCTAGATTGTTTTCTGAGGCAATATGCTCCACCACGACTTCCCGTCTCTGGATGAAATCCCGGATCAGGTGGTACTTCCTCTCGATGTGTTTTCCCTTCTTGTGGTTCCGAGGCTCCTTAGATTGCGATACTGCTCCAGTGTTGTCGCAATACATCACAACCGGCCTGTCCATATGTTGTACGACTCCAAGTTCTGAAAGAAACTTCCGGAGCCGGATCGCTTCCTTGGTCGCCTCCGAGCGACCACATACTCAGCTTCCATGGTTGAGTCAGCAATACAAGACTGCTTAATACTCCTCCATGAAATTGCTCCTCCAGACAAAGTGAAGACATATCCACTAGTTGAGGTTCTATCATAGGGCCAATATACTTGCATGTTGGGTATGCGCGACTAGTTAGTTAAGACAGACTTATACAAGATAGTTTCTGTACTATATCGCCCCTTGTGGTTGTCCGAATGGTCTAAAATGTCCAGGGCCCTGGAAAACATGACTTGGATGTTTGCTTTAGGGCAGCTCCCTTGGAAAGCGGAAACACTCCAGGAAATCGTGGATCATTGGACTAGAAGTCTAAGGATGGTAGATGTCATTTAGAGGGGTGTTAGTACACTTCTTCCTCTCTAAATGTACGGCGATGTGTAGAGGTGTATTTTAGTCATTTCACCTGTAGGTCGGAGACTTTGCGAATGCAGCATTATTCTTGGGGTCAATATTTCCTTATGGTGATATTAGGAAATATTTAAAATGTAAAATACAACTATTTATATAGCAGGGGTATTTTGGTTATTTTAGCAGCCAAGGCGATGTGTCTTTTTAGTCCTCGGGATAGCCCGTAAGTCCTAACTACTTTTGGGTTGAGGAATTGGTCTCGTATGAAGAGGATTTTATTTTATTTTATTTTATTCAGGAAGTCTAATTTATTATTGGACTGGAATAAAATAAATAAATAAATTAATTAAAATAGGAGTTGAGAGAAATTAATTATCTAGTTTAATTGGTTAATTAATTATTCAGGGCCTAGGTCCAGTATGAATAATTAAGAAATTAACCTGGGCTTAAACTAGGGGAAATAATTAATATTTAATTATTTATTGGGTTATTTAAATAGGCCCAAGAAATAAATAATTAAAGATTAATTATTATGGTTCATTTGGGCTTCTTAATTATTTATTGGGTTGTTTATATAAGCTCAGGAAATAAATAATTAATGTTTATTATTTTGGGCCTTTTGGGTCCAAGAAAAATAGTAAATATTTTTTTGGCCCAATAGCTTAGACCTTAGGGTTTTTTCCAGATACGGTTAAGAGGAGTTTATGGTTAAGTCAAATTGATTCTCAGGGATAACATCCGGGTGTTTGAAATATGATATCCCGGGGATATGTTTATCAGATATTGAGAGACCTAATTTTGGCTAACTAATAAATAACTCTCTGAAAAAAGAAAAACCCTAAATTTTCCCTAGCCACTCTAGAACTCACGTTACTCTCTCGTAGACTCTCTCGTTGCTTTCCTCTTCTTGTTTGTTCTCCTTGGAGCTTTGCTAACCAATAGCAAGAGAACCAAGGAGATTTGAGACCATTCTTCTTCTCTGTTGTGTTCACCGACTAGAGGTTAGGCAGAGGAATATCCCGAGAGCTGGAAAGCTAGGCGTTCATGCAAACAAGGCGAAGTAGAAGGCTAGCGGGTGTTCAACCGGATGCTTCTTCAAGTGGACAAAGCGAGGCGATTCCAGTCGTTCAATCCGCTCTTACTCAACCTAGAAGGGTTAAGGAGCGCAAATGTATGATCTTCATACTTCCGTGTGGCCTTTAAGGCTCGCGGGTTTTTTTTCTCTGAATTTTTTTCCCGTGACCGTGCATGCCCCCTGTTTCCGTTTCCCTCAGTTCTGACCATGTTTAACAAGGTCCTGTTTCTTCTTTCTGCCACTCCATTTTGTTGAGGAGTGTCAGGTGTACTTAGTTGGGATAAAATCCCATTTTCTGACAAGTAAAATCTAAAGTCATAGGATAGATATTCTCCACCTCGATCTGATCTAAGTGTCTTAATATTCTTTCATAACTGTTTCTTAGTATCAGCTTTAAATTCTTTGAATTTTTCTAAGGCATCAGACTAATGAGTCTTTAGGTAAATATAACCATATCTTAAGTAATCATCCGTAAAAGTAATGAAATACTCATACCCACCTCTTGCTTGGACACTAATTGGTTCACATACGTCAAAGTGCACTAATTCTAAGACTTCTTTTGCTCTATTTCCTTTGGAAGAAAATAATCTTTTTGTCATTTTACCTTCCAAACAAGATTCGCAAACTTAAAAAGGTTTACCTTTAAGTCACTTAAAGGACCTTTTTTTACAAGTTTTTGAATCCTATTTAGATTAATATAACCAAGTCTAAGATGCTATAAGAGAGTCTCATTAGTGGGAGATAACTTAATGCGTTTGTTAGTTTCAGTATGATATAATGAACTGTTAGTAGGTTTCAAAACATACAAATCATTATTTAAATATCCATGACATATCAAAGAATTATTCAAAAATATCTCTACTGATAATTTATAAAATTTAACAGAATATTTTTGCTTGAATAACAAAGAAACCGAAATCAAACTTCAATTAATGTCGGGAACATAACAACAATCTTTCAAAATCAAATGTTTATTATCAAAATAAAGATAAACATCTCTAATAGCTCTTGCAGATATCATTGATCTTGTGTCAACCCTTAGAGTATGCTTTCATTTATTGAGATGTCTAGTTTACTTGGAACCCATGTAATGAATTACAAATATGGTTAGTGGCTCCATAATCTATTATCCAAGTATTGGTAGAATCAACTGGTAAATAAGTTTTAATGTAGGATAATTCATCAGTACTTTGCTTGCGTTTAGCTAAGTAATCTGGGCACTATGTCTTCTAATGTCCTTTTTGCTTGCAGTGGAAACATTTGCCTTTGGGCTTTTTATCCACTTTTGTTTTCTTAACCTGCTGCTTAGGCCCCCTTTTTTTTATTATTATTTTGCTTCCTCTTATTTCCTCCTTTACTCTTAGGCTTGGAGAGGAAGATCCAGCATGAGTTAGAATAAGAGCATTGCCACTTCTCACTTTTAGAGTAGTCTCGGCGCTCTCAAGCTCCTTCATCAACTTTGTAAAAGACATCTCTATCTTGTTCATGTTATAATTAACTTTGAACTGCGAAAACATCTCTAGGAGAGTTTCTAGAGCCATATCAACCTGAGTCTCAGGTTTAATTTCAACCCCTCAAACCTTTGCCATGTTAAATTGAGCGATTAATTCTAACATATGATCCTTCACGGGTATTCCAAATTTCATGCGCATATTTATTATGCGCCTTATTGCTGCTTGGTAGGCCTGACGTCCTTTGTGCTCCAATATTTGCTGGAGGCTTTTCATTATTTCTGTAGCGGTTGTCATGTTCTCATGTTTCTACTGCAACACATTTGAGATAGATCCCAAAATGTAGCAGCGAGGCATCTCATCAGAACTCAACCACTTATCATAAGCCTCATTTTGTTCATGCGTAGACTGTTTAGTAGGTTTAGTAGGACACGGTTCAGTTAGTATGTATTTTAGGTTCTCAGCAATGAGTACAATTATGAGGTTCTATTTCCAATCAAAAAAATTTTCTCCAACCAATTGATTTTTTATTAAAATTTGGGATAAAGTGTTGAAAGTCATTTTTTGAAATAAAATAAAATAAAACATATGAGCCATTCATCATATCATGATGCATGATCAAAATATTATAGGATGATGCATGATCAATATGATAATATTTTAAGTAGTAATAAGAACTACTATCAAAATACGATAATCTAAAACTCTACGGTAACATGCATCTGTATTGGAGATAACAATGTAACTTATAGTTAGGTTAGGATCCACAACCTAATACTCCAAAGTAATATGCACCTCTATTGGAGATAACAATATAACTTATAGTGAGACCTGGATCATCCAACTAAAATTAATATATCTTACATCTAAATGCAATATTAGTTTTAGTGCTGTTAATATTTTGGCCATCATAGACATTATTTGGATATTCTCTATGAAGTCCTTATAATATTTTTGATTTAAGTGTAACCCTTATAAATTTTAATAAAGTTTCAAATCTAATCACATCACCTGTAGGGTAATTATGAATGTGTTAAACTTAAAAAAAATAATTAAAATTTTGATACCCAATCTAGTAACCAATAAAACGTAACCTTCCTATAGAGAGACTATTTAAAATGGTACGAAGCAAACGTTAATTTTACTAATGGGCTAATAGGGGAGGCCTAATGTTAATTAAAATTAACTATTTTACACTTATCTTTTTTAATTTAATAAAAAATATTAATTTATTTATACATAACTAAATAGTACCTAGAGCGGTGTTAATGCCAACTATATGACATGTTAACATGAATGATATATAATTCAATCACATTAAATAGTAAAAAAATATAAAATAAAATTAATTTTATGGCCAACTTAGACTCAAAAATAAAATTACAAAATTACAATTGAAAATCAAATTGGCTAACAAAATAGTCAACCTTTAATCTTCTGCAATATTAATTAAATGACACAACTTCTCGTTACAAGACTTGCAATAGAGTAGTGGTTAGAGCTTGGCACGACCGAGCTGTGGATTGGCCCAGCGTTAGCCAGGCCTAGGCACTTGGCTAACCTGTTGCTGGCTGTTGGACTAGCCCATGCTGGTCGCTGGTCCAAGCTCTAGCTAGGCCGCTGGAGCCAGGCCCAGGCTGGTCCAAGCTCCAATGGCCTCCAGCATCCATATGTTCAGGACCCAACCAGTTTACCCACCATCTACAATCTACAATTGTGATACCACAAACAGCTCTAGGAATTGCATTTTCTGTGCGCCGGCTTTTGCTCCAATGAATATTTACAGTTTTTTTTATTTTAATAACAACATAAAAATAATAATACTAATAAATAACTCAAAAAGGAAACATAGAGACGTAATCCACCCTTTTTGTTATAAGACTCGATATTACTTATACATATTCACCAAATAAAAAACTATGGCCATAAAATTATTTTGAACAAAATTAATCAAATCATTCACCATGAATATAAATGCATTATTCCTACACCGCTCAACTAAATATATGCATAAAAGATTTAATCTTAATCCATAAATTCATATCAAAACCAGATTCTGATACAAATTGTTAGTTATATGATCGATATACTTATGTATCAACCAAATTAAACCCTAAAAATACGTGAAAACGAATAATATCTTCGTAGATAACGTCTTCACCAATACAATTCTTGAAGCTTTTGACTTTCTAGTAATGCTCCAAACCAGAAAATTTCTAATCGTATTTTTTCCCTCTTTGTTGATGGTAGATTTACACAAAAATTGAGAGAATAAGATCGTTTTTTCTCACGTATATTGGAATAGAGTCATAAACCAATATGTATAGTTGATTATTTCCAACTTTCTCTACATATTTAACTCTATCTCAAATACAAAGCCTGATAAAATAAGATAAGTATAGTTGGATACAACCACCTCCACTTATCCCACCCTACCTCAAATTCAATTTTTAGTTTCCTGCAATTTTCATTGATAAATTATAAATAAATTATAATTTATTATTGTCCCATAATTAGGAGCCACTGAAGGGACCTGACCGGATATAGTTAGACTAAGCTCCAATAAATTATTTTGTCAATAAAAATAATTTATTAATTATGTTCCACTATACTAAAAGAACGTAACTGCACTCTTAGTCTAATTGCAATTACTGAAATTAATAATTATATTCAATGATTGATCGATCCAACAGGCAAGAATTTCAACATCTGATAGGCCACCGCCGGCTCTAAAATTTCATGCAGCTTAGAAGCATCCCAATAACCATTGCAAACATAATCCTTCACCTTAAGCTGTGGATCTTGAATGGAGGATTGCAACGATGATAGCTTTCCAAACCCCGTCCAATTATCAAATAAAAAAAAAACTCGTACTAGAATTAACATACATGAAGATATGTTCTTCTCTAAACATACCCATCTTAATAATTCTCTTCTAGGCTGAAGAAGCAATAGACGGAACAGACAACAAAGAGGGAAGCATACCCTCTGGTTTATATTTAGCAGAAACATAACTAGCCCATAATGAACTTTGTTGCTTAAATTTCCAATACAATCCTAATACAAATGCCAGATTCAAGTCATCAAAATTTCTAAGTTGCAGGCCATTCTCTTCATGTGGAAAACACATTGCTTTCCAACTCCTCCAGTGTCTCCTTGAACCAAACTCAGGAGTACCCCAAATAAAATCTGAGCAAAGACATTTAACATAACGAAAGACTGAAATGGGTGAGCCTATAACATGCAAAATGTGAAATGGTATAGAAGACAAGACCGTCTGAGCTAACTGAATCTTCCTTGCTTCTGAGAGATGTTTAAACTTCCACCCCTACATTCTATGCTTCATCTTGTGAATTATAGGTTGGAAAAAAAAAAAAAAACCCTCTTTTTTCTACCTTGAAAAATTGGACACCCCAAATAAGTTAAAGGTAGCTTCTTAAACGTAAATCCCATCAAGTGTCGAATTTTCCTTTTCATAGCCTTTGGAGCCTCATCGGAGATAGTAAAAAAACTTTTATCCTTGTTAATAAGTTGACCAGAAGCCCTTTGAAAATCTGCTAAAACCCCATTCAAAACATTCAAAGATCTTTTGGCCGCCGAAGCAAAGATGACAGTGTTATCTACAAAGCTAAGATGAGAAATAGGGAAAAAGTGCCACGGGACAGAATATGGAGCAAGTAAAGGAGAAGATAACAAATCATTTAGACTTTTTGCTAACAGCTCTTGAGCAATAATAAAAAGGCTGGGAGATAAAGAATCACCTTGTCAAACACCCCTTGATGACTTAAAATATCCACAGCTGGTGCCATTACAAGGACAGAAAACCAACAATTGTCAAGACAATTCCGAATCATATGCTGCACATGAGCATTGAACCCAAAACATCTCAGAACTTTAAGAAGAGTATCCCAACAAACCCAGTCAAAAGCTTTTGTCATATTAAATTTAAAAATGACATTTCCCCCCATAGTACGCTTATTCAAAGAGTGAGAAAGTTCTTGAACAAGCAAAACATTAACAAAAATATTCCTTCCTTTCACAAAATCAGCTTGATTTGGGGATATAATCCAAGGTAAATATTCAGCCAATATATTAGCTAGAACCTTAATAACTATTTTATTACAATATTTACACAAAGTAACAGGCTGAACTTTCTTGAAAGTTGAGGAGAATCTTTTTTAGAAATAAGCACAATAGAGGTGCTTGTAAATTCCCTTGGAAAAGGAAGTCCAGGAAAGAAATCTCTAACTGCAGCAAGCACATCAACAACTATAATATCCCAACAATTAGTATAGAATACCTTGCATGGTAAAGCCATCCGGACCAGGAGATGAATCAATGCCTAAATAGAAAACCGCCTCATTGACCTCCTCAAGATTGGCAAAACCAAAAGCTTATGATTATCCTCCGCTGAAATAAGTGTTAGAATGCTCAAAAAAAAATTGAAGCTGATATATCTACCATTTGATCTTGTTCTAACAGATTCTAAAAGAAAAACTCTACAGCCATTTGTAATATAGTACTCTGATCAGACCCTAAAAGACCATTATCATCCTCAATCTTAGTTATACGAAGCCTTTTGCGCTGACTTTTACAATAGGAATAAAAAACGACAGTGCCTGTATCATCGTCCTAGGCCCACTTTATCCTTGCCTTATCCCTCCAGAAAACTTCCTCACACTAAGATGAAAAGCTTGCTTAACTTTTGCCTCCTACTAAGTAATACGGTCCTAAGAGAGCCCCGAGTTATCATACCAAACTTGAGCCCTCAAGACCTCATCCTCCAGTAGCTTAATATTGTTAAAGACATTCCCAAAGGAATTTTTATTCCAAGCTTTAAGTGTATTCTTGACAGACTTAAGTTTCCAAGAAGCACATGTATACCATTCCTGAACACTTTTATATCCCAAGCCTGTTTGATCACTTGCGGAAATTCATGATGATGAGTCCACGATTTCAAAAACTTAAAGGGTATAGGCATTGTGGGCGGGGGTAGAATCTACACAGTCACCATCAAAGGAGCATGATTAGAATTTCCCTGCTGAAGTACATTGAGTAAAATCAGTCTTCCCATTTTCGATTCCGTAACATTCTATCTAATCTTTCCCAACATGGTCTTGCACCTGAACGATGCCATGTAAACCAGCTCCTAGTGAAATAGGGATTTCACAAAGCTACAGCATTAATAAATGACATAAAATTAGCCATGGCGGCAATATTAGGACAAAAAATACTCAAAAGCCTCTGCCACCACATTAAAGTCACTACTCACCAGCCACAGGAATTGCATTTGAGCCTATATGTGCAATAAAGAATACCATAAACTAAAACGACATGCCTTTATACACAAAGCATAAACAACTGTGCAAAAAATCACATCGCCATTTGCTAAAGAACGCTTAAGATGCAAAAACTGATCTGACCAATCTACAATACTAATGTCAACAAATTCTCTCCAGAAAAGCCATAGTTTACCATTAGCATTAGATGAGAAGTAGGAAAACCCTAGCTTATATGCATACATTGCTATTTGATCAGAAGAAACCATTGGATCTAAAACAGCAAGAAAGTTCAATAAGTGCAATCTAATAAGTTTCTGCCCCCGGCGCAAAGATAAAGAAGAAGCAATTCCTCTAATAATCCAAATAGAGCAACACCATTTCAATTATAATAAGATTGAAGAGAGCTATGTGAAGCCTTAGCCTTTCTTGATGGCGATACCTTAATTGGTTCTCCTGATTTCTTAGATTTCTTTTTCTTCTGGCACTTTGACAAATAGAGTCTGAAATTATCTGAAATGGTAATAAGTTACTCTGAATCCGAAGTACTAGAGAGAAGATCCCCATCCCTGTCACAAATAGGCCTGCACTCATAATGGAAGTGCGGCTTTAACCACATCATAGTAAGTGTATTTGGTAGAACAATCTCGGGGATTTGATCAGAATTGCCCCATTAGGGGCCATTCGTCCTCACGTGGCCCCGTCGAGAGATGGAGGCCTGAAATGGCCTTGACACATTCTTCAATAGCGTCCTAATTTAAATGAGGACGCTATCGTCGAATGCGTCCTATTTTACTGAAGACGCTATTCTTCAATGCGTCTTTATAAGTTAGGACGCATACACGGATTGCGTCCTACCCGCTCGTCTTCCTCACCATGCCGCGCCTCTGCAATTTTTCATTTCGTTGCGCTTCAAGCGCCGGCTTTCACTTTCACTTTCGCTGCACTTCCTCTGGCGACATCATCAACCTTATTCGGCCAACATCCGGCTAAGCTGCTTCGGCGACATCAGACCTTTTGCTTCGGCGACCATAGCATTATTCTCCCCGCCGGAGCGAACAGTCTCCTCCACCGGTGATTGTAGCAGTATTCTCCACGGCGGCGCGTCCTGTACACGACATTTTGTCTGATTTTGAGGTATGTCATGCTTCTTGGTCTTTATTTTTTTAATTAGTTGATATAATTTCTGAGTATAATGTATGTATTTTGTTCCATTGATTTTTATTTTTTATATATTATAAATCACCATTTAGGATTTGGGAATATATCTTATATTTGTTTTTTTTTTTTTTTGTCCATTAGAGGTTTCTGTTACCTTTTTGTATAGTACTCTAATTGTACAAATATATTTATAGCTTTCTATTCTGGTGGAAGGATTTGGAATATAGGAAGTAAAAGAAAATTGCATTATGGATAATCTTATTGGCGTATTCCTTTGTAAGTTGGGAATAAATTATTTTGTGCGAATTCTTATTATTATTAATTTATTTTTTAATATACTATTATTATTTATTATTTAATATATTAATATTACTGTTATTATTATTAGTAGTATTAGTATTAGTATTATTTTTAATATACTATTGTTATTAGTATTGGTATTATTATTATGTTTAATATATTATTATTATTTATTATTTAATATTTAATATTACTGTTATTATTATTATTAGTATTAGTATTATTTTTTATTTTTATTTTTTAATATACTATTATTATTTATTATTTAATATATTAATATTACTGTTATTATTATTATTAGTATTAATATTATTATTTTTAATATACTATTATTATTATTATTTTTTAATACACTATTATTATTTTTTTATTTTTCTTTTTTAATATACTATTATTATTTATTATTTAATATATTAATATTACTGTTATTATTATTATTTTTTAATATATTATTATTTATTTTTTAATATACTATTATTATTTATTATTTAATATATTAATATTACTGTTATTATTATTATTATTGGTATTAGTATTATTATTATTATTTTTAATATACTATTATTATTAGTATTATTTTTTATTTTTTAATACACTATTATTATTTATTATTTAATATATTACTACTACTACTACTACTATTATTATTATTATTATTATTATTAGTATTATTATTATTTTTAATATACTATTATTATTATTATTAATAAAAAAACTAGATAAGAATATACGATTATTATTATTTTTTTATTTTATTGTTTAAATATATGATGATGATGATGATGATGATGATGATTATGATTATTATTATTATTATTATTATTATTATTATTATTATTATTATTATTATTATTATTATTATTATTATTATTATTATTATTATTATTATTATTATTAATAAAAAAACTAGATAAGAATACTTGTATTATTTAATTCTTGTGTTATGGTATTTAATTAAAAAAATTAGTGATTAGATGTAGGAAATTCGTACTAATACTTGTATTCATTAAAAGAAATTGACATCTCACAATATCCTTTAGGATGGATCGAGTACGTGGCGATATTGTCCCCGAACCTATTTACGAGGGCTTGATATCTAGGCAGGATAGGCATCGATCTTCATTGATTTGGTCACGACATTCTGAGAGCTGTGAGATACCATTAGCCTTTAGATATTGCGATTCTCGTTTTTAGGAGCTATTTCCATTCCCTTATCGGGTAATGGATTATATCGATTTGGCTGGTTTCGGGGGAGCCTGTAGAGTTGGGCATCTTCATGTAGACCATGCCTTTGTGACTGCATTAGTTGAGAGGTGGCGTCTCGAGACACATACCTTCCATCTACAGGTAGGAGAGGCCACCGTCACTCTAGGGGATATTGCGATTTTGTGGGGACTTAGAGTTGACGGTGACCCGATCATTGGAGAGGTTTACGGGCGCCCTCGGACAGCTTGGATGGATTTAATACATACGCTTCTTGGCTTTCGACCTCTGACTACCCAGTTCAGGGGTAACAGGCTGGAGAAGTCGGCCCTTGAGACGCATTTGTCACTCCCTCTTCCAGATGATACTTTTGATGCAGTAGTGTAGCAGAGGGTACATGGATTCATTTTTCTTTTTTTTGGTAGTATGATTCTATCTGACAAATCAGGTCATCTACTACCCCTTCGTTTTCTATCATTCCTTGCGGACTTACATTATTGCGGTCAGCTTAGCTGGGGGTGGTGCGGCTCTAACGTGGATGTATAGATGCTTCTGCGAGGCAACTGACCCTGTTGCGAGGGAGATTTGTGGTCCTATGGTTCTGTTTCAGGTTAAATTTTTCTTTTTATTATTTCTTTTCCAATTACTTTAGATGTTTTATAGTCTAGTAAAATATTAATAAAATTTGACGAACCTATGTTATTTTATCGTGTAGTTATGGGCTTAAGAACACATCCCTATCCTACGCCCTGACAGGGTTGAGCCAGGCCATAGACCTCCACTTGCACCGTATGGTGCGAGGTGGAACGTGCGGCTACGGCTATATCGGATGCCAACGCACGTTCTAGTGACATACAAAGATCAGTTAGACGCGATGCAGGATCATCACGTACGTATTTAGATTTTTCTGACAGAAATTTTTTATTACTCATATTGTCGTTTTAGTGTTTCAATGAAACGTTTTCAAATTGTGTCAGTTTATTTGGTGCCCGTACGATGCCATAGACCTAGAGTTCATGCCAGCGAGATACATGGAGGGTTCAGAAATCTGGCAATCACGGACTCCACTCATATGTTGGGACGTCGTAGAGTTCCACTACCCTGACCGTGTGCTTCGACAATTTGGTATGTTACAGTTCATTCCACAGAGTTGTAAGTACGATGCTGAGTTGCACGCGACTGGTACTCGGGGGAACCACACGACCAACTGGTCTCATCACCATTCAGTGTTCATAGCACTGTGGGGTTCTCGACATCAGACAGTCGTGCAGGGCGCTCTCGGGATAGGGGTGGAGCCAGACTATCTATCTTGGTACCGGTTGAGGACTAGGTGGCAGATTGGTAATCCGTCCCCACCAGGGGGTGAGGTCGTCGGCTACCAGGGGACTGGTTCGGGACACACAGTTATGGTAAGTATATTATTTAATATTCCGTATTTTTTCTCGATAATGTATTATTATTCATACTCGATTCATTATGACATGAATGTTTTTTTTTTATAGCTGTTACAGTCAGACAAGCTTTACAGAGCTATATCCATTGTCACGGAGGTTTTAGCTATATTGACTCATATTCGAGGGCAGCTTTCGAGCGTATCAAGGATACGTGCACTCTTTCTCTTACCGCGGCCGAGTTTGATCTTACTAGTTATGGCACGCGCCCATTCCAGAAGCGGGTGTACCTGCGATTCCGGAGCAGGCAGCCAGTAGAGGGTCTCGAGCACAGGTTGAGGGTCGGGCCATTCCGGGTCAGGTGGTAGGCAAGCCCGTGCAGTCCCAGCTGCAGCAGTTGCACCCGAGATTCTACCAGATCTCGTACTGCTGCTAGCTGGTCCGATTGGAGAGTTCGATGCGGGACCATTAGGGGAGTTCGAGACGGGACCATCTGGGGAGTATGAGGCAGGACCATCTGGAGAGCCAGCTGCGCAGACTCCGGATGCCTTGATCTTTAGCACTACTTGCCTTTCACCGTCGATGGAGGACGGGGTGGATGGTATTACAGAGCAGATGCCCGACACAGCGACGTAGGCATCTGATATAGGACCGGGGTAAGTCACGCAGGCGTCTGTGCATGTTCCACCTACAGAGTCCATACCACCGAGCGCAGTGGTCGATGACCAGGACTTAGAGTTTAGTGGCTTCGGCGGTGACCTAGAGATTATCATTCGACAGTGCCAGAGCAAGGAGATTCCACTGTACCCGTCGAGGGTGCACATGCTGCAGCAGACATACACCTGAGGCCCAGACGTGTTGTCCGACCCCGACCATGCGGCACGTAAACTCAGTCCGCATGCTTTCTTATTGTTCTGTATATAATTGATTCTTCATTTATCACTTTTTTTTATTTTTTATTTTTGGTTTGGAAAAATGCTTTTGCACTCTCTCCAGTTGTATTTTGTTATTAGCTATATTAAAAATTAAGTATTTAACTCAAAACATGCATCCATACTTGTTATAATTGATTTTATAGTGTAATTAAATACAAATTGGATTGGGATTAGTTTATTTGAAACCATCGTACATAATAATGAGAATCGTAACAATGCGGCACGTAACTATGAATGTAGAAGAAACCATGAAGTACACAATATGGCACGTGGATTCTAGAGTAGCCATCTTCAGGACGCTATCGTGGACAGCGTTCTGCAAGGAGGACGCTATACATGATAGCGTCCTAGAATCTACCATTTTCTTACTAGACATATATTTATTGCAGATGGAGATAAATATACTTACCATTTTCTAACACCCTGAATGCCAAATGATAATTAGCAAAGTAATACTGTAAGTATGTCTTGATAATCTACCTTTGACGCACACGTTCACACCTCTTGTATAGTTTCAAGAAGTGGCAGAGAGACGTAGAATGTGTGCGTCAAAGATAGATTGTCAAGAGTTAGAAAGCTTTTACCGAGTATAGCGTCCCAAATTTTCAAAAGTCATTTTATAAGCACAATATGGGCTGTGCTAGCAGAACAAGGACGCGACTCTTAATAGTGTCCTACTTGAGGACGCAACTATAAATAGCGTCCTAAGCCTGCGGTCGGCCACCTTATCGGACGGATCTTTAATTGATTCCGAAATGACGTTGAACGCTGCCATCACATGCGTCCTATGACAGCCTTTCTGAAAATATTCCGAGAACTTTGCAGACTCGATAAAGTAGGACGCTACTACTATTAGCGTCCTATTTGCAATCGACAAAAGATTCTCGCTTTGGAACAAGATACCCGGGATTTGAGCGTACTTCAGAGTTGACGTTGTACCATAAGACGCTATTAATAATAGCGTCCTTATGAAGGACGCTATTCATAGTTACGTCCTTGTGAAGGACGCATCCATGAATAGCGTTCTAAGGCGCCTATACTCCATGCAATCTTGGAACCACTTCATTCTCACAGGCGGAGAAGCCTCTCAAGCTTTCATGCAAAAAAAAAAAAAAAAAAAAAACACCAGACAGAGACGAAGCCAAACTACTTCATTCTCACAGGCGGTTCTGTCACTTGAAGGTATTTTTTTCCAAGTACAACCATTATGTCACTTGAAACACTACTATCCCTTGGCTTCTTCTTGGATTGCCCTTTGTCGTACGAAGCACGCGGTTCAATCATCTTTGCGGGCTCGTGTAGAAAGAGACTAGTCTTACAGCATAAAATATCATTCTGCATGCTTGTCGACAAAATCTATACATACATGCGAATTGATAGGACGTTATTTACATTGGATATATCAATGAGATATCGTTTGGTATATGGAGATCGTGTTCAATGGGGGTTGCTTACATTGCAAGATGACAGCGATATGGATAACATTTGGACTTTGCATTCCATTTTCAAGGAGGGTGGAGTACATATCTATGTAAAGACAGAGCCCATTTTAGATGCACCACACAACGTGCAAACAGTTCTTGAAGCTGATACTGGTATTTCCATACCGTCAACATTATTTTCCGCCGAACAACTGCCTTATACCATTTCCTACACAGATTTGCTACTCCAACAAGAAGGGTTGGAAATAACAACTATCCAGAATCAGTTGTCACAACGACAGAGTCACCCAAATACTGATCCAGTAAATGAGCCAGAAACAATGCAAGAAGATGAGCAACCAATAATTAATGGGATTGCAGTCATGGACTCACTGGGACCCACATCTGACATCGACGACCACCAGCCTTAGAAGGAGAATATGGAATCGACATTGATGACGTTGGCCACAGTGGCACCGGCAGCAGTAGCCACAATGACCAGGATGACGTGCTACCTCGACACACATCAATGTATGCTCCACCAGAACCAACGCATCAGATACCAGTCCAGGTAATAAATCTGCATACATACAACAGTTTCTAGGATATAGGCTCGGGGGCACCTAAAGGTGACTTTTTCTATGCCAGTGATGACATACGCGTTGATGAATGGACAACAGAAAATTGGGAGTTAAGGCATAAAATGCGGTTTCAGGATAAGTCAGAAGCAGTGCATGCTGTGAGATTATAGCACGTTAAGAAGGGCTGCGAGTTCACTGTTATTAAAAGTAAGAGTGCGATTTGGACAGCCTCTTGCAGGAATAACACTGAGCAGAACCCATGTGCTTGCTACGTTCGAATCATTAAGAAAGTAAGTACTGGACGATGGGAAATTTCGGTCTAGAATGGCGAACACACATGTCTCCAAAGGGTCATAAACAACAACAATCGAAATTTGTCCTCCAAATTTATTGCACAACACATATTGCATCTTATCAGAGATAACCCCGAGACAAGTATCAGTACTATAGTAAGGGTTGTACACGACAAATTCCAGGTTGGATGTTCATATATAAAAGGATGGTATTCTAGGAAGGCTGCTGTTGAGTTTTTATATGGCACATGGTCCTCTACTTTCAGAGTACTACCAGCGTATATGTTGGCATTACAAGATTCAAATCCGGGTAAAATTGTACACTGGAAACACCACAACATCAATGCCAGAGATACAAAGGTTTTCAAGTTCATATTTTGGGCTTTCAAACCATCGATCAACGGATTTAGGCATTGTTGTCCTGTGATTTCAATCGACGGAACCCATTTAAGAGGGGCATATAAGAGTGTCATGTTGATAGCAAGCACTTGGGATGCTAATAATCACGTTTTCCCCCTAGCTTTTGCTGTAGTGGATGCTGAATCAAATGAGAGTTAGGGATGGTTTCTTAGACTTCTTCGAAGACATGTGGTGCACGAAAGACATATTTGTATTGTGTCCGACAGGCATGCTGGAATCTTGTCAACTATGAGGACACAGGCTGAGTGGGTAGAGCCAATGGAAGATCACAGGTACTGTCTACGCTATATTCGTGCCAATTTTAACAAACAGTTCAAGAACACCGAGTTGAAGCGACTTATGTACAAAGCCGGAACAGAGAGGAAGAAATCTAAGTTTGAATCTGTAATGAACGAAATAAAAGAATACAATCAGGAGGCGTACAACTAGTTGATGCGTATTGGCCCAGAAAAATGGTCATTTTCACATGATGGGGGAAATCGATACAGATGCATGACGACAAATTTATCCGAATTGTTAAATAGTATTCTAAAAAAAACAAGAGCATTACCTATCACAACCCTTGTCGATGCAACATTCTCAAAGATTGTCGAATATTTTAATCTGCATCGATCCGAGGCCACACACTGTAACAAGCCATTTCCTCCGTTGATATGGAATACATTCCAAGCTTCTTCGTAGAAGGCAAGAAGTTATAAGGTTGTGTAATATAATGAACGAGTTGGAATTTTCAGTGTTAGGACACCCGCGAGAGTTGGAGGAAAAGGAAACAATGTGTATACAGTAAAAATGTCTTCACGGGACTGTAGCTGCACGAAATGGAATATTTTTGGCTTGCCGTGCACGCATGTAGTCGCTGTCTGTCGATACCGTGGCTGGCAACCTTCTGATTTTGTACTACCTATTTACTCCCTGGACAAATATATTGTGGCTTACAACAATGACTTCTATCCAATCAACAATGAAAATTTATGGAGTAATGCTGACTTTTCGTTGGAGGGCTACACACCAGCCCTTAAAGGTAATAGACCGGGACGGAGGCGTACTACATGTTTTCGAGGAGAGATGGACTATCGAAATGAAGGGTCTCCACCAAGATGTGGAAATTGCCATCAAACGGGACATAACAGATGAAATTGTAATAGCGCTAGTTTCCAACCTGGAGAATAAATTAGATTGCATTCAGTTGTATTGTAACAAATTTATTTAATGATAATAAAATTCATTCTGCAGTTGACATTGTTTGTCACATTTTTTGATTTATCCATTAATTACACATACTTTTGCAATATTTTTTAAAGTTAATATAATTTCAACAGTTAATACAGACAATTTATTTTAACGTAAAGAATAATAAATTGTATAACAGAATCACTAAAAATGTGAGGGACAATGTCTGGGACGCAATCCGTGTATGCGTCCTAACTTATAAGGACGCATTGAAGAATAGCGTCCTCAGTAAAATAGGACACATTCGACAATAGCATCCTCATTTAAATTAGGACACTATCGAAGAATGTATCGAGGCTATTTCAGGCCTCCATCTCCCGGCGGGGCCATGTGAGGACGAATGGCCCCTAATGGGGCCATTCTGATCAAATCCCCCCCAGAATGGTGTATTCTTGAGTTCGAGCTTCTGACCTAGACAGATATAAACCACTAGCTACCGAATTATCCTCCTGAACATCCTGACGACATGTAAGTTCTAAACACCTAACACTATCACCATCCACCAACAACTCTTGTGATGGCACAGTCGCTGTTTCTCCTACTGTCTCAATTGACTGAGAAGGGATAACCTCCCCATGATCGATCAAAGCATCATCAACCACAATATGTGTTTTTCTACCCGTCTACACATTGGACACATCTATTTCAGAGGATTGAATGAATACCGGAATGTATGCATCAATACTGCCATCCAAGTTTACAGTATTATGGTTTGTAGTATTAGGGTTTCCTGTATTAGTGCATTCTGAAGTAGAGGCGAGAAATCTGTTTTGTATAGCCTCAGTCGTTACCTTAGTGTTCTTTGCACCTGGTTGAAGAGAAGTCTGGCTATCAAATTACGGTGCTCCACTATAGTCTCACCAGTATTCCCAGGCTGCAATTGCATCTGTGTGCATACAACCCACTTCTGTTTCTGCTGAGTCTTAGGATCTCCAGCAGACCCATGTTACAGCTCATCATCCCTCTTGTGCTGCTCCTTTGGGCTCTCCTTTTTATTATGACCACACGCTGAGACAGTATGACCAAACCAATTACAAGACTTATAATAATTAGGTAAATTTCTCATATGTTATGGATTAGTAAAACCCAGATTTCCCCTCAGCAATCCAGATACTCTTAGGATTAGCCTTAAGCAAATCCACTTTAATGTAGACCCACGCTACATTAGGCCTGGTTAAATTGACAGTAGCATCATCTAATTTCAATGGCTTTCCCATGGCATATGCAATAGTGAACAACACAGACTTCCGAAAGAGATGAATCGATAGATTATCAAAGCTAATCCTAAGTGGAACGATAGAGGGATCAGGCATGACTCTGAAATCCTTAGTCCATTTCAAAATACGCATAGGAAAACCCATGAGATACCAGACGTTCTTCTGCTAGAGATAGATAATCTTCCTCCGGAGTCAGACAAAGAAGAACATAGTGACTATCTAACCAGCAAATGTGGATATGCCCTCTCAAACCAATTGTAAGAATTTCCTTTCGCAATGCCTCCATAGATGGCTTCCCCTGAGAAAACTTTTCCACCAAAGCAATATGAAAGGGAGCTATCAAGGCTTCAACTTCACTTTCTAAGAATTCAACTGCTGGATCTCCCTTATAGGAAGTAAGTCACTTAATCGGAGCAGGAGTGTGATCTGTTCTGGAACAGAGCCACAAACCAATGATTTCCTGTCCAGCTGGCTGGTAGAGGTGGCGGCGGCTTAGCTGCCATGAGAGAAATTCAAATTGAAAAAGCAGAGAGAGAGAGAGAAGCAAACAGTCATGTACAAGTTAGGTTGGTAATATATTTACCAATTATATTCAAAAAATAATATATATACCAATTATATTCAAAAAATGAATTAAAAAATTTTAAGTTAAAATAGAAAAAAATCGTTTTAAATATATAATGTTACAAACGATTATTTAAAAACGAAAAGCAGTCTATAATGTAAGACAAATAAAAGAATAAAATAGAACTATTTTTATTTATTTATTTTGAAATCAAAGGGAATAAAAGATCCAAATATAAAATTTATAAAAAAAATCAAGAAAATATAGTCTTAATGCGTAGAGAAGGGATACTTAATCTATCCATATTACAAATGTCCTTAACCTCTAAAGGCAAAATCTGTGAAGCAAGAGAATGTAATGGAAGATTGTGGACGACAACTCTTATTTGCCATGAAATCCGCCAGCATATTGACTTCTCTATAAATATGAACTAAAGAAAGTGAAGAAACTCTGTCATAGAGGAATTTGATCTTCCTAAATAACTCCCTTAAATACCAAGGAACTTTCTGACAACCAGAAACCATATGCACCAATATTGTCGAATCTATCTGAATTTGAATATCAAAGATCTTCAAGCTTACACAATACCTGAGACCTAGAAGGAGAGCATGAACTTCTGCTTCCGTATTAGAGGCATATCCAAGAAAAAAGGCATAGGCAAAGTGGAACATACCACTTGGACAACGAAAAAAACTCCCTACCCTAGCAAAACCACTCGAGCCCTTTGACGCATCACATCAATGTTAAGAATGAAATGCCGATCCATATCAATCTTATCCCTCCATCTCATAGGCTGAATATGAATTCTCTTCCTTGAAGACCAAGAAATATGTAAATGCTCAAGAGAATTCTGAATAGGTGATGACGAAACTAATAGAAAATTGCAGGAGAAATCCTTTATGAATGCTTGCACCTGGTGCTAAATTCTTAGCATTGAAACCCCATTCTCGTAAAAAACAATAGTATTCTGTTCCTTCCAAATATTCCACAGAATAGCTACAGAGAAAACCATTTAAACCATCCATTTTGGCCCAGTAATCATGCAGAGCTCATAAATAATTTTAGAAGGGGATTGAAGAAGGAAAATATCAGTAATCTCACTATAAAAGGTGAAGAAAAGGCCTCCCAAACCTGCTTCGAAACTGCATAATTAATGAAGAGGTGCATAGAAGTCTTCGTGCTGGCATTACAAAAATGACACCTTGAAGCCAAGCTGAAACCAAGCCGCCATAAAGTACTATCCAGGGCAAGCATCCCATTTAGCAGTTTCCATAGAAATAGACAAGCCTTATCTGGAAGGTCAGCCTTCCACATCTTTGCAAGAAAGAGCCTACAAATGTTCCTCCTACGCACTATATTGAAGGCTAAGGAAGACGAGAAACATCCATTTGAGGAAGCTTTCTAGACAAACTTACCCTTTTCTGGAGATAAAGTAGGTGGAAGAGTATATAATACATCAAAAGTCAGGGATGGATCAAGAATACTCAAAATAAGCTTAACATTCCAAAAGTCATTCTAGATGCAATCCGAAAGCTAAAGTTGCTATAACTGAATAGATGAGTTTATAGCAGCTAGAGGTGCCAAACCCCACCAGTTATCATGCCAAAACAAAAACTGCCCATTCCCAACCTCAACACCAGTCCAAGAAGCAACAGTATCCGTAGTCAGAAGCATACGACGCCACATATGAGAAGGCTGATGATAAGATAGGAACCACAAGGGATGAACTGCACCACTGGAATACTTAGACCACATGAAAGAAGCGCATAGAATATCACCAAGGCTGAGACGCCACCATAACTTGCAAGAATAAACAATAGCAACATCCGCCCATGATTGAATCCCTAAACCGTTTTTCTCATAAGGGAAGCATAACGAAAACCAGGATCTCTAATGGCGCCTAGGACCTAGATGATGAGATCCCTAAAGAATCAAGCAAAAGATCGATCTAAATCCTCAAAAATCGACAGAGGGGCCGAAATTGAATGCAAGGATGTGTAGGAGTGGAATCTAGCATAGACTTAATTAGGGTAAGCCTGCCAGCTTGTGGTAAAAATTTAAATTGCTAACCAGAAATCTTATGACGCACCTTATCCAATAAAGATGAGAAGTACATTTTCTTACATCTCCCTTTAAATATAGGGTATCCCAAATATGTGAATGGAAAAGCTTCTATTAAATCCCATCATGCTGTGAATGACAGAGCAATGACTCAAGGGAGCCTTAGCTGAAACAATAAAAGAGTCTTTGCTGCATTAATAAGTTTCCCAGAACAGACTTGGTAATTAGCAAGTAAATCCTTAAGCGCCCTAAAAGAATGCTTCCTACCAGTACAGAAGACAATAGAATAATCTCCAAAACTCAAATGAGTAACTGAAGGACAATTAGCAGAAGGAGCGCATGGGATAAAATTTTGATGCTGAAGAGGACTATTCAATCCACGAGGCAAAATCTCCTAGGATAAAATAAATATGGTAGGGGATAAAGGATCTCCTTGCCTTACACCTCTGGTTGATTTAAAGAAACCAAAATGCTGACCATTAAGCAATATAGAAAACCAGCAGGGTTGAATAGAATTCCTAACAACACCACAAAAATGATCATCAAATACAAATTGCTTAAGAATCAAAAGCAAGGAAAGTCAAGATACTGTATTAAATGCCTTAGCCATACCAAGCTTAAAAATGAGATTATAACCAACACCCTTTTTTCAATAGAGTGAACTAGCTCCTGAGCAAGAAGCACATTGTCTGAAATAATCCTTTTGGGAGTAAATCCACTCTGATTAGGGGAGATAAAGAGATCCGACCAAGTCTAGAAGCCACAATCTTGGTAATGAATTTATTTGTGAAATTACAAAGAATTATGGGTCTGAAATCACCAAAAGAAGAAGGGGTTGCCTTTTTAGGAAGTAACAACAAAAAGGTGGATGTAAAACTCCTTGGCATCGGAACCCCAACAAAAAAGTCACGTGTAGCCTGTAAAACATCACTCTGAATAATATCCTAACAAAAGGTAAAAAACTTTCCCGTAAATCCGTCAAGCCCTGGATCACTCTCAGAAGATAAGGCAAATATAGCAGACTTAAACTCCAGGCAAAATACCAAGTATAACATTATTTGAATTAGAAACAAGCTTAGGAATCAAACAATATAAATGAGAAGATGCATGATCAGAAGTATCCGTGTTGAGCAAGGATTCAAAAAACTGAACTGAAGCTGAACCAATATCATCCTGTGAAGTAAGGAGCTGCCCCTCTTCATTATGAATAGACGTGATTTAAGGCTAGCTTCTGATAGCGAGATTGACAAATACTATGAAAATACTTTGTGTTTGCATATCCTTCTGCCAATTCCTTCACCCTAGCCTTATCACGCCAATAGGACTCTTCAGAACGAAGCAAAAAAACTAGCTTAGCTTTTGCTTCCTGGTAAATCACACGATCTTCTGGGGCAAGAAACTGATCATAGACGGATTCAGTGTTAAGGACATCATCCTCAGCTGCTTGAAGGTTTGCAAATATATCCCTAAGATGCTCTTTGTTCCAGACCCAAAAAGAGATATTCAGTAGCTTAAGCTTCTGAGCCAAAACTTGCATGCCATCACCAAAACATGGGATATTCTAAGAAGATGCAACCAACCCCAAGAATCTATCATGCAAAGTCCACATCGACAAATATTTAAAAAACTTGGGAGTCGAAGAAGGGGGAAGGAACTGCACATTGACTAGAAAAGGATAATGATCAGATCTACTTCTAGACAAGTGTGAAACTGTGGAAGAATGAAATAATGAGGCCGCCTGATCAATTAAAACCCGATCTAGCCTATCGCGACAAGGCCTCAGACCATCTCTAAACCAAGTAAACCTGCTACCCCTAAAATTGAAAGAAACCACTCAAATGGAATCCATATATTCAACAAAATCAACAATAGCCAGATTACAAGGTTAACTCGTACCAACATATTCAGATAAATCGGCAATCACATTAAAATCACCCCCCAAAAGCCAAGGAGCAGACGGGCATAGGTGTCTAAAAGAGAGCAACTCCGCCCGTAAAGATTGACGCCCAACCCTAGTACAAGGGGCATAAATGAACGAACATAATACTTCAACCCCGTTAAGAGCTGATGCCTTAAAGTGCATGGAAGAAGCAGAGTGAGATACCAGATTGAGAGTGACATAATTCTTCCATAAAAGCCATACTTTTCTCAAACTATTAGAAGAATAATTCGAAAAACCCAAACGATAAGAAAAAGAGGCTAACTAATGAGAAGAAACTAAGGTTCTAAGACAATTATGAAATTCAAAGAATATAACCGAGTTAATGATTTAAGCTACCTTAAGCTATTAGACACTTCTCTGATATTCCAAATTAGGAAATTCATGACTACCTTCTAAGACGAGTGAAACGATGTATTGGCTTAGCTTTCCTCAGAGGCAAGGCCCTAGTGGCAATCTTAGAGGGCTGACTTAAATCAATGACTTGTTCCATAGAACCTGCACCTTACATATCCCTTTCCGAAGCTTGTTGATTTCTTGAAGAAATTCCTCTCGAACCAGGATAGAATCATCATCTGCTGTAAAAGAGGCCCTTTTAGATTTAGTCAGCTGGGGGATATTTCTATCAAATGCAAGCTCGGCATAAACACCATTCTGTAATCCATCTTTCCACAATCGCCTCTTAGGAACCATTGCAGATAGAAGAGCAATCTCTTCAGGCCAAAAGCTCGACTCTAAACCTATTGGACAAGGGAAATCATCAGGAAGGGATGGACCATAGATAATCTCCTCAGCAGCGTCTGGATTATTAGTTTCCACAGCAGCATCTGTGCTTACTGATAGCGGTAGAATAGCATTAGCAGCGATTAGATCAAATGCAATCAATTCAGAGGCGGTCAGAATTTGTGGATCAGAAGAAGCCGCAATAGTTGTGCTAGACTCCAAAATAGCCGGATCAGCCATCGCAGGAAAATTTCCTAAAGCAGTCATATGATACATAGGAAAAGATAGCGGTTCAGTCTCAACAACGTTAACATCTCTGGGATTTAGTTCAGCCTCAGTCTCGGACACAACTTGATCATCTAAAGTAGGCAAAAAAATCTGCATTAGTATTCAATGCCTTTGTGGTAGGGTTAAGGTTAACCGCTTTTAGTAGACATGTCTTTTTACCCTTTTCTTTACCCTGAGAAAGTACATTTCTGATATCGTGCGCTTGCTTCATGTTATCTTCATCGTGATTAGAAGATTTGCATGATCTCTTATCATGACCAAAATGATGACGTTCAATGCAGAAGGATGGAAGATTTTCACAGTCTACCTGTTGATAAAACCCTTCAATATCATTACCAATCCAGATTCGTTTCACCAATGGCTTGAGAAGATCAATTTCAACACAAATCTTCGCCACGCTAGGACATGTCAAACTTGCAGTAGCCTCATCTAATTTCAAAAGTCGACCAATGGCAGAGGCTAATGTGAAAAGAATGTTTTTGGTAAACAGATGCACAGGAAGATGCTCAAGCGAAACCCATATTGGGATGACGAAGGGATCTTCAGTAACACTGAACGAAGAAATCTGCTTATGAATTTGCATTAGAAATCCCAGAATATACCAGATGCCTTTGAGCCATAACCGAATGTAGTCCTCCTCTAGAGCAGGCCTGATGCGAACATGCTTACTGTCAAGCCAACTATTGGAGACTGACCCTTTCAAACCAAATGTGAGAACTTCCTTCCGCAGTGACTCCATAGCCGGCTTCCCTTGAGAAAACTTCCCAATCAATGCAAACTGAAAAGGATAGGCTAGTTGATCGATCTCCTCCTGAGATAATAGCCACACCGATTCACCCTTTCGGAAGGAGATTGGCTTAATGCTTGAGGGATCATGGTGTTGATCAAGCAATGAGGCAAAGGATTTCCGTCCCCAGCCTAGGTCCGGTGGTGGCGGGGGTGGATAAGGCAGAGAATTTCAAATTTGAAAGAAGCGAGAAAGCTGAGGAAAAAATTTCACTAACTCCAAATTTTGAGAATGTTTAATACTATTTGAGAATGTTTTTTTGAAATAGAGCTATTTTTATAAAGGGTAGTGCTAAAGGTCAAATTGAGCCACAATAAATGTGGCTCAAGAGTAGTTGAAGGTTATTAAAAACCCAATATACCCTTTATTGTATTGGAGGGAAATTCACATCTCTCCCTCCAAAATTGTTTCCCTCCATTGCATTTTCCCTATTCTTATATTCCCTCCTCTTGGGTTTTACATATAATATTTTCAAGACATCTAATTCCCATAAAATCCTTAGCTCTACATCATTCTGTTAGATGAAAACTCCAACTACTATATACATCATCTCGTTTATGATCCTTTATTGTCATTCTGTCATATAGTTGATACTTTCATCTTATATTGTCAACTAATATGGAAAGTCATGGCCTAGAAGATATAATACAAGAAGAAATAGAGCATAATCTGGAAGAGGAAGTAGAGAATGATGAAGGATTCAACAATGAAAATAATGGATAGCAGTAAAATGAAGAAGAAGAAGATGATGACGATGATGCTCCAAAGGTTGGTCAATATTTTTCCACTATCGACGATTTGTTTGGAAGTTATCTTTCATATGCTAAAAGAAAGGGTTTTAGTGCGGCTAAAAAGTAAGTTTCAAAGGGCAATCATGGCATGCGAACATATCAAACTATTAGTTGTGATAAGGGAAGAAAATCTTATGCCAACACTAGGACAAAAAGAATCAATTATCCTGCACATTTAAGGGCAATTTTAAGAGAAAATGGCACGTGGCAGGTGTCTAAAGTGCATAGTCAACATAACTATGAATTGGATCCTTCCATAACAAGTTTTATGTCAACACATAGAAATTTGACTTCAACTATGAAAAGAAATCTTGAAACAAATGATATCGCTGGAATAAGACCAAGCAAAAGTGTGAGACTATTAGAAGTTCAAGCTGGAGGACCTGAGCATTTGTCCTGTTTGTTTGCCAAAAGATTGTCGAAATTTCATTGACAGAAGAAGACGGGCAAGGCTTGGAGAAGGTGATGCTAATTACTTACACATGATGTTCCTTAGAATGCAACAAAAGAACAATGACTTTTTTCAATGATTCGTACTAATGAAGAAGAAAGGCTTGATTTTGTATTTTGGATGCATCCTCGCAGTAGAGCGGCATATGAAGAATTCTATGATGTTGTAAGTGTGGATTCAATATATCTTGTCAATAGATATAAACTCCCATTTGCAAGTATTGTTGGAGTAAATCATCATGGGCAATCAATCCTTTTAGGTTGTGCACTTATTTCTCACGAGGATACTGACACTTATAGGTGGGTTTTCTCTACGTGGTTGGAAGCAATGGGAGGTCGTGCTCCGACTACAATCATGACTGATCAATGTGAAAGTATGAGAAATGCAATTGAAGATTTGATGCCAAATACGATACACAGGTATTGCATATAGCATATTTTATGTAAGGTTCCTAAGAAATTTAAGAGTGTCCAGGAATATGATGAAGCAAAGACAGAGTTTAAAGTAGTAATATATGAGAGCCTATCGATTAGTATGTTTGAAAGAAATTGGAATCAATTTGTTTCTAAGTATGGATTGGAAGAGAATGATTGGTTGATGAAATTGTTTAATCAGAGAGTATCCTGGGTCCCTGTTTACATTAATCAACATTTTTGGGCCAAAATACTGTAGACTTAAAGAAGTGAAAGTATGCATGCTTTCTTTGATGGATATGTCAACTCCACAAGTACTCTTAAATAATTTGTTGAGTAATATGAGATAGCTATACGGGATAAGGTAGAGAAAGAATTTTCTGCTGATTTTAAATCAAAAAATATACTAATTAAGTGTATTTCAGAATTTAGTTGGGAAAGACTGTTTCAAAAGAGATATACGAATTCAATCTTTCAAAAGTTTCAGGCTGAGATTAAGAGACTATGGTATTGTTATGTGCATGAAACTGCTGAAAATGAAGAAGACGGTGACGCAAACAAATATGTTCTTGAAGAAGAAGGATTTGAGAAGTATAAAATTTTAGAAAGGAGGTTTGTAAACAATTGGTATGCAAAGGAATTTGTTTACACAGCTCTTTACAAACAAGAAGGCTCAGTGCTCAAATGCAATTGCAGAACGTTCGAATCTAAAGGAATATTATGTGCTCATATATTGAAGGTGGTTACAACAAAGGATATAAGGCAAGTTCATAGTAGATATTTGATAAGGAGATGGAGAAAAGATATCTGTTGTAGACACAGCAAGATTTTCTTTGATGGAGGATACCCTCACATGACAGAAGAATTTGTAAAGTTCAAGAAGATTGAGAAGCTTTTTAATGAAACAATCGACATGGCAATTTCAAACAATTCAAGAATGAACCGTATAAAACAGAGCCTTGAAACTTTGAAATTAGAGTTTGTTGAGCATACCAGTGATTCAGAAAATGATCCAGTCGACAATCCAATTGATAATGTAGTTGTTAATAATGATGGCAATGTACCTAGTGCTCAAGGACTTGTTATTCGAAATCCCCTTGTTGCATCTGCTAGAGGACGACCACGAGGTACTCGTCTGAGGTCTAATTTTGAGCGGAGGAGAGGTCATAATTCTAGCAGTGGTCGTGGCTGTGGTGGACGTAGCAATAGTCGTAGTCGTGGTGGTGGACGTGGTGTACATGGTGGTGGCCGTGGAAATGGTGGTGGAAATGGTGAAACTAATAGTAGGGATCAAGAAGTTAACACTCAAGTTGAAGTTGAAGTTGAAGTTGAAGTTCAGGTACTTGTTCTTCATTTTATATTTTGAGAATTATGTCTTTAAACAATCTCTCTTTTTTACATTTTGAAAGTAAGGTCTCTAAGAAATCTTATTGACATTTTGAAAGTAAGGTCTCGAACCAATCCATCATCCCAAGATAGCAATATTACTTTTATTGTTTTAATATTTTCATATCTTGATTAAAATAATTTAAAATTATTTTCTTTCTTATGTTAGGATTTGAACAATATAGCAACAGAGCCATCAAATGGGATAAGGAATTTTGTGTTGAGAAATTTTGATTTAAATGTGGAATATGAAAGGGATAATAGCAACCTTTAATGTCATGAATTGTCTGAGGAAATTTTTATATTTTGATTATTTAAGTTTACTTTAGTTTATTTTGATGTAGTAAGTTTGAAAAGTTGATAGTTCTACAGACTGTCAAATGGAATTGTTTAGGAACTTTTTATATTTTGATTAGTTAGTTTACTTAAATTTATTTTGACGCAGTAAGTTTGCAAAGTTGGTAGTTATGTCAACTGCCAATTGGTTTTAATAACTGGTATCTTGTCAATAGCTGGAGTTGTCTTAGGAACTTTTTATATTTTGATTAGTTAAGTTTACTTAAGTTTATTTTGATGTAGTAAGTTTGCAAAGTTGGTAGTTATGTCGACTGTCAAATGGTTTTAATAACTGGTATCTTGTCAATAGATAGTGGACTTGTCGACAATAGACTATTGTTCTGTTGGTTAGTAATGTTTTATAAGTTAATAGTTTTATCGGCTAACTTTTGTATTTTGTTATAATCTATCGACTATCAAAACAACTATAATTGAACTTTTTTTTCTTGTCAAATGTGACAACTATAACTGAACTATTTTTGCTTGTCGACAATAGACTATAGTTTTTTAAACTTTGTTAGTAAATTTTACCATGTGATCTTCAGTGTATTTTTTCTCTTTATTTAACAATAAGTTTTGCACATAGTGAGACCCCAAGTTTTTAACAATTTTTTCTTTTAGAAATGTCTTAATGATATAGATGAATAATAATGGGCACAAATAATTTTATGCGTAATATTGTTTTAAACATTTTTTTTACATATTATGTCAATTCAACCATTTGTTTTAATCAAAGACATCATTGTCAACAATTAAAAAACTATTGCTAAAACAATCAATAAAAATATAAATTACAAAACAAAATTAACAATCAATAAAAATATAAATTAAAAAACAAAATTAATCTCTATCCAAATGAATTTAGAAAAACTAGCTAAAACATAAAATTATAATCTAATAATCAAATCCAAATGAATTTAGAAAATAATATAACTAACTAAAAATATAAATTTATAATCTAATAATTTTTCCTAAGAAGTATGCTTCTCCCCAAAATTACCAACCACTTCGTTTGCAGACTGAAAAGTTTGAGACTGGGATTGAGACTTTCTTGGTGATTTAGGTGAATTCTCCTTCTCCTTCAATGTATTTAAAATATCACCTAATCTTGAAACCATGCATTTCAATTGTGTTTCTTGAGACCTCTGTCTTCGTTCAATACCATCCAACTTCTTTGACAATTGTCTTTTTTTTAGACCTTTGTCTTTGTTTAATACCATCTAACTTCTTTGACAACTTATCTAGATCTTCTATTTCAGTCTTCAACCTCTTCTCCACTCCGTCTTCTTTAATGCTACACATCTGCCTCTTATATCCCTTTCTTCTTAACTTCATTGCACGATAAGATCGAGCCCCAAAAATTTTTTTAGTAACCTCTTGTTCATCATCATCATTTAACTTCACTTCATAGAAATTAAATATAGTAGTAAGAAAAGAACCATATGACAATGCCCGTGTTTTACTCTTGTAAGTCAACTCCAAATTGTGCATAAATATTTCTCCAAAGTTCAACTTTTGTTTGTGAAGCACCATGTACAAATAAAGAAGATCAATATCAAAACCATCCTTTGCTTGCCTACTTTGGATGTACTGAACAATAGTACATAATAAAGCCCGCTTACAATACAACATATCATTCACCGAAGCTTTTTGCCCATTTCTTTTAAACAAGAAATCATAGACAATACTTTGAGTCACATCCAATCCTTCCCAATTTCTAATATCCTTGATGAAAAACCCCTCATCTTCTTGGTTAAAAATCATATTCACAATTTGAGAATCTAGAGATATACAAACACCATTTACCCAAGAATAAGCATATTTTACATCTTTTGAGTCTTTTCCAAACCACATGTTAGCATAAAACAACTTAACAAGTCTAGGGTAGCAGACTTTGTGTTCAACAAGTCGAGTCCAACCTTGTTTATCACAGTAATCTTGAAACTTCTTAATAGGGAGTTCATCAAATTTTGGATACTTACCGTGCCATATCAAGCAATGTATATAATTCTCATAGTAACGATTCTCAAATAGTTTGCACAAAAAACTTGTTGCATTCATTGCAGGCTCTTTTTTCAACCTTTTTGTTTCTTCATCATCACTATCTTCAATATCAATAACATCACAAGGCTTTAGAATTGATGTTGATGCTCTTTTAGTGCGAGCCATGAAGAAAAGTTTTAATTTTAAAGCCTAAATAAAACACACAAGAATATATATTGTTAATATTTTTCACAATAAATAATAAACATTATACAATCTAATATAGTTTTTTTACGATAATAAATTTCACGCTCTATTTTTTTTTTCTACCAAGACACATATTTTTCAAGTACTACAATGAAGACTTGCAACACATTTAAGAAAAAAAATAAATAATAAAAAAATCATACTCTTCTTGTATTTTCTAAGAATAGAGTATTCAAATCTAAAAAAGATCATTATATATCCTGTGAAATGGTGTCAAATACACTTTAAATTGTAAGGATTGCATGCTAGAATATGGTAAGACAGAACAACCTAATTAATATCATTGAACTGATAAGTCACTCAATCATATACACATGAAGCATATTCTACAGCACTGAAAAATAAATATGTAAACAAGAAGAAATCATACACTAAATAATAAAAACTATTAGTATCACTGCCATACAGTGTCCACTAAAAACAAAATTAATACTTGTGCAAACCCCACTAGGTCGTATCGCCCAGAAGAATAGGAAGGGGAAAAGGAAAAACTTATATATGATTTAGGATGTTTCTTTTACAACATGTAACATCTCTTGCCAAAACAGATTCAAAAATAAATAAATAAATAAATACTAAAAAATGAATTGAGCCCATAATTTTAATTCTTTAAATTTATGAAAAAAAAACTATATTCTCATAAAGTAATGGAGAATCAAGCAGTGATCATCAACCCGACTGAGAGAAAATTTTTCGATGACTGAATTATTACCTTATCCGTTGATGATCAGTTAGAACTTCAACGGTCAATCAATCGTGTAGGTATAGATAAAGATAGGCCTACACGCAAACACACATAGAAGGTGAGAAGAGAATGTAAGTCCAGAAGAGAAGAAGGTTAAATATATAGTGGTTGGTTCATGAATGAACTCAATGTAAAATTATGCTTCTTCTTTCAAGAAAACTATATACAAAATAATTCAAGAAACAAAAATCAATAAGAATATGAGAATAAAGTGGTAGTAATAAAGTTAAAATCTTATTGGGAATGGAATATACACAATTACGGATTAGAAAAAGGAATTAATAATATTTATTGATTTATAAATTGGAATAATATTTCTCTTTAAAAAAATTAGAATAATGATAAATATCAAATGTTTATAAAAAATTTATAAATTCCAGTTAATCCAATGAAAGAAATTAATAAAATAAAAAGTAAGATGCGGTTATTTTGCAATTATATAAAATTTAAGTATCAATTTTTAACATTTTGAGATCTCACCAGGCTAGCATAGATGGGTTTTAGCTTCATAGCAAGTATGACACAGCTACTCGTGACTTCTCCATGACCGATGATATTCGGTCCTTTGGTGTTCGACGCTACCTGTATTTTTGCTCTTGCAATGGCGGGCTTTGTAGTTGCAGCGACTACGACTTCCACTGCCTCCATTGCTTGGTTTTTCAGATCATTCAGGGGCGGACTTCTTCCTCTTCCTCTGCCCTTTCTGAGGTTCGAGAATTATACGGTGGCAAGTTGATTTGAGTCCTGCCAAGCTATCAAAGATCATGGTAAAAGACAGCTGGTTATCAGAAACACTAGGCTGAGAATACTTTGTCAATTTTAACAGTATATTTCCTATTTTTCTAACACTTTGGTGACTTGGTGAGCATTATTACCTTATACATTTCGTGGGCTTAAAAGATTGGACTTTATCTGGTGAGTTGCACCTGGTCAAGGCTAGCAAGCTAGTCATGATGGGCTTTCACCTTAAAAAAATTAAGTTAATATCATGTGGACTAATGCCCCACGTATCATATACCGAGTTAGTTTTTCTATTGATGCCCAGTATGTATTAATATATTAATGTACCCATATTATATGTAGTATTTTTCATATGGCCAAAAAAGAATTTCTGAAAACCCATTTGGAATCTTTAAGAAATGTCGCATTCCTCTGGCGTACCAGTATTACACCTTTTCTACTCTTGTGTTCAATCATTATTTTTTTCATACTTGTCATTTTTTAAATTAATTGTGAAAAATTCCTTCTAATTCATTATTAAATTTTCAACTATTAAAAGAAAGTCTAGTTGCAATTTATTAGTTTGTGTTCAACCATTATTTTTTCCATACCTGTTATTTTTAAAATTAATTGTGAAAAATTCCTCCTAATTCGTTATTAAATTTCCAACTATTAAGAGAAAGCCCTTTTCTTATTATATTAGATATAATTTATTAGTAAATTACTAACTAAAAAAAAAAAAAAGAAGCCCGACAAAGACATGCTTTAAGCTAAAAAATAAAATTCACAACATTAGGTATTTGTATTTTGATTTAAATAATACAACATTTTATACTTTCTCGCCAACGCCCATCCAATAATAACATTCATAACAAATATCTTATTAGATATTTTTATTTTGATTTAGATAATGCAATACATTTTTTTTTTTATAAAAATAGGAAATTATATTCAGATAAATATAATATATATATATATTTATTTATTTATTAAAACTCATAAATGTAATATAACATTTATGTGTGAGTGATAATTGGTTATACATATTGAGTTGAATGATTTATTTCAAAAGTTAACATGAAAAATGATATGAATTTATAGGTACATAATCTAGCATAACATCTAAAAAATAATAATAATCTAAAACCTAATCTATTTACAAAGATAGGCATATCATATTAATGATTTAACTGTTAGATTTGTTGAAATTACTAAGAAAAGTGTTATTACAAAATGTAAAGGTAATCGGATATATTTTGGTACATTAGCTAGCATAATATCTAGAAAAATATCCAAAATATAACACATTTACAATTATGGGCATATTAAATTAACTATCCAATCGTTAGATTGTTAAAATTGTTAAGAAAAATATTATGAGAAAATTTAAAGATAATCAGATATATTTTGACATATTATCTAGCATAATATCTAGAAAAATATCTAAAACCTAATGCTTTTACAAAGATAGGCATACATATTAATAATCCAACCGTTAGATTTGTTAAAATTGATAGGAAAAGTGTTATGACAAAATTTGAAGGTAATCGGATATATTTTGGCACATTCGCTAGCATAATATCTAAAAAAATATCCAAAACCTAACACGTTTACAAAGACAGGCATATCAAATTAATGATCTAACCATTAGATTTGTTAAAATTGCTTTTAAAAAAATGTTAGGACAAAATTTGAAGGTAATCGGATATATTTTGGTGTATTATCGAACATAATATCTAGAAAAATATCCAAAACCTAACCGATTTACAAAGATAGGCATATCCAATTAAGGATCCAACCGTTAAATTTATTAAAATTACTAATAAAAGTGTTATGATAAAATTTGAAGATAATTAAATATATTTGGTACATTATCTAGCATAATATCTAAAAAAAATAAAAAACTTAACATATTTACAAAGATAGGCGTATCAAATTAATGATTCAACTGTTAGATTTATTGAATTTACTAAAAAATGTATTATAACCAAATTTGAATATAATAAGACATGTTTTGCTATATAATCTAGCTTAATTTCTATAAATCAACCCAAAATATAATGCATTTATAAATACTTAAAAATATAATGCATTTATATTTCTAGTGGTACTTTATTGGTAATCTCCCAATAAAAGTAAAACTACCAATAGAAAAATAACAGAATATCAACGGATGAAAATATTTATTTTTATTTTTCATAATCCTTTCGATAATTAAAACCATTATTAACACGACACAATTATGCTTACTAACAAAATATTGGTTGAATACCAATTGATATAAATAGTATTTATAATTTTTTTATAAGTCTAAAACACTTGATGATTTTTTGTTGGTAATTAAAATCATTACTATTCATTGCCAATAGATTACTGAAATTCTTTTTCTTTTTATATTTCATTTAGTTTTTATTTGATATTTTGTTGGTAATCTATTGGTGGCGTTTTGGTAAAATTAAAATTTTTGACCAATTATTGACAAAATTACCTATGGACTTTTTATTTTACAAAAACCTATAATAAAAACGGTTCTATTTGTAATCCAACGTTATTTAGTAAAAAAATTATAAAATAAATAATTTTTTTGGTAGTTATTCAAGATATTTTGGAAATATTGAAGACACGAGATTCAATTTTAATTTATTTATTACTGTTAAATAAAATATTAGTAGTATTACAATTCACTTAAAATAAAAGATTAATTTTTTAAACTGGCCGAAATATATAAAAAAAATAGATTGAAATGACTCAAAAGATTATGATTGATTTTTTTTGGGCTAATGATTATGGTTGTTTTTTTTTTTTTTAATAGCCTTTTGTGTTGATCGAAATATATAAAACAAAATATTTTGAATCCTTAAGATAGTTAGTCAAAGTGTAATCGTTCAAAAATATGTGTAAGTAAATCATTTAAAATATATTTTTTTATTTTTTAAATCAATTACCTTTAAAAAAAAATCAAATTAGAAGGGTTGAGTCTTTGAAAGTCTTGAAATGTCATATCTATTGTGGATGTAACTAAAGATCGTATATATATAGATTTTTCTAAAACATAGTCGACAAAAATGTACTCAATAATCTAATGATGTTGACATAGCAAAAATAAGAAAGTCACAAGTTGAATTATTCTTGAAGATTTAGTCGACTTTAAATATCTAACTATCAAATTTTGTCCATAGATTTTTTTTTATTTCTCTTTTAGTTTTGCAACGCCGATGTTATGTACGAATTTAAAAATATTTATTTTAGTTAGTGAATAAATAAAATCTAAATTAATCACAGTCAAACTTATAAATATACTGCTAAAATTTAATATATTAAAAGAAGAACATAATAACAAAACATAAATTAATTCAAACTAGATTAAACTTTAGAAGATGATAACAAAACATAACATAAATAGATTGATTGAAATAGTGCTAGATTAGACTTCAGAAGATGAATCATGGATTATGATGACATCATTGTTTGAAACTTTAATAAGATCTTCAAGAATCTCGTGGAGATTTAGGCTTCTCATCCTCCAGCAGAAGAGTTCGAATTTCTTTCACTCCCCAGAAATCAAAGAGACGCTTCACTAGGACCTTTGCCTCCTCCTTTAGTTTGGCCAGTTGGTCACACTGCTTTTCATACATAGCTTCTAGGGTTGCTGGAGGGGCTAGCATTTTGCAGATGGAAAAATTCCTTTCTGGTGTGTGTGCCATTGTTTCAAGTGAGGTATTGTAAAGAAACAGACGTAAGAAATGTTAAGGAGTGTTTGTATTTATATAGAGAGATTTTAGTTGACAGATTGTTTAATTGACTAATTATGTTGTTTAATAATAATTTTTTTAATATTCTAGTTGACAGTAATATTCTATGTGATAATGACCTTGAAATATGCGTTAATTGTTGGCATATAGTCAAACATACAATTAACACAGCTGACATTGGAAACCTACAAGTTTGAATGGATAGTTGACAGTCGCATTTGAAACTTTTAACTTTTGAATTCAAAATACTTTAAAATATTGACTGAGGATAATGTTGTCAATTAACTTAAAATTTAATAAGAAAAAGACTTATATACCCCTGTTGATCCGGATCAATTTGATCCACAAAGCATTTCTCTTAACTAAAAAACTTACTTTTCTTAATCTCTGCGTAATCAGTTAAAGTAGATAGACAATTTGGGACTGGGGGAATAACTTTGTCTATTAATACTTTCTTTTCAAAACACAAAACATACTCATTCCTTCCCAAATTATTTGTCCATTTTAACCGATTACGTAGGGATTAAGAAAAGTAAATTTTTTAGTTAATTAAATCTTATTTTTCATTTTTACCCTTAAACTTCAATGATACATATTTCTCTTTATATTAAGAAGTACACAAACTCCAAAACTTTGATATAATTTCAAATTACTTCTCTCTCCTAAGTATTTAATTCTTGCTAGAAAATGGATCAAAATATTACTGAATATTTAATTATCTCTCCAAGTTACTATTGATATTTCTTGAGAATTAACGAGATGGGCATAAATAAAAGAACTCGTAAAATGAATTTTTGACTATATTTTAATATATTTGAGAAATAGAATGCAATTATATAGGGATAAATTTAGAATATTAAATCTTAATTTTCTAAAGGGACAAATAATATGAAACAAAGTGTAAGTTAGAAAGTGGACTAATAATTTGGGAAGGAGAGAGTACAAATTAAAAAAAATTCTAAAAATAAAAATTATTGAGTTACTAGGTCACGGGAGTATAACTTGTTAAGTTGTTGTTTTGGAACACACAGGAGTATAATTTGTGTTAATATTAAAATAAATAACAAAATTTTTTAATATATGAATTATATTACTCCCTCCGTCCTCTTTTATCTATCCATTTTAATTAAAATTTTTATCTCAATTTATCCATCCCATTAGCAAACTAAGACTATATTAATTGTTATTTTTTTTACAAATACACTTCTTTAATACAGTGAGTACTTCTGTACTTGTAATAGGAAATTGAAGTAAATTAAATATGCTTACAATACATAAATATTTAGAATTTGATTACTGTTTAATAAAGAAAGAGATTCTTTGAGGGTAAAATAGAAAATCTTGATTAATTAATTGAAAATTTTTATTTTTCTTAAAACTTGTGAATTGGTTAAAATGGACAAATAAAAGAGGACGAATGGTGTAAAACCCCACCTAAATCTAGCCTAGAGTAAGAAAGATGTGGTGCATATCATATCATCTTGCATAAAATATATTCGTTGAATGATTTTGTGTGCCTTAGAATGGTAGTTTATGGGTTATATGATTTATTTGTACTTGTTGAATAGAAAGGGTAAAAAGATAATTTTACTTGAGGTCGAAATAGGAAGATGGCTTGAGGCTTAGATAAGAAGATGATTTGGTTAAGAAAATAAGAACAAGAGTTGTTGTGGTTTAGTGGTTAAAGTTTTGTGATTTAATTTCTAAGGTTTTGAGTTCAAATCTCATCACATCTTGTCCTAATCATAATTATTTTAACCAATGTTTGAATTTTCTTCTTTCTTACATTCCTTACAGTTAGGAATTTTATCTTGGGGAAGACACATTGGTAATGTCCTAACCATGTGATCTTGTCCTAAAAAGAATTCTAGAAGAATTCTTGTTTCCCTTATTTTTGTAAGCCTTGTCCTAACCTCTTTGAATTTGAATTATTCCTATTTCTTTAATTCCTTTTTATATCTATAAAAGTCCTAGATAATTCCTTACTTGAAATTTCAAAAATTCCAACTCTTATGGGATAGGAGGTCGGCCGAAATTGTGGAGAAGAAATAAGAAGAGGTTCTCAATTAAATCACCATAGTTATTCCTTCAAGAACCTCATCTTCTTCTTGTTCTTGTTTTAGTTAAAATTTGGAAAATTTTCCAGATTTTCTTCATGGCTGATTTTTTAAATTTGCAGCCACCTTTCTCTACCTAATTCTTGCAAAGAACCAACCATCTTGTTTGAAGATGAAAACTGAAACACTTTGGAATTTTGCAGCCTTACAAGCTACACCAAACCAGAATCTTTTTTTTAGCAAACAAGCAATCTTTGAACATGAACATTGAGCCATCATTAGTGCTCAAGAACACCTGAAAATTTCTTCTTTCTTCTTCAAGATGGTGGCTTGAAAACCACCATTAATGGACCTTCAAACACTCCCAAACTCCAGCTGCAAATTCAGTTCAAAGAGCTTCGAAAAATCTGCTCAAAGTCCTCCTAAAATCACAAGAGTTCTTAAGTTAAAATTCCAGAAATTTTCCAACTTTGCCTATTCAATGTTAAGCCCAATTTCTTCATTAAACTTCATCATATTTTTGGCCAAATGCAGCCATGGACAGAATACCTTAGCTTCTCCATCTACTTTGGTCATTAGAACTCTATTAACACACCTTAAAATACTCCTATCTTCACTCCATTCAAAATTATTTAAATTTCAAAATTAAATTCCAAATTTTTGTTCCATTAAAACACTCACCTAGCTAGATAATAAAACCAGAAATTTCTCTACTATTTCATAGCCATTTTCGGCCAGCTCAAAGCTGAAGCAATTCTGCCTTCCATGATCAAATCATAGCTAGTTCAACCATACACCATTGAAGGACAAAAAACCTTCAAAGAGCAAACACCATTACTCAATCCTTTACCTCAAACATTTCCACTTTTCTCTTAATTTGAAATTTGAAAAACTGAAACTCTCTCTCTCCTTCTTGGATAACCAAAAGCCTCCCTAGTTAGGCCATTCGGCCATTATTCACATATACACATGAAATCACACACACACTCTCAATTCCTCTCAAAACACCAAGAATACCAAGAACACACACTAAGCTTCTTCAACCTTCAATCACTTCTATTCATCCCAAATCACTCCAAGAATCTTCAAACCAACTAGGATCGGTCTATAATCCCTCATAGGCCACTCCATAACATCAAAAACATCAAAATTGATCTTCTATTTAGATCAAACACATTTTTTCAGTTAAGAACAAGAAGAACATCAAGAAGGTAACTTTAAACACCTTAGACGTTCTATATTTCATCATCACCATTTCAATATCATTCTAATCTTTTCTCTCTATTTCTCTTTCTCTCTCTCTCTCTCTCTCTTGGCCGAACCTTGGATGGCCATTCTTGGACAAACTTCAACCAAGAAAGGACTCTCAAGCACTCAAGGACCTCCATTAAGCAAGCCAATAACTTCATCTAACGTTCATCAAATCAAGTATTTCTTTTTTGTTCTTCTCTTTAAATTCTCAAACTCAATGCTCTTAGATGGTGGACTTGACCGGTCGATTAAATAGTGTGGGGTTAGAGATATGTATATGGGTGAAGGGAATGGATTTAAGACATGAAGATTGGAATGAATGTTGTGACTTAGGGATTATTCTTTAAGATCATTAAATGTTCATTATGATTAAGAACTTTATGGATGTTTTGATGTATGATAGACATTAAACCATCATTGTTGATTATGCCTTCATGATATTATTGTTTAATAAATCCCTAGATAATATTATGGCTAGTAGAATATCATCCTTATTGTGATGTACGTTAATACACGTCTATTTTTGGATAAATCGACATGTTAATTATTGGATCCATGTGTGTATAAATATGTATATAGATTTTCTCTAGTAATAAAATTATTGTAAGAACTACTTTTATTATATTTAGTAGTATTCTTGCTATCATCATTATTATTAATTAATATTATTATTTGATTAATTGACTAATTTTGGTAAACACAAATATTTTCGAAATCAATAATTAGTTGAAATATTGTTAATTTATTAGATAAATAAACAGTAATATTTTATTAAATATAAATAATAATATATTAAAATTAATTAATATCAAATGTCTTTTATGATCATATTATTATTAGTTAGCCTTACTAAAATTTTTATTTACACTCACAAATATTATTTATATTAGAATAATTTATTTATTATTAATTTTGTTTGTTATTTATTATTTATTATTAAAATTATTTATAATCTATCATTAATATTACTTATTATTTGAAATAATATTATTTATTATTTATTACCAATATTATTTGGGATTTATTATTAATAGTACTCATTATTTATTACTAATTTTATTTATTATTAATATTACTCATTATTTATTATTTGTTAATAAATAGTTAATATTATAATTAATTAATTATTTATTATTTGTAACACCTATTTATTATAACTTATTAAATTAATCTTCTTCTATAAAATATTTTATCAACTAGTGTTAAAGCTTAAGGTATTGTTGTCATAGCTAGATGCTGTTGTAGCTAGTTGAGCCTAAGAGTTATTTATTTAAGACAAGTATTGTCTGGATGTTGGACTTATACCATGTATTTACCTCAGACGGGATTAGGCTGCCTTGAATTATCTTAGAAGACAATTGTACCCGGGAAAAGTAAGAGATCAGGTAAGTCCTTGCAAAACTATTTGAAGATCAAAATCATTTTGGCAAGTCAAAACATGATGTATACGTGAAAATGTACTATGGATGCAATTATGGACAATTTTCCTTTTCTTTTCTAGTCAATCAAACAATTTCAAGTTGAATAAGAAATTTTACACAAAATGCTAAACTTTTTCTAAAAAATCAATTTTGACAAGAATTTTGGAAACTATAATTGCTATTTCAAATAGAATCATTGTATGATCTTTCTTTCCCAAGTGGGACAAACATAACGTTGAGTGCCAAATAATGGTAGACTATTAGTACTAATCTTTGAATGGTTGGGTAAGTCTCTCAGTAGAAGGCCACCTCTGAGGGGTGAACCCTGCCTAGACAAGATGACAGCCAGTCCAAGTTAGCAATACAGTTTAGGTGGACTGTTTATTTTCATAGTGGACAACCGGTATGTTTGGGTGTAGAGATGGAGGAGCATCTCACCCGGTGGACTGTACACCCACATTGTATCAATATACACAAAGTGTGGCATTCTAATAATTCTCTTGTCATGATGTATAAGTGTGGCATCCTGACCGTTCTTTTGTCATGGTACACAAAGTGTGGTGCCATGGCTATTTCTTTTGAGTGGTTACTTTTATTGTATACATGCATGGTTTGAAAGAAAAACACTACTCCTCATTTGTGAAATTTATTTTAGACTTACTAGCACTTTACTTTTATAAAAATTTCCCAACTTGCATACATGAACTGTTTTATCTGAAGCACACACGGGCTTACTGAGATTTATGTCTCACCACCTTTTTATACTATACTTTCAGGTTGTTCCTGCTATGAAGGTTATTGAATAGAGATTGTCTTTCTTTGAAGACTTCTTTTGAATGTACTTCATTTTGAGAGACACTAGCAGATATTTATTTATTTTAAGAATTGTTCATGTATTATTTGTGTTCTAATAAGTTTAATTTGGATTGTTTCTTCTCTTTCTTTTGTGAGTCCTAGTTATAATAACCTCTTATCCTAAGGATAGGGCGACATTCCCAGCCCTAATATGGTACGTAGGTAGTAGGGTGTTACAAATGGAATATTATTTTTTAATTAATAAAAAGTAAGATAGTAAAAAAAGTATTTATTTAATTAAAGTGATATTCTTACTGCTACATAAGTTCTAGTACCAATATATTTAATTAAAATACTATTTATTAAACAATAATCTATAAATAAATATCTACTACCCCTTTAAATTCTTATATATAAATTTATTTATTACATTTAACGAGGTAGGAGACTCGAGCGTTGCTTGGGATCAGTAATTTTTTTATTATAATTTATTAATTTTCTTAATTTTATAACTTTTGTATTCAGTTTGACTTTTCTAGACATTGGTGATCTATTTTTTCCCCTTAAAAAAGTGACCAATTTCACGCTTTCTTTTCTTAATGTCGTAGGAGAAGTTTTGCCGTTGTTTTTTCTTTTGTATTAGCTATAACACCCGAACGTTACTCGAGATAATTGATTTTTTGTTTTTTATAATTTAAATTATGTTAGGTATAATAACATATATTTTTAAAAAATTTACGCCAATGTATTCAAATAGTTCGTAAACTTTTTGTATATGTTAAATCCAATAGTTCATAAATCTACTCACAGCCTCTCAAAATATTTTTGAAAACATTTCTTAAGCAAGCTTCCAATTATCTCTATACAACTATGAAGTATAATGTCAAACAGCTATTAAAAAAACTCATCATAGTTTATTAATATCAAAGCACAAACCATCTGCTGGTAAACAATTTACGCACATAAAGAGTGGAAAAAATGAACTAGAGAATGCAAAGAAGCTGGTTTGAATTGCAAAGACTGCTCTGAAATCCTCTTGGCAATAAAGAGTGTTGTTGGGGCTCTATCTTTGTTTCCATTCATATAAAACAGAACAAAATGTTTCCTTTGAATTAGTTACCAACCTAGGCCTTTATTACTATCCTAAACCATTAATGAACAATTATCAAATGGCTACTAAGAAAAATAATGAGTAAAGTAAAACTATTATACATGCCCAGAAAGTCTCTTTTGTCAGAGTACATGAAGTGGCTAGCTCAAAATGACGTAACTTTACCCAACTTTGGGTGTGTATGTGTGTCATTGCTTATGTGTTTTGATTTTACACTTGTCAAGCTCGGATGTACTTCCATCACTATATTATAGAAGTGCATTCCAAGGACCACCCAGCGATCATGTATAGTACTAACAAATTCAAGGACTTTCTGCAATCTCTCACTCTGTAATATCAAGCAGTAATAGCCAGTTAGGAATACCTTGAGTAAAACTTAGCCAACTGCTTTAAATACAAAAATGGATTGAAAGATGAAACAGACTACCTTTTTTTTTTTTTGGAACTTCTTGTAGATGAGAATGGAATTCATCTAACTTTTTCAGGGATAAATCAAACCCCTCAATAGTTGGATGCTCCACTTGCTCACTTGTCCCAGCAATTTCTCCACGCATCTTTTGTATTTGGAAACATTTTCTCTTTGTAGTTCCACTTGTCATTTGTTTTCAAGTACCGCAATTATCTTTTTAGCATGGGGCATTTTACATTTTACAAAATCAACATTCCCAATGACTTCTGTTAGCATTTAATGGACTGCAAGCCAATAGTTGGATCTTGAGAGTGCTTCTAAATGCCAAAAATCAATTAATGTAAGACAATACTAAGAACATGGGTGAGAAATGTATTTTTCTAAAAGTATTTATTCACTAAATGTTGCAAGAAGCAATTTTTTTTTTTTTTCAATGTGTATGAATGCAGAAGTCCAAGAAGATCAAAGTAAAGAACCACAAACATTCACTTAAAAGATGCCTAGACCTAATACACCTTTAAAGGCATAGTGATTCTCTAAGATAGAAAAATATGTTGCAAAAGCTAAGATGATTTTGATGTTTTTGGAAGATTTGAAGAAATCTTATTTTTCATACTCCTTTTCTTCTACTACATCAAAATCATATCTATACTGACAAATAAAGAAAAAGTTCACAAAGTTAAAGGGTAATCCAATACTCAAACATAAATCTTATTGTTGTAGAATGAATAGTCAGGAATTATTACCTATACGTATATGGATACAGGGTTGCACTTCTATGGGAAGGCATCGCCAATGAACCTTATGCAGCACATTGTCAATGTAATCTAAAATTCAATCTTCCTAAAAAATAAAGCTCAACTTGGATACTGTGTATTACATAGCAACAATTCAAATGAAAAAGACAACATAAGAATGTGGATCCTAATTATTTTGCTAAAAAACTATTATATTAGTTTCAATAGACAAATATAATAGGAAGATAGGTTAGCTTCTAACTAAAAAGGTGTAATAGCAAAAGTATTCACTATTGTATAGCAAAGTAAGAAAGTTGAATAAACTACCAAGGTAAGAATCCACCCATAAGCTTGAAGTAACCTTACAAAAGCCATCCCACATTACATGATTTAGAATACATTTACCTAGATGAAAACAAAGTAAAGCAGGATATAAAATCAATATCACATCTAAACAAATAGTTTCAGATTTCCACCAATAGCAATGTCATGGGTAATCAATAGTGTATCATTGATCAATGCTCGTAGAATATCAGTAGCCTTGATCACAGATTCATCAGAAACTTCTAGATTGGGAAGAGGAGGTAATGACCTAAAAATAACATAATTCATCATTTATACACCAAATTTAAGACCTCGACAAAGCATAATAGAAAACTAACATCATCACTTTCACCAACTTCATCCCAATTTTTTTGCATTGAGACATAACCTATAGTCAGTAACTGCACAATTCTGTGTTTAGGATAAAAGATTTGACAATGCACAATATTATAAAGATAGAAAGTCCAAAAGTCCTTGCATGTATGAAATTTGAGGTTAAGAATAACCTACAATTGCTGCAACATCGTGTGCCAGCCCCTCAGGTTAGAGAATCCTCTGTGAGCTACAAGATCGTGTGTTGTAACCCACTTTTCTCTATTCTAGTTGTTCTTTAAATGCCCCTTCGGCCTTTGTTCGATCGGTTCACCCTATTCTGTCTATTCTAGAAGCGGGGGTGTTCACCTTGTAGTCTCTGTTTGTCTATTCTAGTGGCCCCTCTGGCCTTTGGAACCCATAGTCTAGTAAGAAAATTATTTCCTATACTATTTTTCCTCATCTCGTACATTGAAAATTTCAGATAATTGTAACTTGTATAACGGAAATTGTATAATAAATGCAAGATACAATTTTATTAGTGCGTGATATAATTACCTAAAGCATTTGAATGTATATCGAGTGCACATAAAAATTTTCCAAAGGTGATAAGAGATTTTTTAATATGGTATGCCAGAGCATTTGAACAAAAAAGGGAAGTCAATCTTTGTAATTTAATAGTTGGAAGGCCAAGCTGGCAACTGGCACAGAAGAAGAAAACCGCCGGCAGTTAATTAAGAAGCACCGCCCAATTTTTCATAAAACCAAATATACGGGCGTCGTGGTATTTGTTGGCCGTCCATGCTATTCTCTAGTCTATCCTTATCCAAATCATGTTTGAATGATAATAAAATTATGATCTCAAACTATCCGTCCTGCAAATTCGTATTTCAATATAAATTACAACAATATATTATAAAATGCAGCAATTTAATTTACAAAAGAAACTATTAAAGTTGTGATACTTGAATCAATGCACATAAATTTTGTATCTTTTCATCTATTTCTCTAAAAACTTTCATCAGCATCATTTCATACCAGAAATGCAGAAAGCTATGCAAACATGAAAATTGAACTTAAACCGCAAAATCAAACAAAAAAGAATTGAAAATTAAAAAAAAAAGCCACAGAATTTCAGAAACAAACAGTAAAAGGAAGGATGTGAAAGGGGGGGAAGTAAAGACAGGATAAACAAACAAATAGGGTAATGAGAGGAGATGAGTTATTCAGCTTTGATTTTTGAGGCACCTTAAAGAGTTTGACCATAATCTCTTGAAATCTCTTCTACAGAAGATGAGAGACTTGTGGTAAAGAGACTTCTTTCTTATCACCCTCATTTTGAAGATAAAATTGGATGCGGACTTTATTCAATCATGGTCAATTGCATTATGTTTAGTGTATTTATTAGTCCTTGGCCAAGATGGGGTTATTCATTGCTTGCTTCTCCTTTAGAATGAAAAGTCACAATTTAAAGGATACATTCTATTATACAATTCAATTATGTTGATTCCAATCACTTTTTAGGAGAATTTGCACCTACCAAGTTTTCTCACTGAAGTTCCATCTCTTGTTCACACTGCAAATGCTCTTTTCTTTATCTTTTCTTTATATGACAGATTCTTTACTCCCTCATCCTAGAATTTGCACCAATAAGATGTTCTTGGTCATACTTTGTTATTCGTCTCTAATTTTCATAGAAATTTCTAGTATTTACTGTGAATGATGTTTCCAGATTATGATTTCATGATTGCTACTTTTAATTGCAATTCACAGATTAGTTTTTGATGCTATGAGCTGCTCCTGAATTATCTTCTTGTTATGCACGGTGCAGAAAGTTGTTCAAGTCAAATAATTGTTGAAGACATTTTTGAATGATGTATTCACCTGTGCTTTTCTTCTCCTCTTTTGCATTTGACTTTTCATTGCATACTATCTCTTTCCTCTTCCCTTCTTTTTTCCTTTCTATCCAAGTTTCTCTAAGTTTTCTCTAGGTTATGTCTGTATATATGAAGGAAACTAACAATGAAACTTCATGCAATTCTATTCTAAATGGATGATCATGTCATTCCTGCCAAGCAAGGACATTGCTGCTTTCTCTATTGATCGAAAAGGCAATTTGCAAACCCATTTAAAATTATGTATGTATGTATGTGTGTGTGTGTGTGTGTGTGTGTGTGTGTGTGTGTGTGTGTGTGTGCAAAGCTGAAAACTTTACCTCATGAAGCCAATTCTGTTTCTTGAAACGCTTTTTCCCCGCAGATCAATATACTTAAGGGAACCATTAGTCAATATACTTAAAGATCTTTTTACATTAGTCTGATTCTTTATTTTCATCTCTGTTTAATATAACATGAAACCATTCTCCAAGACAAAATGTAAATGCGTACAGAAAAGAATATGAATTTCAAGAATGGTAACAGAATCATAAATGTACCAACTTGGTAATCTCACAAAAGCTCAAAGCTTTTGCTAATAATGAACAAATTGACCTAATTCACACACACAAAGACATACATCTACATAAATTATGTCAAATTTGAGTATAAAAAGTAAGGCTAAATTCTTTTAAAAGAAATTTCATCAAATCATAACAATCTCAGTGCCTCCATTGAACATAGTGGTCATGCTTTCGCTATTGATCAAAATGGAAATTCACAAACCCATATAAAATTGTAAATATATATGCAAAGCTTGAAACTTTACCTCAAATTGAAGCCAATTCCATTTCTTGAAACGTTTTTTCCCTGCACATAGGAATAGTTTGAAAATCTTGAGCAGGCATCGACTCAGTGAAAACCCCACCATGAAATTCAATCATGTTCGATTTCTCATTAAGTTCCATCGCAGTTACAGAGACCCATATGAAGAGCCTCTTTGCTTGTATCCTAAAGATCTCGGCTTACCTCTACCATCAATACATTCCAATAGATGGGTTTGTGATGCTCTTTTACCTATAGCCGCCTTGATCCTTAGAAGAATATAGAACAAAGTGGCCTCAGTTTTGCGATGAAGGGTTTTGAGAGGGTGTTTTCGCTATTCAAGAGGAGTAGTGAGAGTTTGTGCTTTGTTGGGGAGCAAGGTTGTATGGCTTTGCTGCTGTTTGAGAAGGCCGAATGTGTTGGGGTTTATACCTAAGCTGTTTCGGTTTGCTGTTAATTGGAGCAAGCCAAGAGGCCTTGATAGTGAGTGTGGTAGTTGCTTTACAATGGCCAAATGGCCTTGCTGGAGTGAGAGTTTTTACTAAAGTTTAGGGAGGCCAAATGTCCTTTAGCGTGTAGCTCAGATTGAGAAAATAAAGGGGTTTGAGACTTCCGTGGAGGAGAAGATGGAAAGGCCATTTGGGTTGCCCAAGGTTGAGACCAACAGATGAAGAATTATGATAATTGAATGTACGTAGACAAAAAATCGAGGAGCCAAAATGGCAGTAGAGGAGAACTTGGCCTCCCTAAAAACTTGCCACGTGTCATGCTCGCAATCCATTTCGAAGTACAAATAACAATACCACATACTTCATCTTTGACTTATATATATATATATATATATATATATATATATATATATATATATATATATTCCATTCAAATATCTATCTTACCTCTGGAGACATGTGGCCTTGGTACAGGTCGTCATTTAGACAACCAAGTCAAACTTATTGATTGGATCTATAACAGTCACATTTTGAATGCCCAGTAATGAAATTGGCCCAACTATCTTCAATAGCCAAGAACACGGAGGAAATATTGAACAGCAGAATAAACTTGCAAGTCTACAAAGATTGAAATCCAAATCTCTTGGCTAAAAGGCAACACGTATCACCCTTTTTTCCTTTTTATTTTTTAATGAATAAGATTTAACAGTTGATATTACCTATCACACCAATCAGTTAGGGGCAGGGCAGGAGAGTTGGTTAACATCTCCAAAATAACAATTAAGTTTAACTCAACTAAGTAAATCCTAAATAAGTCTATTGCAAAATCTAGACAAATAAATAACTTTCTAGTATTGTTTGTTTGTGTGAGCATAGCTTTCAGCTCATTTATGAGTGCTAGCCCTCTACCCTTGCCATTGAAAGGGTTAATAAGGCTTATTAATAATACTTGAATAACAATTATTTTAAGATAAGTTTGATTAAATATAATAAAAATTATAAAATATATAAATTAATGTAGCACTTATACATAGCTAAAGAGAGATGATATGCTCTATTATGAAAATATGATAATTCCTGAGACACAAAAAGTATTTACATACTAATTATTTTAAATTAAAATGAATATTTGATTGGGAAGAAAATCTGTCCAAATACACCTACTTATCATTTTGGATTGCTCTAAAAAATTAATATTTTTTAAAAGAAAATTTTTTATATATTAAATATGATAAAAAAATTAATACACTTTTATATTATTTTATATATTTAAATTTAAAATATTTCAAAACTCAAATATTGTTGTTGTTGTTATTATTATTATAATATAAAATTTCGTATCAAAATCAATTACTTCTACAGTATTTTAGTTTGAATAGCAAGAATAATTGTTTGTTAATTTATAAGAATAGGAAGAGGAGTTATCCAATGTCAAAATCTATCCATTTTCAATAAATTAAAAAAATCTTAATTATTGGAATGTACTTGAACCCCATCTTTTCAATGAGGGACCACATATTAGATGGGAATGCGCCTTCAAAAGCATGTAGAGGAAAAAGTGGAATTGTGCAAAATCATAAAAGAAGAAAGAAAGCGGCAAATCACATAAGGACGACTCTGATGTAAAACCATATTATTGCACTATTAATGCCTCTAGCACATGGATCAGAAACAATTATAGCTTACGAGTATTCTGTTTGACCACATAAACTTTTAATCAAACTTTTTTTTTTTTTGGGAAGTATATCCTCCTAATTTATTGCAAGATCTCTACTTTAACCTATCTTAGAAGCTAATCAATTATTGGTCAATAAAAACACTATATTTTCTCTTTTTATAAGGAATATTTACAATATCTTGAAGCTCCAAATACTTTTTTGAAGAGTAAAAATATAACACTTCAAAGTATATGAATAAATTGCATTAACATTTATTTCTCCCTTTTTAGCAAAAACCACCAGTTAACATAACGGTACTCCATCTAGAAACCATACCATCCTCTTCACTGTTGTACACACATTCCCTCATATTATCTAGTTGCACAATCTGAACACATCTCACCTTGTCCTCCACCTCCCTACTCTTTCATCTCTACTCAGCAGTATGGGTATGCCCGAGCAACACCACTATCTAAAAGTTTAGGGTACCTCCATTAAGCATGCAAAACCAATTAATTTATAACCTGCCTACCAAAACAATGTAGAAACTTCACTCAAATTTACCTTTAGCAGTCAGCATATACAAGACCAATAAAAGCTAAAAACTAAGATAGGAACTTTCCTTTCCATGAATTGACAAAATGTTACCATTTCTGAAAGCAATCCACATAATAATGCCTATGGCAGCCCTTTGGGTTGTTACGTTCCTTGTGACACCTTACAACCTTCTTATTACTTATCATACACTGGTGGCAGATCTGGCAATTGTCTTTTGGCTCCTGATATGTAGTTGGAGGACTAAACAAAGAGACTGAGTTAAGCATACTTTAAGACCAACTATAAAAAGAAAAAACTCATAGTGATGATGAAATCTCAATACTTAACAGAGAGAGATGAAGAATGCGCTAATGAGGACTCCTTACCAAGAGGGGGCAACAAACTCAAACCTTGATCTTTTTTCGTATTTCCAAATTTGGAGAGGCTTTTGACCCTGTTAATTTCAAAGTGTCCATTACTTCAGTTGCATAAAACAATAGCAACGAGATGACTTAAGTTGAACCTTAGAAGGAACAGAGAAAATCATACCTATTTGCATATCTCAGTGTATTGAGCGTGTGCTCACATGAACCAGCATTAGGAGAAATGCAAGAGATCATGACAGTCCTTAAATTGCCAACTAAGAGATCATTTTTAGATTCAAGAGCTATATCTCTAATGTCCCTCAATCTTCTTGGCACTAGACCCAGCAACAAGAATATTTACAGGTGATTTGAAAAGATTCTAACAAATAAACACTAATGCATTTTACCTCCATTGATGGTTTACCCTAAAAGTCCTCAACAAGGAAACAAGGGCCAACTTCAAAACATTACATCAAATAGTAAAGGTAATTTGATTAAGTAGATAAAAATAACCTCATAATTTAAATAGCCACTCTCATGAAGTGATGATTCTGCTTCTTCTATGTTACTTGTGATGATCTTTGCGTCAGTTTTAGCAGCTCAAGAAGAATAACCACTTATGGAGTAGTCCCTAGTTGCAAGACTCTAAGGACGGAATTATGTCATCAACTCGTAACTACTCCCCTGAACACATGCATTTCATCACACATTTTTGCAATTCAAGCAATGCATTTTACCAAAATTATGTACATCCAACCTAAACAGTTTGAAAAACTCAAAACAAGTCCAAAAGACTAAAATTTAGAGCTGAAGACTTCCATTATACCTCAAGAAAATGTATGAATTCTGTGCAATTGTATAAATTCGACTTAGAAATTTGACTATGGCTCAATTGCAAACCTCAAAAAGCACTCCAGAAAGTTGACAGTCAAAATAAAAAGAATAAAATTTACACCATCGGTGCAAAAAAGATCACCTTTCGGTTGGTAAAAGGAATTGATTGAGCCCACAATAAAACAAAGCCATCACTACCCATTTCGTTCCAACCAAAAGGGTGCTTGATTTTGTGGACTAACAACCAAGAATCCAAAGCTCCATCAGAATTTTCTCCTTTTCTTTAAAATTTCATTTTCTTCCTTCCTTGAAGTTATTTCCTTTGTCTTCTTCTTGAACTTCTTTTTTTAAAATGCAATGAAAATTCTAAAGTCAAAAAGGTTGCTAGGGACTCTATTAATTATGATATCCAATGACACTAGAATCTTCCTCCTCATGTTATTGAAATCCATCCACTTTTTTGGTTTAAAAAAAATGTTGTAAGACTATATGTATCTTTCATGTGTTGCATGGTAGCAAAGATGGAAACTTGGTTTTCTATATATTAGTAAGGTGGCCACAACAAGGAAACAACGAATTAGAGAGGAACTTGCACTTATCCGTCACTTGTCCATGGCTAATTCTCTAATTGCGGTGGATTAGCAATTAAAAACATTTCCATTGCTAAATTTTTTGAGTTATTTCTATTTGCTAACTTTCGCATATGCCTAAGATTTTTTTTTTTTGTATTATTTATTTTTGAAAATCATTTTGTCGAGTTATGTCAGTTTGTTGAGTTTCGTGAGTGCCCAAGAATGTAAAATTATTGACAATCATCGAGTGATGCACTCAACCAATGGACCAACTTTGATTATGTTATTTTCCAAGTTTTACTATATTTATTATGTTATAATTATTTAAATTTAACATAAATAGTAACGAAATATCAATGATATTTAAATGAGAATCTAATATATATATATATATATATATATATATATATATATTGCAGTCGTAGAAAGTAGGAACAAAAGCAAAAAAAAATTAATTAATTTTGTTTTAATTCCATAAATTTATTGTGTTTTTCTTTTAAACATAAAAAGGAAAAGGGTATTTTGATTCCTAATTAGGAGTCATAACCTTTTATAAAAAAAAACTAAAAAGAAAGAAGTTATTACGCTCTAGGGATCGATTAGCTACTGCAATTTTTTAAATAAAAAAATGCATTTTTGGTTTCTAATTAAAGACTGATTAACAATCGTAACTTTTTTTGAAAAATAAAAAGAAAAATATAGTTCGATCGTTCATCCATTCTAATTAGCATACCACATTTAAAAAATAAAAAGAAAAAGTTATTTGTTTAGCAATGGGCACTCTATCTCTCATAATCTCATTGTGAATTAGCAATAGATTAACAATTTTAGTCATATGTTATGTTGCTAATTTGTTGTTTCTTTGTAGTGTGGGTAACAAAATCCTTAAGATATTTCTTCCTTTTTTTTGGACAAAAAATTCAAGTAGCACCTAAATTAATTGTCGAATTAAATGTGTCTAATGCGACGGCTAATGATTAGCTGTCATAATAAGTTGCAATCTTAAATTTTTTTAAAAAATAAATTTTATTTATTTTTATCTATATATACATATATACATACAATATATATATATATATATATATATATATATATATATACACATATATATACATACAATACACACACACACATATTACTAATGTGACAAATAAAATTATATAAAGTTTAATTTTACAATAAAAATTATAGATAGAATGTCTATATATATAATGAAATGTAATAATTAAATGATAGTATACTCTAACTAGCTATGTAGATATATATGTACACACGCATATGTATGTTTGTAATTAAAAAATTATTTATATTATATAACATATTAATCTAATACTTACCAATTAATAAGGATATATTATACTGTATATAAATAATATATATATATAATAGAATAACTAATAATTAAAATTAATTCAAGCTCTTTAATACAAATATATGAAAACTTAAGATGTAAATAAAAATTCATTTGAAAAATCAGTAATCTAACCATTATATATATTTATAAAGTTAAAACAAATTTAGTGACCAAATTTGAAGGTCATTCATTTTATTTTATTATATTTGTGCAGTAATATAAATAAAATAGAAAGGTATCTTAATATTTACAAATATAAAGATATCAAATTAATGATCCAACCGTTAAATTTATTGTAATCATTACTAATAGTATTGTGACTAAATTTGAAAATAATCAGATAAAATTTAAAATAATTTTGAGGGGTTTTGTTAAAATTAGACAAAAACGACGGTTATAATAACCGTCATATTAGGCCACCTATTGCGACAGTTACGACAAACCATCTTATTTGGCATACTCTATTGTGACGGTTATTATAAACCGTCGTATTTGGTCTATTCTATCGGAACCGTCGCATTTGGCCTACTCTATTACGACGGTTACGATAAACTGTCGTATTTGGCCTACTCTATTACGATGATTACGATAAACCATCATATTTGACCTATTCTATTACAACGGTTTCAATAAACTGTCGTATTTGATTACAAAATACGACGGTTATAATTTAACCGTCGTATAAACCCTTACCAATATGACGGTTTAGATTAACCTATTACAACAGTTTTTTGACCGTTTTGTTTCCGTCGTATTTGTCCCTTTTTTGTAGTAAATCTACAAACTCTAATCAAGGTAAGTGTTCCCAGTAACATTCCATAGAAAGACTGTTACTCAATTCATTAAAAATTAACTCATGAATGCTTGTAATGGTACTAATTCCTAAATTCTATGCACATACAGAAATTTTACGATCTAGGTTCCTGGAAGATGAGCATTAGTAGACTTCCGCTTGGTTGTTTACCACTGATAATGACTACAAACTCCCCATTATGGAAAAATATTAATTAAGTACTATGTATAGAGCAGGTTTTTTTTAGTGTTCATTTGAATTCACGAACCATTATCACAAACTATGAAATCCTCCCAAACCTATCATAGAAAAATCAATCTTAAATGTAACAATAAGGGCAAATCCAAGTCATTTTACTCATCCCTCCAGATAATAAATCTGCAAAAAGAGATACCACAAGATAATCATGCTAGTTAGCCAGGACCAGCACAAACCTCATTATCTACGACCTACTTAATGTGCAAAGGGAAACTTAAGGACCAAGAGCTGAGCTAAATAACCATTAGGTGAAAAGTGTCAGGAGTCTTAAATGAAGCACAAATTAAGCCAAGAAAGGAAGACATATTTTTACCTCATGGAAAATTTCATCATCTGGCTTGGTTTATATTATAGCATTGTTATTATTTCCACTTGATACTCTTTTCTTGGCTGCATTTTTAAGCTACAATACCCACTCAAAAAACAAAATTACAGATTAAATCATCGAATCATCTAAACAGCACAGATAGAATAACTTAAAGATTAAAATGTTAAACCTGTTATATACCTTGTAAATTTTACAGATCAAAAGGTAACATTTAAAGCAGAATGATTTTTGGAGTTCCTCTTGTGGCTTCAGAAAGTAGAATAGTGAAAAAAAGATCAAGTAAATTAAATAGAAAAAAAATGAAAATTAAGAATATAGAATAATCATCAATACCTCATATTCTGTACCTTATATGACTTCATAAAAAAAAAAAAAACATCATAAAAATGAGGCAAAAGTTGAGGAGGAAGATTCAACACCCATTGTGAAACCAATAGCCCTCCATCATTTGCCTTATCTTCCAAGAATGACCTCAATTTAGATGATACATCCTCCTTTAACACATCTTAAGCAAGTGTTCTTTTAGCTAAAAAAAAAAAAACATTATGATCCTGTTGCAAGCAAAACAATGGTACTAAACTCACCACATAAGACAGTACTAATAAACATAATAGAGTTGAAGTTATTTTTAATCACCAGCATATACTTAGCAGAGCAGACACTTAAAATGCAATACTTTTGTGGCACATTATCAGGAAAATGACTACCCATTTCAACAATTTTTTGGAAAGAATATCAAGAAAGTAAAAGTATAAATATCTAGATAAAGATGCATGTTGCTTGCCTTATATCTTCCCAAGTTGAGTGCACTAATAAACCTCCATCTTCTTCATCTTGTATCTTCACAACACTGTCCACAGTTGTTTGTTAAAATATTATATCTACAAATCAACTGAGACCCCATTGCTTATCATCTAGATATGTCCTAAGCAATACTTTCAGCCCATAGAAGTCATTTGGTTTAGGATCAAATAAACAAATAAATACACAAACCAAAAATCAACTTAACAAAAGGATATTGATTCACTCGTGCTAATACCAATGGCATTGTACCCATCCAAAGGAACCAAAAACCACACTAACTTACTTTTATCTTGTATAAGCAATCAATATTCAAATAGACATAGGTGGAAGATTTACATTTTTCCTCGTATAAAAAATTTTACACTGACATGTGAAAAAGATTGAAGCACATGTAACTAATGCTTGCTTCAAACTCTCTATCATTAGAAGAATTAGAGTTTTCCCTATTATACTTCAAAGAACTATCTTTTACAAAATCATTACTTGAAAAAATAAATTAGGAGATTTCAGCTACCGAATCTAAACAATTTTTTAAAAGATATTAATTACTTTGATGCCCGTGCCCATGCCTGTGCCCATGCCCATATTCATGCGTTTCACAAACAATCATCACAAACCATGAAATCCCTCCAAACCCATCATAGACAAATCAATCTTAAACGTAAAAACTGAAGCAAACCCAAGTCCTCTTATCCATCCCTCCAGATAAATAAAACCAATTTCAAGAACAATTGAATCAAATGGAAAAATATACAAAGAGGCAGTTGCAAAAAAACCTAACATTTAACTTTGAGATTGATGTGAGCCGACCGAGAAAAAATAAAAAAGACTAACCAAGCGTCACATAAATTCCCCAAAATTAGAAATCAGTTTTTTTTTTCGAAAAAAAAATGGAAATGGGTAAAGAAATATATCTTACACCGCCATCATCATCAATGGTGAAGATGTACTTCTTCTTGGAGACCATATATATAGCCAAAGTAATGACAAGCAGAGTCCTTGAAAGAAATGCAAGAAGCTTTTGGAGTACAACACTTAGCTCTACTTCTTGGCCTTGGCCATGGTCATCCTCTCCCTAACCATCTTCTCTTCTAATAACTGGTAGATTAAATCCCAGCAAAACATTATTCGACGGTCAATGCCTAGAAATTTGATATCACAGATTTCAGCCACATACATCAATATTTAATTAAATTAAAAAAAAAAAGCTATCAGGAAGAAGGTTTGGCTACCTATCCATGTGTACGTGAAGCACACGACGGCCATTAAGATGAGAAGCTCCGAGAAAATCATCGTGCCTGAGAGTACAGGAAGCTTTTCAGTAAATGCAGTGAAACTTAGCGGTGAGTAAATGGAGGAAGCTTTTGGATTTTCTATGGGTCAAACTTAGCAATAAGTTTTTGCAGACTTCAAAGTACAACTCCAGTTAATGTAGTGAAACTTAGCAGTGAGTAAACGGAGGAACCTTTTGGATTTTCTAACGGTTAAACTTAGCAGTGAATTTTTGCACTCTTCAAGGTACAACTCCACTGCCACACTCCTGTGCTCCTCCTGTTTTATTTTTTCTGCATGTTACTTAAACAATATCATGTGCTGTAATAGTACGATACCACGCGTGTCACAACAGTAACTTTCACCGCCACTTTTATATATGTATATATAACTTTTGAAATTAAAAAATCAATTAATGTTATAATTTAATAAAATAATAAATAAAACAATACTAAAAGATAATGATATAATTAAAAAAATAACAAATATATTCTTAATGTAGCAAAAATAATATAATTTGAAAACAAAAAAGTCTCCAAAGATGACATATTTTGAAACATTTGAGAGTATACGGTTTCCAACATTGCGATCTTCCCTAACATTGTCGTCAAATTTACTTCAAAATTTGACTAATTTAAATTAAGTTTTCATATGTCAAGCTGAATCAATATCCCCTCCCATATTTCATGTCATTTTGAAGATGTTTTTTTCCCTTTAAATTATTTGTCATTTTTTAAAAATGAGAAATATATATTTATTATTTTTTCAATTGTACTCTTATTTATTTATTATTAAAAATAATAAATACATTATTAATTTCATAAAATAATAAATAATTTAAAATACAATAAATCTTCAAAATTACCAAAGAATTATTTTGAAATGAAAGGAATAAAACTTTTTGTTATGAATTATTGGAATCTCCATTAATTAGTGGAGGCTCCACTAATTATGGATTTATGTGAATTATTAGAAGATTTTTATGGATGTCCACCATTTAGTGGAGACACCATTAATTGAGATTAGTTGAAGATGATGTATGCCATGATGTATTTCACTAATTAGAGCTCTATAAATAGAGCTATTCTCTGAGCTTGTAATACACCATCATTTTGTGAAAGAAAGATTAGTGAAAGAAAGATTGGAGAAAGAATTGTGAGAGAAATAAAGAGAGAAGTTTGAAGAGAAATTCTTGTGCAAAGAATAGTTAGAATTTTCTTAGTGTGTAGTGTGTAGATTTTATTCTAACACTACCCTAATTTTATAACACGTTATCAGCACGAGTCTCTACCGATACAAAAGCCGAAGACTAAGCACGAGTTTCGCTGTTACCAAAGCCGAAGACAGGTACGCATTTATTGATCTCTATGGCTAACATCACTAAACTCGAATTTGTAGCACTTGATATTTCTGGAAAAAATTATATGTCATGGGTTCTCGATGCAGAAATGCATCTAAATGCTGAAGGCCTTAGTGAAACTATTCAAGCAAATAATAGTGCATCTGCACAACACAAGGCTAAAGCTTTGATTTTTATTCGTCGTCATCTCGATGAAAATTTGAAAATGGAATATCTTACCGAAAAAGATCCATATGGCCTGTGGGTAAATTTAAAAGAAAGATTTGACCACCTGAAGATGGTCGTACTACCTACTGCACGGTATGAATGGTTGCACTCGAGGTTGCAAGATTTTAAAACCGTGAATGAATATAGCTCCGCAATGTATAAAATTACATCTCAATTAAAATTATGCGGAGAAAAAGTGATCGATGAAGATATGTTGGAGAAGACATTCTCCACCTTTCATGCCTCGAATATTGTTCTGCAAAGAATAATATTGAGAAAAGGGGTATACAAAATTTACAGATTTAATTATCGCCCTCCTCATTGCGAGAGAAGAATAATGAGTTATTATTGAGAAATCATGAAGCTGGACCAACTGGCTCAACAAAGACTCCGTAAGTGAATGTTGTTGGCTCTAGCAGAAGCCATCGTTATAGTCGTGGTCGTGGCCATGGCCGTGGCCGTGGTCGTGGTTATGGTCGTAGACACGCTCGATATTTCCCTTATCACAATTATAATCAAACTGTGAGAAATACTGGCCACCATAGTGGAACGAGAAAAGATCATAAGGGAAAAGAAAAAGAAATTGAAGAAAAGCATGAGGATATATGTTATAGATGTGGCATGAAATGTCATTGGTCACGAAACTGTCGTACGGCTAAGCATTTAGTTGAATTGTATCAAGCTTCATTAAAAAATAAAAATGTGGAAGCAAATTTTTCTCAACATCCAATAAATAATGCTGAGGATGATGATATTGATCCTGAAGATCTTAATATCAATATTACCCATATGGATGTATCGGATTTTTTTTGAACACCCAGACGGTAGGATAGACCATTTAATTGGTGATGGCAATGTCCAGAAGAACTAAAGCCTCACCCTGATATTTTTGTATTTTCATTTTCATTCTATTCTAATAATATTTACGTTTACATATATATATTTGTATTCAGATGGCTGTTGTTAATGATGATATATGCATTATTGATAGTGAAACTACACACACCATACTAAAAAATGAGAAATATTTTTCTGATCTCAAAATGGGAGAAATAAATATTTATACGATAAACGGTAGTGCAAATGTAATTGAGGGCTCCGGAAGAGCTAATATATTGTTGCCTAAAAGAACAACAATTATTATTGATAAGGCACTATTTTCCTCAAAATCCAGAAGAAATTTATTGAGTTTTAAAGATATCCGCAGAAATGGGTATCATGTTGAAACAAATGAGGAAAATGGGATTGAGCATCTTTTTATTACTCAAATACATTTGGGTAAGAAATCGGTATTAGAAAAACTGCCGTCTTTTTCTACTGGTCTATATTTTGTAAAAATACGTACAATTGAAATTCATCATCTAGTAAACCGAAGTTTACTGATCCTATTACTTTTAGCATTTGGCATGACCGGTTGGGTCATCCGGGATCTACCATGATGAGAATAATCATTGAGAATACACATGGTCATCCTTTAAAAAATAAAAGGATATTAACATCAGAAAAATTCGCATGTATTGCATGTTCCCTAGGAAAATTAATTGTTAAACCATCACCAGTAAAAGTAGGAGCTGAAAGTCCTACATTTCTCGAACGGATTCACGGAGATATTTGTGGACCTATTGATCCACCATGTGGACCGTTCACATGGTCTTAATTGATGCATCATCCCGATGGTCACATGTATGTTTATTATCTACTCGCAACCTGGCGTTTGCGAGATTACTTGCTCAAATAATTAAATTACGAGCACAATTTCCGGACCATCACATTAAAAATATCCGTTTGGATAATGCTGGTGAATTTTCATCACATGCTTTTGACGCATACTGCATGTCAATTGGGATTAATGTTGAACATCCTGTAGCTCATGTTCACACACAAAATGGTCTTGCTGAATCTTTGATTAAACGATTACAATTAATTGCTAGACCATTATTAATGAAAACAAATCTCCCAACATCTGCCTGGGGACATGCTATTCTACATGCTGCAACACTTGTACGTATAAGACCAACTAGTTATCATAAATTCTCTCCTTTGCAATTGGCTTTGGGGTCAGAACCAAATATTGCTCATTTAAGAATTTTTTGGTGTGCTGTATATATTCCAATTGCACCAAACCAACGTACAAAGATGGGTCCTCAAAGAAGAAATGGGATATACGTTGGATATGATTCTCCCTCTATTATCGTGTATGTTGAACCCCTGACGAGAGATGTATTCACAAGCAAGATTTGCTCGATTGTCATTTTGATGAATCATTATTCCCTAAATTAGGGGAGAACCAAAACAAGCATAAAAATGATCTTGCTTGGACAACATCATTAAATTATCTTGATCCGCGCACAAGCGCATGTGAACTTGAAGTTCAAAAGATAATTCATTTGCAAAGTATTGCAAATCAAATGCCAGACGTTTTTGTTGACTCCAGAAGAGTTACAAAATCGCATATTCCAGCTATAAATGCTCCTATTCGAATTGAAGTTCCAGCAGAACAAAATATTATATCTATAGCTGCTGAGTCAAAAACACGCCAGAAGCATGGCCGACCTCTTGGTTCTAAAGATAAAAAAAGAAAAGAGGATTAAATGATCCAGAAGATCATATTAAAGAAAAGAATGATAAAGACCAAGAGAGAACTGATAACAAAGAACCAGAAGTTGATGAAAGTAACACTGAAATTTCTATCAATTATACCACTTCCGGTAGAAGTTGGAATCGGATAGAAACTGTTATTGATAATATATTTGCATACAATATATCTCTTGATGTTACACAGGATAATGATGATCCTGAACCAATATCAGTTGATGAATGTCGGCATAGAAAAGATTGGCTGCAATGGAAAGATGCGATTCAATCGGAGTTAAATGCACTGGCAAAACGTGAAGTCTTCGGACCGGCAGTTCGAACACCAGAAGGTGTAAAACCTGTTGGCTACAAATGGATATTTGTGCGAAAGCGCAATGAAAAGAGTGAAATCGTTCGATATAAAGCTCGATTAGTAGCCCAAGGTTTTTCACAAAGACCAGGTATTGATTATGATGAAACTTATTCTCCTGTTGTTGATGCTATTACACTCCGATATATTATCAATTTGACAGTACATGAAAAGATAGATATGCGCCTATTAGATGTTGTCACTGCTTACTTGTATGGAAATTTAGAAAATGATGTTTACATGAAAATCCCCGAAGGATTTCATATGCCTGAAGCATATAAACATTATCCTCGTGAAAATTACTCCATCAAGTTGCGTAAATCATTATATGGCCTGAAGCAATCTAGGCGCATGTGTTTCACACGTCTTAGTGAATATTTATTGAAAGCGGGATTTAAAAATGACCAGGTATGTCCATGTGTTTTTATTAAGAAATCTGGTTCTAATTTTGTGATATTAGCTATATATGTTGATGATATTAATCTTATTGGAACTCTCGAAGAGCTCCAAGAAACAATTGATTATTTAAAAAGAGAATTCGAAATCAAGGATTTTGGTAAAACCAAATTTTGCCTTGGTTTACAAATTGAACATCTGGAGAGTGGAACATTTATTCATCAATCAACATATACAGCAAAAGTGCTAAAAAGATTTTACATGGACAAAGCACATCCATTGAGTATTCCAATGATCGTCCGATCATTAAATGTGGATAAAGATCCTTTCCGACCTCAAGAAAATGATGAAGAACTCCTTGGTCCTGAAGTACCATATCTCGAGTGCAATTGGTGCATTGATGTATCTTGCTAATAATACACGACACTGATATTGCTTTTGTTGTCAATTTATTAGCAAGATTTAGTTCTTCACCAACACGACGACATTGGAATGGAATTAAACAAGTCCTTCGATATCTCCAAGGTACAATTGATCTCGGATTATTTTATTCAAATAAAACCAGCCCAACATTGATTGGTTATGCGAGATGTCGATTATTTATCTGATCCACATAAAGCACGTTCTCAAACGGGCTATCTATTTACATGTGGAAATACTTGCTATATTATGGCGTTCTACGAAACAATCTATAGCGAGATACTTCTTCAAATCATGCTTGAAATTATAGCCATTCATGAAGCAAGTCGAGAATGTGTATGGCTAAGATCCATGATTCATTATATCCGAGAAAGTTGTGGATTATCATCAATCAAAGGTATTCCAACTCCTCTTTATGAAGACAATGCGACTTGCATAGCTCAATTACGAGGAGGATATATTAAAGGAGATCGGACAAAACATATTTCACCAAAATTCTTCTTTAGTCATGAACTCCGGAAGAAAGGTGAAATTGATGTGCTACAAATTCGGTCATGTGATAACCTCGCAGATATTTTCACGAAGACTTTACCGATCGCAACATTTGAAAAGTTGAGATATAAAATCGGTATGCGTCGGTTTAAAGATTTAAAGGAATCATCTCATCGGGGGAGTAATAAATAGACATATAGAATAGTGTACTCTTTTTCCTTCACTAGATTTTTTTTCCCACTGGGTTTTTATCTAGTAAGGTTTTAACGAGGCATATTCTTTATGTAATGGATGGACATCCAAGGGGGAGTGTTATGAATTATTGGAATCTCCATTAATTAGTGGAGGCTCCACTAATTATGGATTTATGTGAATTATTAGAAGATTTTTATGGATGTCCACCATTTAGTGGAGACACCATTAATTGAGATTAGTTGAAGATGATGTATGTCATGATGTATTTCTCTAATTAGAGCTCTATAAATAGAGCTATTCTCTGAGCTTGTAATACACCGTCATTTTGTGAAAGAAAGATTAGTGAAAGAAAGATTGGAGAAAGAATTGTGAGAGAAATAAAGAGAGAAGTTTGAAGAGAAATTCTTGTGCAAAGAATAGTTAGAATTTTCTTAGTGTGTAGTGTGTAGATTTTATTCTAACACTACCCTAATTTTATAACACTTTTCATTTAATTCACATTCTTTATCCGCTATGTATTTTGTGTGAATCTTTTTTTTATTATTTTATTAACGTGGTATTTTGGACCTTCGACCCAACTAATCTCCACAGACTTGGAGGGTCGCCATGTAAAATCCTCCAGCTACCCGCGATGGAAATTGAACTGATGACTTTGAGAAGTGGAAAAAGCAAGCTTACCAGCTGCCCCAAGTCCCGCGGGCTGTGAATCTATTTCTTGCCTTTATAGTTTGTGCATTCCAATGCTGTCGTTGGTAATTAAATGAAGTTAGGTTTGAAGAACCCTCCAATTGAAAGTTCAATTTGTAGCTGGATGCGTAAATTCTTAGTGGCTTTTTACGTCCCCAAAGTTTGCAGAGGTACGGAAGAGTCACAAGGATTTGCACGATTTGATTGCACGCATACATTTTGGGAAAGGGATTTTTAGTATTCTTTCTATTGTTTTCTTTTTTCAAGTATTGCTTTATAAGAATTTTTCTTGTTCATAAATATATATCTATCCTGTAGAAAAATTAAGAAGATATTTATTACTTTCTATAATTTTACTCTGATTTTTATTATTTCATTAAATTATCCCTTTAATTTATTTTTAATTTTTCAAACTAATTATATTATTTTCAATAAGATTAATTTAATCTTTTTACATCAAAACTTCATAAATATAAAGTTTTCTTTAATATATATAACAAAATCTAAATTCTTAATGGATAGGTAAAAAAATAGTTGAGATAGTTGGTATTGGAATTTATATATTGACATTTTGAATTCAAATATCTCTTGAAACATGAGTCTCGTTTCAATTATGGATTTTTTTATTAATAAAAAAAATAAAATTGGATAGGCGAAAAAAATGGATTCTAGGTTGGCCAAGTGAGGGTTGGGTGTGGGTCAGTTCTTTTCTCTTTAGTTTTTGCATTCTAATGATGTTAATGCGATGGAGCAGAAGTAATTAAAGATTGAAAGCAAACCTCTTCACCCAGGGGATTTCTTCAATTAATAGGGATAAGAAATCCTAATTATATATATATATATATATATATATATATATATATATATATAAAATAAGAGGCGGCGACATTTAGTAGTTTCATGTATTGACACATGATCACTTTGAATTCAAATATTTTTTTTTCCAAATAAATATGAAAAGTCATCTGAATAATTTTAGATGAATTTTATTTAAAATTAAAAAATGTGAAAAATTATTTGAATTTATCTCTAAATCCAAATTTAATTTCAATTTATGTCACTGTATATTCCCCCATCTCCACCGCCTCATCATTCAAAATACTTTTCTACACACTAGTCTACCACATGTATTTCTTCTACTTTTCTTTTTCTATATTCTGAATGCCTTGGAATTAATTTTTTTTTTCTTTGTTTGGCATCCACCTCTCTCTCTCTCTCTCTCGGCATCCACCACTCCTCCTACATGTATTTCTTCCCCTTTTCTTTTTTTGTATTCTGAATGCCTTAAAATTGATTATATTATATATATTTTTTTTTTTGCATCCATAACTAGGTGTTGTTTACAGATTTTATGGTGCTTCAACTTTTAATTTTTGTTTGTTTTACTGTGATATAGAAAGATTGTGTGAAATTATATTGATTTGCTCCGTCATGTTGCTTTTTGCTTGGAAGGCTAAATTATCTGATGAAAAATTATAGGTATTTACTGAATAATGAATTTTTTATATTTTCGAATCTCACCTTATATGTTAAAGGCATTTGCATCGAGATAAGGATAGATCTATTTCTCTTCAAACTTAGTACAATATATAAAATAGAGAGAAAAAATCTTAACTATATATAAATACGATATATAAAAAAATAAATTTCAAAGTGTCGATTAACAATTAACTCATTTAAATAATATTCTAAAATTATATAAGAGAGTAAACATGAAAAAAAAAATTCATTCCCGAAAATGTGGAAACTTATATTTTGTTTGTTTTACAGAGAGAACAGAGGAAGGGAAGGGAGAAGAAAAGTGGCAGTCTTACTTCTATTGGAAAAAGGTAAATTATTTTTATTTCTATATTATTTAATTGAGATGGAAGAAAAGTATATAAAATTTTTTTCAATGCATTAAATTTATTATTATATTTATTATTTTAATAATTAAAAAGTATGAAATAAAAGATATATTTGTCTTTTAATATCTACTTTTCAAACTCTCAAAATTTGAAGGAAGAGATTTACTAATTTAGAGAAAGGGCTACTTTCTCTCCCAATTTATTTTTCTCTCATATTACCTCTAACCAAATACTTCTCCTCTAAGTTTTTCTTAATTTCTTTCATATTTGCTTTTCTTCCTCAAACACTTCTCTTTACACCTCAATCAAACAGAAGGTTAATTTTAGTCAAGCATACTGATAAACGTGAGGAATATTCCGAGTGAGTGTAAAAATTATTAGATTGGTTATATTTAGTTGGACTATTTTGCGAAAGTAAATAAGGATGTGAAGTAAATATAGAAATAAATAGTGCATTCATCTCATTTGGTTGTATGTAAAAATAGAGGGAAAATAAATTAGGAGCGAGGGGTACCACTCCTCCTCTACCTTAACATTTCCTCCCGTCCCAATTTGGAGAGATTGTGAGAGAGAAAATAAAATAAGTAATTAATGACAACATTGACTCTATTTTAAATATTAAAAATGTTAATAAATAAATAATGAATAATAAAATAATAAATTTATTATGAATTATTGGAATCGTTATTAATTAGTGGAGGCTCCACTAATTATGGATTTATGTGAATTATTAAAAGATTTTTATGGATGTCCACTATTTAGTGGAGACACCACTAATTAAGATTAGTGGAAGATGATGTATGCCATGATGTAATCCACTAATTAGAGCTCTATAAATAGAGCTATTCTCTAAGCTTGTAATACACAATTATTTTGTGAAAGAAAGATTAGAGAAAATTGTGAGAGAAAAGAAAAAGAGAAATTCTTGTGCAAAATAGTTAGAGTTTTATTAGTGTGTAGTGTGAAGATTTTATTCTAACACTACTCTAATTTTATAACACGTTATTAGCACGAGTCTCTACCGGTACAAAAGCCAGAAGACTAAGCACGAGTTTCTGCCGTTACCAAAGCCAGAAGACAGGTACGCATTTATTGATCTCTATGGCTAACATCACTAAACTCGAATTTGTAGCACTTGATATTTCTGGAAAAAATTATATGTCATGGGTTCTCGATGCAGAAATGCATCTAAATGCTGAAGGCCTTAGTGAAACTATTCAAGCAAATAATAGTGCATCTGCACAACACAAGGCTAAAGCTTTGATTTTTATTCGTCGTCATCTCGATGAAAATTTGAAAATGGAATATCTTACTGAAAAAGATCCATATGGCCTATGGGTAAATTTAAAAGAAAGATTTGACCACTCGAAGATGGTCGTACTACCTACTTGCACGGTATGAATGGTTGCACTCGAGGTTGCAAGATTTTAAAACCGTGAATGAATATAACTCCGCAATGTATAAAATTACATCTCAATTAAAATTATGCGAAGAAAAAGTGACTGATGAAGATATGTTGGAGAAGACATTCTCCACCTTTCATACCTCGAATATTGTCCTGCAGCAACAATATCGAGAAAAGAGGTATACAAAATTTACTGATTTAATTACTTGTCCTCCTCATTGCGAGAGAAAAATAATGAGTTATTATTAAGAAATCATGAAGCCGGACCAATCGGCTCTACAACACTCCCAAAAGTGAATCGTTGTTGGCTCCAGCGAAGCCATCGTTATAGTCGTGGTCGTGGCCGTGGCCGTGACCGTGGTCGTGGTTATGGTCGTAGACACGCTCGATATTTCTCTTATCACAATTATAATCAAGCGTGAGAAATACTGGCCACTGAAGTGGAACGAGAAAAGATCAAAAGGGAAAAGAAAAAGAAATTGAAGAAAAGCATGAGGATATATGTTATAGATGTGGCATGAAAGGTCATTGGTCACGAAAGCGTCAGTACGGCTAAGCATTTAGTTGAATTGTATCAAGCTTCATTGAAAAATAAAAATGTGGAAGCAAATTTTTCTCAACATCCAATAAATAATGTTGAGGATGACGATAGTGATCCTGAAGATCTTAATATCAATATTACCCATATGGATGTATCGGATTTTTTGAACACCCGGACGGTAGGATAGACCATTTAATTGGTGATGGCGGTGTCCAAAAGAACTAAAGCCTCACCACGATATTTTTGTATTTTCATTTTCATTCTATTCTAATAATATTTACGTTTACATATATATATTTGTGTTCGGATAGGCTGTTGTTAATGATGATGTATGCATTATTGATAGTGGAACTACACACACCATACTAAAAAATGAGAAATATTTTTCGATCTCAAAATGGAAGAAATAAATATTTATACGATAAACGGTAGTGCAAATGTAATTGAGGGCTCCGGAAGAGCTAGTATATTGTTGCCTAAAAGAACAACAATTATTATTGATAAGGCACTATTTTCCTCAAAATCCGGAAGAAATTTATTGAGTTTTAAAGATATCCGCGAGAAATGGGTATCATGTTGAAACAAATGAGGAAAATGGGATTGAGCATCTTTTTATTACTCAAATACATTTGGGTAAGAAATCGGTATTAGAAAAGCTGCCGTCTTTTTCTACTTGGTCTATATTTTGTAAAAATACGTACAATTGAAATTCATCATCTAGTAAACCGGAAGTTTCTCGATCCTATTACTTTTAGCATTTGGCATGACCGGTTGGGTCATCGGGATCTACCATGATGAGAAGAATCATTGAGAATACACATGGTCATCCTTTAAAAAATAAAAGGATATTAACATCGAGAAAAATTCGCATATCTTGCATGTTCCCTAGGAAAATTAATTGTTAAACCATCACCGGTAAAAGTAGGAGCTGAAAGTCCTACATTTCTCGAACAGATTCACGGAGATATTTATGGACCTATTGATCCACCATGTGGACCGTTAAAATATTTTATGGTCTTAATTGATGCATCATCCCGATGGTCACATGTATGTTTATTATCTACTCGCAACCTGGCGTTTGCGAGATTACTTGTTCAAATAATTAAATTACGAGCACAATTTCCGGACCATCATATTAAAAATATCCGTTTGGATAATGCTGGTGAATTTTCATCACATGCTTTTGATGCATATTGCATGTCAATTGGGATTAATGTTGAACATCTTGTAGCTCATGTTCACACACAGAATGGTCTTGCTGAATCTTTGATTAAACGATTACAATTAATTGCTAAACCATTATTAATGAAAACAAATCTCCCAACATATGCCTGGGGACATGCTATTCTACATGCTTTGCAACACTTGTACGTATAAGACCAGCTAGTTATCATAAATTCTCTCCTTTGCAATTGGCTTTTGGGTCGAGAACCAAATATTGCTCATTTAAGAATTTTTGGGTGTCTTGTATATATTCCAATTGTACCAAACCAACGTACAAAGATGGGTCCTCAAAGAAGAAAGGGGATATACGTTGGATATGATTCTCCCTCTATTATCGGGTATGTTGAATCCACGACAGGAGATGTATTCACGGCAAGATTTGCTGATTGTCATTTTGATGAATCATTATTCCCTAAATTAGGGGAGAACCAAAACAGACATAAAAAGGATCTTGCTTGGACAACATCATTAAATTATCTTGATCCGCGCACAAGCGCATGTGAACTTGAAGTTCAAAAGATAATTCATTTGCAAAGCATTGCAAATCAAATGCCGAGACGCTTTTGTTGACTCCGGAAGAGTTACAAAATCGCATATTCTAACTATAAATGCTCCTATTCGAATTGAAGTTCCGAGCAGAACAAAATATTATACCTATAGCTGCTTGAGTCAAAAACACGCCGAAGCGTGGCCGACCTCTTGGTTCTAAAGATAAAAATCCTCGAAAGAAAAGAGGATTAAATGATCCAGAAGATCATATTGAAGAAAAGAATGATAAAGACCAAGAGAGAACCGATGACAAAGAACCGGAAGTTGATGAAAGTAACACTGAAATTTCTATCAATTATACCACTTCCGGTAGAAGTTGGAATCGGATAGAAGCTGTTATTGATAATATATTTGCATACAATATATCTCTTGATGTTACACGGGATAATGATGATCCTGAACCAATATCGGTTGATGAATGTCGGCATAGAAAAGATTGGCTGCAATGGAAAGATGCGATTCAATCGGAGTTAAATGCAACGGCAAAACGTGAAGTCTTCGGACTGCGAGTCCGAACACCGGAAGGTATAAAACCTGTTGGCTACAAATGGATATTTGTGCGAAAGCGCAATGAAAAGAGTGAAATCGTTCGATATAAAGCGCGATTAGTAGCCCAAGGTTTTTCACAAAGACCAGGTATTGATTATGATGAAACTTATTCTCCTGTTGTTGATGCTATTACATTCCGATATCTTATCGGTTTGGCGGTACATGAAAAGATAGATATGCGCCTATTAGATGTTGTCACTTTGCTTACTTGTATGGAAATTTAGAAAATGATGTTTACATGAAAATCCTCGAAGGATTTCATATGCACGAAGCATATAAACATTATCCTCGTGAAAATTACTCCATCAAGTTGCGAAATCATTATATGGCACTGAAGCAATACGGGCGCATGTGGTTTACACGTCTTAGTGAATATTTATTGAAAGCGGGATTTAAAAATGACCAGGTATGTCCATGCGTTTTTATTAAGAAATCTGGTTCTAAATTTGTGATATTAGCTATATATGTTGATGATATTAATCTTATTGGAACTCCTGAAGAGCTCCAAGAAACAATTGATTATTTAAAAAGAGAATTCGAAATCAAGGATTTTGGTAAAACCAAATTTTGCCTTGGTTTACAAATTGAACATTTGGAGAGTAGAACATTTATTCATCAATCAACATATACAGAAAAAGTGCTAAAAAGATTTTACATGGACAAAGCACATCCATTGAGTATTCCAATGATCGTGCGATCATTAAATGTGGATAAAGATCCTTTCCTACCTCAAGAAAATGATGAAGAACTCCTTGGTCCTGAAGTACCATATCTCAGTGCAATTGGTTCATTGATGTATCTTGCTAATAATACACGACCTGATATTGCTTTTGCTGTCAATTTATTAGCAAGATTTAGTTCTTCACCAACATGACGACATTGGAATGGAATTAAACAAGTCCTTCGATATCTCCAAGGTACAATTGATCTCGGATTATTTTATTCAAATAAAACCAGTCCAACATTGATAGGTTATGCAGATACTAAAGCACGTTCTCAAACGGGCTATCTATTTACATGTGAAAATACTGCTATATCATGGCGTTCTACGAAACAATCTATAGCAGCTACTTCTTCAAATCATGCTAAAATTATAGCCATTCATGAAGCAAGTCGAGAATGTGTATGGCTAAGATCCATGATTCATTATATCCGAGAAAGTTGTGGATTATCATCAATCAAAGGTATTCCAACTCCTCTTTATGAAGACAATGCAGCTTGCATAGCTCAATTACGAGGAGGATATATTAAAGGAGATCGGACAAAACATATTTCACCAAAATTCTTCTTTACTCATGAACTCCAGAAGAAAGGTGAAATTGATGTGTTACAAATTCGGTCATGTGATAACCTCGCAGATATTTTCACGAAGACTTTACCGATCGCAACATTTGAACAAGTTGAGATATAAAATCGGTATGCGTCGGTTTAAAGATTTAAAGGAATCATCTCATCAGGGGGAGTAATAAATGGACATATAGAATAGTGTACTCTTTTTCCTTCACTAGATTTTTTTCCCACTGGGTTTTTATCTAGTAAGGTTTTAACAAGGCATATTCTTTATGTAATGGATGGACATCCAAGGGGAAGTATTATGAATTATTGGAATCTTTATTAATTAGTGGATGCTCCACTAATTATGGATTTATGTGAATTATTAGAAGATTTTTATGGATGTCCACCATTTAGTGGAGACGCCACTAATTAAGATTAGTGGAAGATGATGTATGCCATGATGTAATCCACTAATTAGAGCTCTATAAATAGAGCTATTCTCTAAGCTTGTAATACACCATTATTTTGTGAAAGAAAGATTAGAGAAAATTGTGAGAGAAAAGAAAGAGAGAAATTCTTGTGCAAAATAGTTAGAGTTTTATTAGTGTGTAGTGTGAAGATTTTATTCTAACACTACCCTAATTTTATAACAAAATTAGATTAATTATTATCTCTCTTCTCCTTTCTCCTTCCACATCTTCTCCTCTTCGTACCAAACAAAATAAAAGTAAATACTATTACTTCTTTTAGTAGAAGTTAAGGTGCCTTCCCCTTTCCCCTTCCCCTTCCCCTTCCCCTCCTTTCTCTCCCCTTCTGCGAGCCAAATATGGGCTTAAGTCACCTTCTTCTCGTTAGTGAGTTGTTATTACCATTTTTTTAATATTTTCAACACATGAAATTTTTTACATAATACTTGTATCAAAAATAGAATCCACATATTTTAGGTATATACAGTCTTTCTCAAGAACTGAAAAGTACAATATTACCCGTTCAAACAGGGGGAAAAAACAAACAAACAAAAGTACAATCCAAACCACCCAAGAATTTCCCAAAAGGGGAAAGAAGATAAAATTGGAATTCGCCGAATTCCAACATCTCCATAAAAACCAACCAAAAGAAACTAAAATCCACAAAGGAAAAACAAAAAAAACCACATAGTACTTGCATTGGCAAATCAACGGCCAAGATAGCATTATTAATTCAGACCATCAATTTTCAATAATCAGCTTGTGGCCGATCTTGTAGGAAGCATAAGCATCAATGCATGCGTACTCAACCTTACTGTCATTGAGCACCCTTGCCTCCCAATTACTCAAGCAAACATGCTTAGGCTTCTTCATGAAAAGCCCCACCACTTCCCATGCAAGATCCTTCAACCCCGGCCGACGGAACCTCCCCGGCCACCGGTGCATCGCCAGTGCTTTAATGTCAGCACTGCTACTGCACTCTAGGCCATACTCGTCTTTAAGCTTGGCTACGTCATCTGCTACCTCAAGGCCAACGAAGGTAAAGTTGGAATCCCCAAGAAAGTTTTTCAGGGATTTAGGAATAGCATCCATGTAGAAGAGCTGGAGGATTAGGCATTTGTCATTAATGCAGAGTTGCAAAGTTGCAGATTTGTTGCTCATTGAACGAATCGGATGGGGTTTCCATTCGATATCTAAGCCAACAACCATAGGTTTGTTGGCATAAAGGGACTGAATTTCTTGAACCCACTCATCAGTTACAACTGATTTATCAGTGAGAGTTGTCTCTATGGTTTTTCCATCATAGGTGACCAAGTATTTGGAAGTGGTGGGATTGTAGGTTATGGTACTGGGATTTCTATTATAAGCATACATGGTTTTGTTTTCTGGTTGAAATATAAGGTTCTTGAGCTAGAATTGAATGGTTTTTGGCAAGTAACATGCTGCTATTTATAGGGTTCAGAGGAATTTGCTTTTTATTCTAATTCTATCGGGGTTAGTAATATCTGTATGAATTACTCATTCGTAACCTCTTCCAACATAATAATTAAGTACTAGTCCTTAGCTTATAGATATGTCATTAATAGTTGCTATTTAAGGACTAAGGAGCCTTACTTTAGGTATTATGTGCGGTTTCTAGTCTCAGAGTTGGTTAGAAATGTAAATTACTTGTTGGGTTTTAATTATTTTGTAAATTTAGAGTATGTAAGTATTTTGTAAGTCTTTACTTTAATACATGTCTCTATTTTATTTTAGTTAATAAAAATGACTCAATTAAACTAAAGTTTTTTTAATTGAACTATGTTAAATTCTCATATCTATTATATTTTTATTTTTTTAAATTTTTGTATTTGACTTTTTTTTATTCTCATATAGATAATTTGTTTGTTTATAAAGGTTTTATTACTCGTCAACAAGTGATATGTATAAAAGCGGTCAAAATTAAGCAACTTTGAAATATTTTTCTCTTTTGCATTTACTAAAGATAATTGTCCTCCAAACTTATTTATTCTATGTTTTCTGAACCAAAATTAGTGGGATTTCAATGTGAGCAAATATATATGGCTGATAAAAGTCACGCTGCTCAGCTGGACTCTTCGGCGCTGATCACCCATTCTATGGCACAAATTTAAATAGGGGAACAGTTGAATCTATTTACTACTCCATAATTATTCAAGTGGATTGACTCAAAGATCTAGACTGACCTGCCATACATAACAACGACAGAGTGACCATTATGCTGGTTTTTAATTCAATTTCTTGTTAAGGATGTAGGAAGGTGATGTCGGCACATTGACGATATAGGTGTTAGGAATACGTTTGATATATTTATGTGTTAATTAAATTAAATTTTATAAATATATGATAACGAATCATACTTTTTGTCTCTAAAAATACGATTCGTGAAGTATTTAGTCTTCTAGTAATACTTCAAACCCCAAATCTTCTTCAGTGTAGTCTCTCAAGATAAAAAAAATTTGCTAATCGTATTTTTTATCTCTCTTTGTAGAGGGTGGGTACGAATATTGTATCTCACGAAACCTTGATATAAAATCTTAAACAAATATATATAAATAATTGACTATTTTCAACTATATCTATATATTTAACTCTATTTCATATATGAATCTTGATAGAACAAAACAAATACAGTTAGGGATGACTATTTCTATTTGTCCTATTCCATCTCAATTACGATTTTGGCTTCTTGCACTTTAATTAATAATTTTCATTAATAAATCATAAATAATTATAATTTATTATTGTCCTATAATTAAGAACCACTAAAGAGATATGACCGAATATAATTAGACTAAATTCTAATAAATTATTTTGTCAATTTAAAAATAATTTATTAATTACATTCAACTCTACTAAAAGAATACCTTAAACGAATTGTAATGCTAAAAGAACATTCTTAGACTAATTGTAATTATTGAAGTAAATAATTATATTCTTATAATTTATTGATTTAACAATAGGTTAAACCTTAATTAATGATACAAACACATCATTTCGAATAGTCATAAAGCTCGATTCGACTTTGATGAGAAATACCCCTCAGTTCTAGCACTCCATCTCACACCAATCTGTCTTCATTATTTATTTATTTATTTATTTATTATTATTATTATTATTATTATTATTATTATTATTATTATTATTATTATTATTATTATTATTATTATTATTATTATTATTATTATTATTAACTCTCAATTATTTCTTCAAAAATCTCAATTTTATACACTCTAAGGAAAAAAAGTAAGCAATTAAAATTATATGCAAAACCCTTCTTTTTCACTTAACTTCGCTTAAATCGGAGATTCATTAGAATCATAACACTTGGCACTAAACTTGGAGGTATAACCAAAGTTTGGTTTAAAGTTTCCCTACGGGGGAACCATAATTGGTAGGTTTAGAATGGGAACCATAATTGGTAGGTTTAGAATTGTATTAAGGAGAAATTAACGCTTTATCATTCTACTACTAGTAGTTCTCACTTGATGAATCTTTCATTATTTTTCAAAATTCATCTAAAATATAAGAAGAAATTAAAATTAACAAATATTAGTTGTAGTCTATAATAAGCATAATTACGTTTAAAATGTTTAGATACTAATAAGCCTGATTACTTTAAATCAATTTCACGATATATGTGATTGTATAAGATGATGGAAAAGGAACTAATTATGCAAAGATTAACTCGTCATACTATGTGACCATGATCATACTTTAGCCTCTCTAACATCTTAAAGAATCACTCCCTTTTTGTTCTTTTTTCTTCGAGTTTCTTCTCCTTATTAACTAGTCCATTTGCTTTTGCACAAGAAACGAGATAGGAAATAAATCTCTAATTCAATTCTTAGAAATGAAGCAAAACTACCAAAAGGTTCTTTGTTAAAGAAGAGAATTGAAGTAGGGTATGGACAAAGCTTTTCTAGCCTTTAACAAGTGGCAGTAAACATCAAAGACCCCGAAACCTATACTAAATGCAATGAATGTTTGTTTGCCCGGCTTCTCATTAGCAATGACTAAGCTAGATAGAAACTAGTCATGTTTCACAAAGGGCTGTTTTGATTAGTTGAAGGTCTATACCATCAAAGACAAAATTAAAAATTTTGAATTGAGAACAAATAATATTAAAGAATAATATTATATTTTTTTATAAAAAATTAAAAATAAAAAATAAATTTTAAGAGAATTTGTTTAAAATTTAATTTTTATTAAAAAAATTTTAAAATTTTTGAGTACGCGTACGACACCACCCCCCACATCCCGTAACTCCGTCTCTGTATACCACAGTAAATCTCTTGCTTTCAACTTAAGAAAAGTTATCTGAAAATGCTTTCTTGGGGAGGATAAGGTATGATTTTTCAAAGACTATAATGGCATCCTATGTTGCATTGACTGATCCATTTTGTCTCCAAGCAAAATGCCATCTTATTTGCTTGTTCATCTTCTTTGTGTGTGCCTTTTTTTTTTTTATATCTTAATTATCTTTTACTAAATAACGAGTCTTAATTTCCATCTTTAATTTTTTTTTTTATAGCGTTTCATTATGCCCTTGCAAAGTTGTAAATAAAGAATAAGCATGGTCATTAACAAGGGATGTAAAGAAAAGTCCCAAGCATTAAATCTAATTGTTTATATGGTTGGATGAAACCTTAAACCTCGTTAAATACAAGGTTTAATATTTTATAGAGACTAATATAAAATTGAATAAATATTATAAAATTTGGATAGTGTTAGAATAAAATTTATACACTACACACTAAGAAAATTCTAATTATTTTTTGCACAAGAATTTCTTCAAACTTCTCTCTTTCTTTTCCTCACAATTTCCTCACAATTTTTTCACAAAATGATGGTATATTTCAAGTTTAGAGAATAGCTCTATTTATAAAACTCTTAATTAGTGGAATACATCATCTTCCACTAATCTTAATTAGTGGTGTCTCTATTAAATGGTGGATATCCATAAAAATTCATAATTAGTGGAGCTTCCACTAATTCCCTAATAGTTCACATAAATCCATAATTAGTGGAGTTTCCACTAATATATTCATAATACTCCCCCTTAGATGTCCATCCATTACATAAAGAATATGCTTCGTTAAAACCTTACTAGATAAAAATCTAGTGGGAAAAAAAAATTTAGTGAAGGAAAAAGAGTATACTATTCTATATGTTTATTTATTACTCCCCTTGATGAGATGATTCCTTTAAATCTTTAAACCGACGCATACCAATTTTATATCTCAATTTCTTAAATGTTGTAGTCGGTAAAGTCTTCGTGAAAATATCTGCGAAGTTATCACATGACCGAATTTGTAGCACATCAATTTCACCTTTCTTCTGGAGTTCATGAGTAAAGAAGAATTTTGATAAAATATATTTTGTCCGATCTCCTTTAATATATCCTCCTCGTAATTGAGCTATACAAGTTGCATTGTTTTCATAAAGAGGAGTTGGAATATTTCTGATAGATGATAATCCACAACTTTCTTGGATATCATAAATCATTGATCGTAACCATACACATTCTCTACTTGCTTCATGAATGGCTATACTTTCAACATGATTTGAAGAAGTAGCTGCTTGGAGATATCGAATGACTTGTTTAATTCCATTCCAATGTCGTCGTGTTGGTGAAAAACTAAATCTTGCTAATAAATTGATAGTAAAGGCAATATCAAGTCGTGTATTATTAGCAAGATACATCAATGCATCAATTGCATTGAGATATGGTACTTCAGGATCAAGAAGTTCTTCATCCTCTTCTTGAGGTTGGAAAAGATTTTTATTCACATCTAATGACCGGACGATCATTGGAATATTCAATGGATGTGCTTTGTCCATGAAAATCCTTTTTAAAACTTTTACTGTATATGTTGATTGATAAAACTTGCCAAATGTTCAATTTGTAAATCAAAGCAAAATATAATTTTACCAACATCATTGATGTCGAATAATCAATTTTTTTTTGGAGCTCTTCAAGAGTTCTAATAAGATTAATATCATCAACATATATAGCTAATATTACAAATTTAGAATCAGATTTCTTAATAAAACACATGGACATACCTGGTCATTTTTAAATCCTGCTTTCAATAAATATTCACTAAGACGATTGAACCACATGCGCCCAAATTACTTCAGGCCATATAATGATTTCTACAACTTGATAGAATAATTTTCACGAGGATAATGTTTATATGCTTCAAGCATATGAAGTCCTTCGGAGATTTTTATGTAAATATCATTTTCTAAATTTCCATACAAGTAAGCAGTGACAACATCTAATAGGCGCATATCTATCTTTTCATGTACTGCCAAACTGATAAGATATCGAAGTGTAATAGTATCAATAATAGGATAATAAATTTTATCAAAATCAATACCTGGTCTTTGTGAAAAACCTTGAGCTACTAACCGTGCTTTATAGTGTACGCTTTCATTATTTTCATTACGCTTTCGCACAAATATCCATTTGTAGCCAACAGGTTTTACACCTTCTAGTGTTCGGATTGCAGGTCCGAAGACTTTACGATTTGTCAGTGCATTTAACTCCGATTGAATCGCATCTTTCCATTGTAGCCAATCTTTTCTATACCGACATTCATCAACTGATATTGGTTCAGGATCATCATTATCCTGTATAATATCAAGAGATATATTATATGCAAATATATTACCAATCATTATTTCTATCCGATTCTAGCTTCTATCGAAAGTGGTATAATTGATTGAAATTTCAGTGTTACTTTCATCAACTTCTGGTTCTTTGTCATCAGCTTTCTCTTGGTCTTTATCATTCTTTTCTTTAATATGATCTTCTGGATCATTTAATCCTTTTTTCTTTTGCGAATTTTTATCTTTAGAACCAAGAGGTCGGCCACGCTTCTGGCATGCTTTTGACTTAGTAGCTATAAGTATAATATTTTGTTCTGCTGGAACTTCCATTCGAATAGGAGCATTTATAGTTGGAATATGCGATTTTGTAACTCTTCTGGAGTCAACAAAATCGTCTGGCATTTGATTTGCAATACTTTGCAAATGAATTATCTTTTGAACTTCAAATTCCCATGCGCTTGTGCGCGGATCAAGATAATTTAATGATGTTGTCCAAGTAAGATCTTTCTTATGCTGTTTATGTTCTCCCCTTAATTTAGGGAATAATGATTCATCAAAATGACAATCAGCAAATCTTATTGTGAATACATTTCCTGTTAAAGGTTCAACATATCTGATAATAGAGGGAGAATCATATCCAACGTATAACCCCTTTCTTCTTTGAGGACCCATCTTTGTACGTTGATTTGGTGCAATTGAAACATATACAGCACACCCAAAACTTCTTAAATGAGCAATGTTTGGTTTTGAACCAAAAGCCAATTGCAAATGAGAGAATTTATGATAACTAGTTGGCTTTATACGTACAAGTGTTGCAGCATGTAAAATAGCATGTCCCCAAGCAATTTTTGGGAGATTTGTTTTCATTAATAATGATCTAACAATTAATTGTAATCTTTTAATAAAAGATTCAGTAAGACCATTTTGTGTATGAACATGGGCAACAGGAAGTTCAACATTAATCCCAATTAACATGCAATATGCATCAAAAGCATGTAATGAAAATTCACCAGCATTATTCAAACGGATATTTTTAATGTAATGGTCAAGAAATTGTGCTCGTAATTTAATTATTTGAGCAAGTAATCTTGCAAACGCCAGGTTGCGAGTAGATAATAAACACACATGTGACCATCGGGATGATGCATCAATTAAGACCATAAAATATTTGAACGGTCCACATAGGTCCACAAATGTCTCCGTGAATCTGTTCAAGAAATATAGGACTTTCAGCTCCTATTTTTACTGGTGATGTTCTAACAATTAATTTTCCTAGGGAACATGCAGCACATGAGAATTTTTCAGATGTCAATATTTTTTATTCTTCAATGGATGACCATGTGTATTCTCAATTATTCTTCTCATCATGGTAGATCTCGGATGACCTAACCGGTCATGTCAAATGCTAAAAGTAGTAGGATCAGTAAACTTCTGATTTACGAGATGATGAATTTCAATTGTACGTATTTTTACAAAATAAAAGCCAGTAGAAAAAGACGGCAGTTTTTCTAATACAAATTTTTTACCGAAATTAATTTGAGTAATATAAAGATGTTCAATACCATTTTCCTCATTTGTTTCAATATGATACCCATTTTTGCAGATATCTTTAAAACTCAATAAATTTCTTCTGGATTTTGAAGAAAATAGTGCCTTATCAATAGTAATTATTGTTCCTTCAGGCAACAATATACTAGCTTTTTCGAAGCCTTCAATCACATTTGTACTACCGTTTATTGTATAAATATTTATTTTTCCACTTTTGAGATAAGAAAAATATTTCTCATTTTTTAGTATGGTGTGTGTAGTTCCACTATTAATAATACATACATCATCATTAACTACAGCCATCTGAACAAAAATATATATGCAAACGTAAATATTATTAGAATATAATGAAAATTCAAAAATATCAGGGTGAGGTATTTGTTCTTCTGGATACTGTCATCACCAATTAAATAGTCTATCCTACCGTCTGGGTGTTCAAAAAAATCTGATACATCGATATGGGTAATATTGATATCAAAAAAATCTGATTCATCCATATGGGTAATATTGATATTAAGATCTTCAGGATCAATATTATCATCCTTAACATCATTCACTGGATGTTAAGAAAAATTTGCTTCAACATTTTTATTGTTCTTTTTCAGTGAAATTTGATATAATTCTACTAAGTGCTTGGCTGTACCGTTGGATTATATGCCATCTTAGACTAGATTTCTGATGTAAAATCGAATATTTTAATAAAAGAATTTATTTTTAGAAATTGTTTGTGAATTTACTTTTTGTTTGTGCACAATTTTCGTTTGGAACAGATCCATTGTGTTTAAATAAGTGGTCCATGTGAATGGTAGTCTTTCACAGTAAGGTATGGACACGAGTTATTTAACACATAAACATTTGTTCTTAATCTATTGATGAGACTAGAAATTTCATCATGTTTAGGTTATTATGTTATGAATTTCAAATGGGCAATGGCTTACCTTTAACTAGTGAGTAGTACAGTCACTTCAAGACATAAGCGTATTTCGAATACGTAGGATAGGACCTGTAGTAGTGGTTTCTAAAAGTACTATATGATAGAAACCTAGACTACTACCGCTACAGCGTGGACTAGTACTCTACGACTTGAGTATAAGTTGGTGGTCTGGCGAAGCTGGAAGCATATACTTTGATTTGTTATAGTTGAGGTTCTATCGTAAGACCAATATACTTGCATATTGGGTATGTGTGACTAGTTAGTTAAGACAGACTTGTACAAGATAGTTTCTACACTATATCGCCCCTTGTGGTTGTCCGAATGGTCTAAAATGTCCAGGGCCCTGGGAAACATGACTTGGATGTTTGCTTTAGGGTAGCTCCCTTAGAAAGCGGAAACACTCCAGGAAGTCATGGACCATTGGACTAGAAGCCTAAGGATGGTAGATGTCATTTAGAGGGGTGTTAGTACACTTCTTCCTCTCTAAATGTACGGCGATGTGTAGAGGAGTATTTTAGTCATTTCACATGTAAGTCGGAGACTTTGCTAATGCAGCATTGTCCTTGGGGTCAATATTTCCTTATGGTGATATTAGAAAATATTTAAAATGCAAAATACAGCTATTTATATAGCAGGGGTATTGTGGTCATTTTAGCAGCCAAGGCGATGTGTCTTTTTGGTCCTCGGAATAGCCCGTAAGTCCTAACTAATTTTGGGTTGAGGAATTGGTCTCAGTTCAATAGGATTTTATTTTATTTTATTTTATTTGATTTTATTCAAGATGTCTAATTTATTATTAGACTGGAATAAAATAAATAAATAAAATAAAATAGGAGTTGAGAGAAATTAATTATCTAGTTTAATTGGTTAATTAATTATTCAAGGCCTAGGTCCAGTATGAATAATTAGGAAATTAATCTGGGTTTAAATTAGGAAAAATAATTACTATTTAATTATTTATTGGGTTATTTATATAAGCTCAAGAAATGAATAATTAAAGATTAATTATTATGGTTCATTTGGGCTCATTAATTATTTATTGGGTTGTTTATATAAGCCCATAAAATAAATAATTAATGTTTGGATCTTTTGGGTTTAAGAGAAGTAATAAATATTATTTCGGTCCAATAGCTTAGACCGTAGGGTTTTTCCAGATATAGTTAAGAAGAGTTTAGGGTTAAGCCAAACTTATTCTCAGGATAACATCCAGGTGTTTTGAAATATGATATCCCGAGGATATGTTTATCAGAGATTGAGAGACCTAATTTTAGCTGACCAATAAACAAGTCTCTGGAAAAGAAAAACCTTAATCTCCCCTAACTAACAGAGACTCACATCTCTCTCTCTCTATCTCTCACGCCTCTCTCTTCTTTGTTTTCTCCTTGGAGCTTTGCTAACTAATAGCAAGAGAACCAAGGAGATTTGAGACCGTTCCTCTTCACTGTTGTGTTCACCGACTAGAGGTTGGGTAGAGGAATATTCTGAGAGTTGAAAGGCTTGGCATTCATGCAAACAAGGCGAAGTAGAAGGTTAGTGGGTTTTCAACCGGAAACTTCTTCAAGTGGGCAAGACGAAGCGATTCTCGTCGTTTAATCAACTTCTACTCAACCTAGTAGGCTTAAGGAGTGCAAATGTATAATCTTCACGCTTTCATGTGGCCTTTAAGGCTTGCAATTTTTTTTTCTCTGATTTTTCCCGTAACTGCATGCTACCCTCTATTTTCCCGTCCCCGTCCCTCACGTACGATAGTTATGTGATTAATGACCTTTCATGCCACATCTATACATGTATCCTCATAATTTTTTTCCATTTCTTTTTCTTTTTCTTTTCCCTTATGATCTTTTCTATTCCACTTCAGGTGGCCAATATTTCTCACAACTTGATTATGATTGTGATAAGGGAAATATCGAGTATGTCCACGACCATAGCCACGACCACGACCACGGCTACGATTATAATGATGGCTTCTGCTAGAGTTAACAACATTCACTTCTGGGAGTGCTGTTGAGCCAATTGGTCTAGCTTCATGATTTCTCAATAATAACTCATTATTTTTCTCTGCAATGAGAAGAGCAGTAATTAAATCTATAAATTTTGTATACTCTTTTTCGCGATATTGTTGTTGGAGAATAATATTCGAGGCATGAAAGGTGGAGAATGTTTTCTCCAGCATATCTTCATCAGTAACTTTTTCTCCGCATAATTTTAATTGAGAAGTAATTTTATACACCGCGGAGCTATATTCATTCACGATTTTAAAATCTTGCAACCTCAGGTGTAACCATTCATACCGTGCAGTGGGTAATACGACCATCTTCAAGTGATCAAATCTTTCTTTTAAATTTACTCACAAGACATATGGATCTTTTTCGGTAAGATATTCTATTTTCAAAATTTCGTCAATATGACGATGGATAAAAATCAAAGTTTTGGCCTTTTGTTGTGTAGATGCATTATTGTTTTCTTGAATAGTTTCACTAAGGCCTTCAGCATTTAAATGCATTTCTGCATCGAGAACTCGTGACATATAATTTTTTTTAGAAATAACAAGGGTTACAAATTCGAGTTTAGCAAGGTTAGCCATAAGGATCAATAAATGCGTACCTGTCTTCTGGCTTATGTAACGGTAGAGACTCGTGCTTGAGTCTTCTGGCTTTTGTAATGGCAGAGACTCGTGTTGATAACGTGTTATAAAATTTGGGTAGTGTCAGAATAAAATCTACACACTACACTAAGAAAACTGTAACTATTTTTTGTACAAGAATTTCTTCAAACTTCTCTCTCACACAATTTTCTCACAATTCTTTCACAAAATGATGGTATATTTCAAGTTTAGAGAATAGCTTTATTTATAAAGCTCTTAATTAGTGGAATATATCATCTTCCACTAATCTTAATTAGTGATGTCTCCACCAAATGGTAGACATTCATAAAAATTCATAATTAGTGGAGATTCCACTAATATATTCATAACAATAAAGTAATTTTAGAAGGATTTGCTTGAGATAAATAAATAAATAAATATATATATATATATTCATATTTTTATAATTTCAATAATTCATACTTATTTTTGAGGATTTGTTTTTCTTTTGTTTTAAAGTTCATAAAAAAATTTCTCTTTCTCCTTTCTTATAAGGCATCTAGTTTAAATTTTTTTCTCAACGATATATTTTTTCTCGTTTATTTTATTTCATATAATTTTTTTTCTTTTCTACTTTTTTGGAGTTTTTCTAATTCATAATAATTTCTTAATGATTTTTCTTCTATTTTTTTAACTCATACAATTTTTTTTCCCTTCCTCTTTCTTATAATTTATCTAACTAATATTTTTTTTCTCGACAACATTTTTTTCCTTTTTTTTGGGTTCATATAAATATTTTCCTATTTTTCATTTCTTATAATTTCTATAATTCATTTTTTTTTATCGAAGATATTTTTTTCTCATTTCTTTTAGTTCATAAAAATTTTTTCTCTTTCCCCTTTATTGTAATTCATCTAACTCATATTTTTTTTGGAACGATATATGTTTTTCTTGTTTATTTTTACTTATATTTCTGAGGTGATAAAATTTTATATGAGCCAAAATAAATAAAAATATATATATATTGCCAAAAAAATATGAGTTAGATGAATTACAATAAAAGGGAAAGTGAAAAAAAATTTGTTAGCCAAAAGAAACAAAAAAATATCTTTGAGAAAAAATATGAATTATAGAAAACAATAAAGGGAACAGAGAATAAAATTTTATGCGCTAAAATAAATTAGAAAAAAATATCTTTGAGAAAAATATGAATAATAGAAATTATAAGAAATAGGAAATAGAAAAAAATTTATACAAGGCAAAAAAAAAGGAAAAAATATATTGTCAAAGAAAAAATATTGGTTAGATAAATTACAAGAAAGAGGAAGGAAGAAAAAATTTTTATGAGCTAAAATAAGTAGGAAAAAAATCATGAAGAAAATATTATGAATTAGAAAATTTTCAATAAAGTAAAAAGGAAAAAAATTAATGAGCTGGAATAAATAGAAAAAAATATATCAGTTGAGAAAAAAATTGAGCTAGATAAATTACAAGAAAGGGAAAGAGAAAAAAATTATGAGCTTAAAAAAGAAAAAATATATCCTCAAAAATAAATATAAATTATTAAAATTATAAAAAATATTAAAAAAATATTGTTGTCTCAATCAAATCCCTTAAAGATTATTTAATTTAGTCCTTATAAATATGAAAAGTGTATCAAAGTAATCCTTCAAGCTGCACGGATAACTATTTTGATATACTTTTTATATTTATAGGGACTAAATTAAGTAAAATAATATTTTAAATTTTAATTAAGATAATTATATATTTTCAAAAACTAATTTAAAAAATACCCATTTCAAATTGGAAAACAGGAAGGAAAAATAATTTCACTAACCAAATCCCAATGGGCCTTGGACTTTTTTTATGGGTTCTCTGCAATCTATCTTCAGATGTGTAAATTGACTGTAAATTGTCTTTGTCATTGGGCTTTACCGTAACCTCTTTTTTGCAAGTTGGGCTAGGCTATGAAAAGAAGATTAATTTCTGGGCTGAACAAGACCGCAGTATCCTTAGCCCAATACTTGTTGGTTAGATGTAGACAATGTATCCTAACTCCTAAATATTCTCCGTTTAACAGGCCCAGGACAAAACGTGAGTTGAATGTTAAAGATTTAAAAAAAAATGTTTGATTATGAATGATTTATTATTTTATACTTATTAATTAAACAAATAGTGGTAGAGTCTATGAGTTAGTGGAATTTTTTTGTGAAAGTTTAAAGAGAAAATATATTTATTTATACATTTTAAAATATTTAAATTTACATGAAAAATAAAATTTTTAAAACAAAATGATAACTGTTATAACAAAACTATTATATGTGATTCGTCTATTATAGGTCATAATTATAATTATAAAAAAAATTGTTGTACGATTTATATTAAATTGTATAAGTTGTTTAATTTTATTTTTTTTTTAAAAAGGCCAGTAGAATAAGTTGGGACACATGACATGACAGATCGAAATAGAGACTCACATGCACATACTAGTAGAAGCACCTTAGGATTTGTGGTCCTCGAACCAAGCACGTATAAGAGCCAAATTTGGGTGCAAGAAATGTAGCCCTCAATAAATCATCAATTGCCACCCTTGCACAGGGAGGGACCCATGTGGTGGAAAAAGTGAAAGCCCTTTAATGTAAAAAAGCAAGTGTCAGAATTGTATGAATTGATCAAATATCATATTTTTCATGTTTGAATTTAATTATAATCAATCATTGCTCAATCTCATTTGTTTATTATTTAAATTTGAATTTATTCGATTATTATTTGATAATGTTTAAATTTATTTAAATTTAAATTTAAATTAATTTATTTTTAAAAATTATAAAAATATTAATTCAAAAATTAATAAAAATAATTAAATATTATAATATTAAATAAATATAAGTATATAAGTGATGTTAATATTAATACTATAATATAAGATTTATTAAGAATAAATCTTAAGATTATACAATATAATATAATTAATGTTTAAAAATATATAATATATTCACAAATATTTGAATATATATGTGAATATATTCTAATTCGTTTGTTTATTAATCGAACTTAATATTTCATTTGAATTCATTTCTTTTAACCTTATTCGAACACAAATAACCTTGAATGAATTTTCATTTGTGAACGTTTAGTTCGTTTACAACTCTAATCACCATATATGTCATTTTGATCCATTTTTATTTTTTTTAAAAATATATGTTTGTACCATTATTGCACCCCAAAAGCTTCTATAAATAAAATTTAACTCTCTTTTTTATAATTATTAATTTTTAAAAAGTTAATTTGCTTCCATATTTATAAAATCTGATGCTCTTGAATCGATTTTTTAAAAAGTATATTAATTCTAATAAATAGTTTTTTATTAAATGTGATTTTTAACTTGTACAATAACAGGTGACAAGTGGCCGATTGCAAAAGAAAATAAAATCAAAGAATTTGAAATTTATGCCTTCTCAAACCATCCTCCAAGTGGTCCCTAAACGTCTATTTTTCTAAATCATGTCACCGTTAGCCCATTCAAAAGGACATGGGGAACATAACTTACTTGTGTCTGGGAATAATCACTATAAAAATAATATCAAATATATCAAATAAAATTTTAACTTAAAAAATCATATTTAGTTTATATTATATTTTAATAAATTATCTTAAAATTGATATCGAACTTTATGACTAGCACATCAAAACTTATTTCTAAAATAACTTATATAATTATAATACCAATTACATGCACAAGTCTATTATTAATTCATTTTTTTAAAGCATTGTCCACTCTATATTCAATAATTAAAGTTTACATATAATCACATTAAAAAAAAAGGAAAAAACATAAAAAAAGGACACAGTATGAAAGTCAATTCAAAATAAATTGTCCTCAATGACAAACTAAAAATACAGGGACAACATCAAATTTCCTCTTTATTGATTATCAAAGAATTGCCTAAGGATTCAAAACAACAAAATATATACCTGCTTGCTGTTGTCTTTACATTACTCTTCTAGACCACCTGGCCAAAACTTCATCCTTGTGTTCCTGTTTTTGATGTATTAATCGAATATAAAATTTATTATTTTGTAAGAAGTATTTTTAATCAATTAAATTATCATCTTATTGCATACGTTCATTCTTGTCTGAAGTGTATTAACTCGTTTATTGATTATAATTGATATAGAAATCCCTCATCAGCTTTTAATTATGGAAAATTTTAATTTTTTTTTTATCAATTACAAACTTTATTTTTTATAAAAGTTACAACTTGTAATATATATAATACAAATATCCGGCGCTTGTAGTGACCTACAAAAGTTAGGTCCACTGAGACTTTCCTTTAATTACCTACATGGAAGTAATGGTTTCTCTGCCGACTAGGGCACAAAGTACTGTACCAAAGAATTAAAGGGCAGGTACACAGGGATGGCCAAATTCGCTCTGAAGAAGACAGAATTGTGTTGCACGAGTGATATGGGCATTTTCCCTATCATACAAAGGAGGGATTAATTGCTTTCTTAAATGAAGTCACATGGATGCATGTGAAAGTGTTGTATGTTGTACAAATGTTGAGGAATTAATGAAAGCTACTTGATAATCTTGTTTTTGTTAGGCCAATATCATGTTTAAAGAACAACATTTTTTGGTCAAGAAATGAGGCACTTTTTCCCTCAATGGACCTATCTCGATGACGACTAATGTTGACATGTGAGTCGATCGTACAATTTTGGGCTGAATTTGAGAATCGATTCGTGAATTGTGTGGGCCAGTCTTACGATTATGTAGACCAATTTGTGTCGGGCTTTAGGCCAGAAGCCCTAGGCTTGACACGGCCAGGGCCCTTGGCCCGTGAAATCTGCTGGTCGGACCTGAGCCTTCCTCTCTCATTCTTTATTTTTTTTTTCACTTAATTCGATTATAAATTTTGATATTCAATGATTTTGTAATTTTTTTAATATTATTTAAAAAACACGATCGTTTAAAATTATAAAAAAATCATTTTGAAGTGGTGGGGGTTTAGCTTGGACCTCTACTTGTTTTATTAATTAATAAAATAAAGATTACATAAGAGAGGGACTTGATGCCTAAACCTCTTAAAAATATTGTAATAATCAAATTTTAAAAATAGAATAAATATCTTAAAAATAAACTTAAATACTTAATATTACTTATCCTAAATTCTTAATTATTTGAATACTAAACCAACTATTTGGCTCACCTCATTCATCATTTGAGTCATCATCAATAATTCACGAATTGGCCGTCCTATCTTTGACTGCAAGCTAACTATTACAACACATTAACATCTCCAAAGTATGAGGAGCCAATCGAGATATTCTTTTATCGATTTTTCGAGCACTCTCACTAAAGATGCTTTCTGATGGTACTGTAGAAACACGTGGCGTCAAAAGATCACGTGCCATTTTAGATAAAATGAGGTATTGACTTACATGAGCCTTTCACCAATCACAAATGTCAAAATGTTGATCCTCATTTTCTACCAAATGCTACATCTCGTAAATTGCTATCTCATTGTAGGTGATAGATGATCTTTTTTGACGCTTCATGATACCCTATGAATTAAATACTGTTGAAATCGACGAGGTAGATTTTCGTGGTGGTTGAAATTGACTATTAGATGATAATGAAGTTTGCCTACTTAAAGTAGCAAAACCAGAATAAAAAGATTCAAACTCATATAAATTATATATGTCAGATAGAGTTTTAGCCGTTTTATCTTTTATACTCCCTCAGTTCATATTTATCTGTCATAATTAACTACTTCACACAATTTAAGAAAAAGTAGTTAGTCTCTTAAATTCATATAACTTTGTTTATACATTCCAAAAGTACCATTGAATTTAATATTCTCCACAACTATTTTCTTATTTTGTTTACTGAACTTTTTCTCTAAAGTTATTACATTTTCATTTTTCAAAACTATTTAATACAAGAGTATAGCGGTAAAATTAATATTAATGGCACCTAAATTTTTTTAATGTGACAGATAAAAAGGGATACCAAAATTTTTTATTTGTGACAGATAAATAGGGACATATGGAGTATCTTTTATCATACATTGCTTAAGTGTTTGAAATTCATCAAAATATAATATTTCATATAAATATTCAATAATACTATGAAATCAAGTCATTTTTACTCGATGATCCAAACACAATGTCACACAATATAAAATAGAAACATTTTCATAATATTTTTTATATTTTTCAAACATACTTCTCATAAAATAACCATATTAGGGATGGTCCATATACTCACAAAAAATATGTGCTACCTTAGTAAGTGTTGGAAAAATATGATGAGTAGTAGGATACCCAATAAAAGTTTAGTTACTTTTATGAAAGTAAATAAAAATATTGAAAGCGCAATATAATTTTCTAAATGAGTTTTAGTTTGAGAGAGATATAAAGTGTTTGGTGAGTTTTGGAGTAAATTGGGAGATATTTATAGAGTTTTGAGGGTTAGAAAAGAATATAGTCATTAGGAGTCTAAAAGTAAAAAAATTAAAAAAAATGTAGAAAAACGTTAGAGATGTTATAAAATTAGGGTAGTGTTAGAATAAAATCTTCACACTACACACTAATAAAACTCTAACTATTTTGCACAAGAATTTCTCTCTTTCTTTTCTCTCACAATTTTCTCTAATCTTTCTTTCACTAATCTTTCTTTCACAAAATAATGGTGTGTTACAAGTTTAGAGAATAGCTCTATTTATAGAGCTCTAATTAGTGGATTACATCATGGCATACATCATCTTCCACTAATCTTAATTAGTGGTGTCTCCACTAAATGGTGGACATCCATAAAAATCTTCTAATAATTCACATAAATCCATAATTAGTGGAGCCTCCACTAATTAATAAAGATTCCAATAATTCATAATACTCCCCTTGGATGTCCATCCATTACATAAAGAATATGCCTCGTTAAAACCTTACTAGATAAAAACCAGGTGGGAAAAAAATCTAGTGAAGGAAAAAGAGTACACTATTCTATATGTCCATTTATTACTCCCCCTGATGAGATGATTCCTTTAAATCTTTAAACCGACGCATACCGATTTTATATCTCAACTTTTCAAATGTTGCAGTCGGTAAAGTCTTCGTGAAAATATCTGCGAGGTTATCACATGACCGAATTTGTAGCACATCAATTTCACCTTTCTTACGGAGTTCATGAGTAAAGAAGAATTTTGGTGAAATATGTTTTGTCCGATCTCCTTTAATATATCCTCCTCGTAATTGAGCTATGCAAGCTGCATTGTCTTCATAAAGAGGAGTTGGAATACCTTTGATTGATGATAATCCACAACTTTCTCGGATATAATGAATCATGGATCTTAGCCATACACATTCTCGACTTGCTTCATGAATGGCTATAATTTCAAGCATGATTTGAAGAAGTAGTCTGCTATAGATTGTTTTGTAGAACGCCATGATATAGCGAGTATTTCCACATGTAAATAGATAGCCCGTTTGAGAACGTGCTTTATGTGGATCAAATAAATAACCAGCATCTGCATAACTTATCAATGTTGGACTGGTTTTATTTGAATAAAATAATCCGAGATCAATTGTACCTTGGAGATATCGAAGGACTTGTTTAATTCCATTCCAATGTCGTCGTGTTGGTGAAAAACTAAATCTTGCTAATAAATTGACAAGCAAAAGCAATATCGGGTCGTGTATTATTAGCAAGATACATCAATGCACCAATTGCACTCGAGATATGGTACTTCAGGACCAAGGAGTTCTTCATCATTTTCTTGAGGTCGGAAAGGATCTTTATCCACATTTAATGATCGCACGATCATTGGAATACTCAATGGATGTGCTTTGTCCATGTAAAATCTTTTTAGCACTTTTCTTGTATATGTTGATTGATGAATAAATGTTCCACTCTCCAAATGTTCAATTTGTAAACCAAGGCAAAATTTGGTTTTACCAAAATCCTTGATTTCGAATTCTCTTTTTAAATAATCAATTGTTTCTTGGAGCTCTTCGGGAGTTCCAATAAGATTAATATCATCAACATATATAGCCAATATCACAAATTTAGAACCGATTTCTTAATAAAAACGCATGGACATACCTGGTCATTTTTAAATCCCGCTTTCAATAAATATTCACTAAGACGTGTAAACCACATGCGCCCAGATTGCTTCAGGCCATATAATGATTTATGCAACTTGATGGAGTAATTTTCACGAGGATAATGTTTATATGCTTCAGGCATATGAAATCCTTCGGGAATTTTCATGTAAACATCATTTTCTAAATTTCCATACAAGTAAGCAAGTGACAACATCTAATAGGCGCATATCTATCTTTTCATGTACTTGCCAAACCGATAAGATATCGGAGTGTAATAGCATCAACAACAGGAGAATAAGTTTCATCATAATCAATACCTGGTCTTTGTGAAAAACCTTGGGCTACTAATCGCGCTTTATATCGAACGATTTCACTCTTTTCATTGCGCTTTCGCACAAATATCCATTTGTAGCCAACAGGTTTTATACCTTCTCGGTGTTCGGACTGCAGTCCGAAGACTTCACGTTTTGCCGGTGCATTTAACTCCGATTGAATCGCATCTTTCCATTGCAACCAATCTTTTCTATGCCGACATTCATCAATCGATATTGGTTCGGGATCATCATTATCCTGTGTAACATCAAGAGATATATTGTATACAAATATATTATCAATAACGGTTTCTATCCGATTCCAACTTCTACCTGAAGTGGTATAATTGATAGAAATTTCGGTGTTACTTTCATCAACTTACGGTTCTTTGTCATCGGTTCTCTCTTGGTCTTTATCATTCTTTTCTTCAATATGATCTTCTGGATCATTTAATCCTCTTTTCTTTCGAGGATTTTTATCTTTAGAACCAAGAGGTCGGCCACGCTTACGGCGTGTTTTTGACTCAGCAGACTATAGGTATAATATTTTGTTTCTGTTGGAACTTCAATTCGAATAGGAGCATTTATAGTTGGAATATGCGATTTTGTAACTCTTCCGGAGTCAACAAAAGCGTCCGGCATTTGATTTGCAATACTTTGCAAATGAATTATCTTTTGAACTTCAAGTTCACATGCGCTTGTGCGCGGATCAAGATAATTTAATGATGTTGTCCAAGCAAGATCCTTTTTATCTTCGTTTTGGTTCTCCCCTAATTTAGGGAATAATGATTCATCAAAATGACAATCAACAAATCTTCGTCGTGAATACATCTCCTGTCGGGGGTTCAACATACACGATAATAGAGGGAGAATCATATCCAACGTATATCCCCTTTCTTCTTTGAGGACCCATCTTTGTACGTTGGTTTGGTGCAATTGGAATATATACAAGACACCCAAAAATTCTTAAATGAGCAATATTTGGTTCTGACCCAAAAGCCAATTGCAAATGAGAGAATTTATGATAACTAGCTGGTCTTATACGTACAAGTGTTGCAGCATTTAGAATAGCATGTCCCCAGGCAGATGTTGGGAGATTTGTTTTCATTAATAATGGTCTAGCAATTAATTGTAATCGTTTAATCAAAGATTCAGCAAGACCATTCTGTGTGTGAACATGAGCTACAGGATGTTCAACATTAATTCCAATTGACATCCAATATGCATCAAAAGCATGTGATGAAAATTCACCAGCATTATCCAAACGGATATTTTTAATGTGATGGTCCGGAAATTGTGCTTGTAATTTAATTATTTGAGCAAGTAATCTCGCAAACGCCAGGTTGCGAGTAGATAATAAACATACATGTGACCATCGGGATGATGCATCAATTAAGACCATAAAATATTTGAACGGTCCACATGGTGGATCAATAGATCCACAAATATCTCCGTGAATCCGTTCGAGAAATGTAGGACTTTCAGCTCCTACTTTTACTGGTGATGGTTTAACAATTAATTTTCCTAGGGAACATGCAGTACATGCGAATTTTTCTGATGTTAATATCCTTTTATTTTTTAAAGGATGACCATGTGTATTCTCAATGATTCTTCTCATCATGGTAGATCCCGGATGACCCAACCGGTCATGCCAAATGCTAAAAGTAATAGGATCAGTAAACTTCTGGTTTACTAGATGATGAATTTCAATTGTACGTATTTTTACAAAATATAGACCAGTAGAAAAAGACGGCAGTTTTTCTAATACCGATTTCTTACCCAAATGCATTTGAGTAATAAAAAGATGTTCAATCCCATTTTCCTCATTTGTTTCAACATGATACCCATTTCTGCGGATATCTTTAAAACTCAATAAATTTCTTCTGGATTTTGAGGAAAATAGTGCCTTATCAATAATAATTGTTGTTCCTTTAGGCAACAATATACTAGCTCTTCCGGAGCCCTCAATTACATTTGCACTACCGTTTATCGTATAAATATTTATTTCTCCCATTTTGAGATCAAAAAAATATTTCTCATTTTTTAGTATGGTGTGTGTAGTTCCACTATCAATAATGCATACATCATCATTAATAACAGCCATCTGAACACAAATATATATATGTAAATGTAAATATTATTAGAATAGAATGAAAATGAAAATACAAAAATATCAGGGTGAGGTTTTAGTTCTTCTGGACATTTCCATCACCAATTAAATGGTCTATCCTACCGTCTGGGTGTTCAAAAAAATCCGATACATCCATATGGGTAATGTTGATATTAAGATCTTCAGGATCACTATCGTCATCCTCAGCATTATTTATTGGATGTTGAGAAAAATTTGCTTCCACATTTTTATTTTTCAATGAAGCTTGATACAATTCAACTAAATGCTTAGCCGTACGACAGTTTCGTGACCAATGACCTTTCATGCCACATCTATAACATATATCCTCATGATTTTCTTCAATTTCTTTTTCTTTTCCCTTTTGATCTTTTCTATTCCACTTCAGGTGGCCAGTATTTCTCACAGTTTGATTATAATTGTGATAAGGGAAATATCGAGCGTGTCTACGACCATAACCACGACCACGGTCACGGCCACGGCCACGACCACAACTATAACGATGGCTTCTGCTGGAGCCAACAGACATTCACTTCGGGAGTCTTTGTAGAGCCGATTGGTCCAGCTTCATGATTTCTCAATAATAACTCATTATTTTTCTCTACAATGAGGAGGGCGATAATTAAATCAGTAAATTTTGTATACCCCTTTTCTCGATATTGTTGTCTGCAGGACAATATTCGAGGCATGAAAGGTGGAGAATGTCTTCTCCAACATATCTTCATCGATCACTTTTTCTCCGCATAATTTTAATTGAGATGTAATTTTATACATTGCGGAGCTATATTCATTCACGGTTTTAAAATCTTGCAACCTCGAGTGCAACCATTCATACCGTGCAGTAGGTAGTACGACCATCTTCAGGTGGTCAAATCTTTCTTTTAAATTTACCCATAGGCCCCATGGATCTTTTTCGGTAAGATATTCCATTTTCAAATTTTCATCGAGATGACGACGAATAAAAATCAAAGCTTTAGCCTTGTGTTGTGCAGATGCACTATTATTTGCTTGAATAGTTTCACTAAGGCCTTCGACATTTAGATGCATTTCCGCATCGAGAACCCATGACATATAATTTTTTCCGTAAATATCAAGGGTTACAAATTCGAGTTTCGCGATGTTAGCCATAGAGATCAATAAATGCGTACTGTCTTCGGCTTTGGTAACGGCAGAAACTCGTGCTTAGTCTTCCGGCTTTTGTACTTGGTAGAGACTCGTGCGATAACGTGTTATAAAATTAGGGTAGTGTTAGAATAAAATCTTCACACTACACACTAATAAAACTCTAACTATTTTGCACAAGAATTTCTCTCTTTCTTTTCTCTCACAATTTTCTCTAATCTTTCTTTCACTAATCTTTCTTTCACAAAATAATGGTGTGTTACAAGTTTAGAGAATAGCTCTATTTATAGAGTTCTAATTAGTGGATTACATCATGGCATACATCATCTTTCACTAATCTTAATTAGTGGTGTCTCCACTAAATGGTGGACATCCATAAAAATCTTCTAATAATTCACATAAATCCATAATTAGTGGAGCCTCCACTAATTAATAAAGATTCCAATAATTCATAATAAGAGAGACCAAATTAAAAAAAAAAAAAAAGTGAAGAGCCGTTGGCCAGTTTGGCCTTCGGGTTTGGCCTGACCCAGCTGGCCGAATTGGCCCAGTTGCCAATACTAATGACGACTCATATTATATTTAGCCCTTGATTAGAAGTATCATTGACATTTCCTTTTGATTCTCCTCAAATATGTGTGGGGGACTGGAAATAATCTATAAATAGATTCTATTTACGTAAATTTTTTTCTACTTTTTGAAATGTCTAAGCAAAACATCAACGCGTGCAAGTATGTTTTTCTATTTCTTGAATTGTGAACATTTTTAAATTCATCATTCATTTAACCATTTCCTTGGAGGGAGGCATTTGGTCCCTCAATGGGCCTTTCTTGATGGCTCATTGTATCTAATTTAGCCCTACATTAGTAGAACTATTGACATTTCCTTTTCATTCATCTCATATGGACATTCTTGTTTCTATAAATTAAAAAAAAAAGTCATAAATAGACTCAGTTTAAAGAAAACAATTATATGTATTAGTTAAGATCATATTTTGGTTCTTGAATTGTCAACTTTATGAATTCCATAGAGGCCATATACCATGCTTTTAGACTCAAGATTAAAAAAGATTTGGATGAAATTATGCAGAAATGGATCAATTTTGATTACGATTCATAAGAAAACTTTGATATTTTTTTTTTCTTGCTAAAAAAGAAGATGGACAAAAATGAAAAATGGCAGTTTCTGTTAAGGAAATCGTGGCATGGTTAGTTAGCATACAAGTCTTTAGATTCTTGATATGGGACCAAAGTTGACTCTCCAAGAAACAAAATTCAATTGGGATTTGCTCATATTAATGGTAGCTATGTGACATATACATCATCAAAGAATAAAACATGGTGGCGCAAAAAACGCCATTGCCCATTTTTTTGGGCCGATAATTGGTGGTTCACACGTGGATGCATTGGTGGCTTGGAAAAGGGCTTCTCCTTATTCATTCTCTCTCATATTTGTAGTGAAATTTTCTTCAACATAAAAGTAAATTTGAAAATGAATTCATATCATTCTAAAATATAGAGTTACAATTGAATTATAAAATCTTAAAATGTATAATTTATTGAATTGAATTTTTCTCTTATCTTAAACGACAAGTGTCATATGTGTTTTTGACCTGATTTTGATGATGTCTTATTTTTCTTTTTCTAATGGACTAGTTAAGATTTTTTATCTTGTTGAAAATTTTAATTCTACTCTAATTAAATTCTAAAAAGGATAAAATGTTGATCTAGTTATTAACTACCATTTGAATGGAATGGTATTTTTCATTTTCAACAATATATCTATAATTAATTTGCACCAAATTACTACGTTTGGAAAGAGGTGCACTAAAATTTTGACAAAAGCTATTCCAATGAAGATGAGATTATTGTGTAAGCCAGGCAAGTCGTGGAAAAAAACGAGAAAGCTCACACTAGATACATAAAAAAGTCACATGGTTCCATGTGAGCTTTGGTGGAAAACCAAACAAAGCACACACATCCTTGTTCTTAAGCCTACAAAACCTGCAAAACAACATAATGTGGCATAATGTGGTCCTTCTCCTTCATCAACTCATTCATTTCAACACTATTCATAACTTCACCATCATAATTGATCGTGAACACCTTTAAGCTCCAAATCCCTCGAGATGGCAGTGCGACTAGAGCACTCTCCACATTTTTCATCCCATAGCTTACGTTATCACACGTGTAATCAAGGATGGATTGAGACGAGAGGGGGAATTATAGAATTATCCTCTTATAATTGAAAATTATTCAATTTTTCATCCTTCCACTTTGGTCCAAAATAATCAATTCTTTTTACTATCAATAATGTGATTATCTAATTTTAATATATGTTTCGATGTTAGTCAGAGTAGAGCTTATTGGTGAGGGGCGGCGTGAGGGTAATTGTATACAATGTAATTTGGTGATGAAGCAATTATCCTAGACCAGAAAGTTCATTGATGGTAGAACAATTCAATGCCATTGAAAAGCTAAAGCATAGCTCATTATCAAAAGAGAAACATTTGAATCTTTTGACAATCTTACATGTGCCTTATAAGTTGGTGGGGGCTATGGTCTTTGCCCTTTAAAATGTTGCACATGCCATGACTCATGAGGCTGTTGCTTATTAGACTTCCTTTGGCGCATTCGCCACCTCCCTCGGCCCCCTCTTTCTTGCCCATGGCTTGTTTCTTCTACTGTTAGGTCCGCTGTATTCCATTCCACGCAACCCCTCTCTCTTACTTTTCATTTTTTGGCCATTTGTTTATTAAAAAAATAATAATAAATAGATGCTCTGCATTAAGTAAAATTTAACCTTCAAATAAGTGATTTGTTGATTTGTAATTTAAAAAAAAAAATACTAAATCCAAATATTTAAAATATTTAAAAGATAGAATAACAACCTAAATGGTTTTCCTTTATCTTCATATGGCTATATTATTTTATAAATGCTAATGGTTATACAATTTTCACAAATTTAAATACATCTCAACCACTAAGTTAGACCATTCAACTCAGGTAGATGATTAAATTATTAACGCATTTCATAATCATTTTTTTTTATTTTTCTAACATTGGTCTTATTTTTATTTCTCGGAATGCTTAACTACCCATAATTGTATCAGACATGCAAGATCAATTAGAATTTGGCAATAAAAGTTGTGTTCTTCTAGTGTCAAGATAGTTGTTTAAGTGATTCATATAGAGTAAAGTGAAAAATGCAATTGACAGCTTAGAGTTAGCATTAAAATAATGGTTCAAATTTTTTATATATAATTGAGCTGATAATATATTTACTTGGATCAATATCAAATGTTGTCTAGTTCCTCCTATTTACATATCTTACCATTGTGGATTACAAAATATGCATCCAAAGTTAGATATATGTTTTTCTATCTTTTTTTAAAAATATGTTTTTGGTTAAAGAATACTACGTCTTATATTCAATGCACCTTTCCTGTCATCTCCTGTATCAGAAAAAAAAGAAAAAAGAAAATCACATAAGAAATTTTCTTATACCACCCTAGCTATAGGTTAAGCAAGTAGATTTGACTTGGTAGATATTCTTCTATTCTCTATCCATACTCTTTTTTTTTTTTTTTTTAATTTGAAGTTGGCAGTAATAAACATTTACACCTCACTCATAATCAAAAAGATCAAAATTCTAGCTCTAAAATATAAAATTTTCTTTCATGAAAATCATAAGTACAACTACCTTAGAAATAATTAGAGAGATCTGTTTACTAAATTGGAAAGAAAAGTACAGCCCCCAAATCATTTTTGGGCATCTTTTTGTTGAGTGGGAAAGGGAATCAAAACACTGAGTTTACACAAATAAAAGTACAACAAATGAGTTGGCATGTTCAACTTACTCAAACATTCAACAAATAAATGAACAAATAAACAATTAAATAAGAATCCCAAACTCAAAGAAAGTACTAACACCATTCAAAAATAAAAAGAAATAATGAAAAAGGAAAAATCGAGCAAAAATCATTTGCCTTGTTGAGGGAAGGGAGAGAGAGAGGGGAGAGGATGAGCGATTGAAAGACCGAAAATAAAAAGGGAAAAAAAGAGACATGTACGCAATAGAATACATGAAATTAAAAACCTTCCGATTATTAACAAAAGCTTTTAAAAAATAAAAAAAAATTAAAATGCTGAAAAAACACCTCAGCATGGTGATTAGCCACATCAGCCAAGGCTACGGTTGGCTGGGCCCGGAGCTGCTGCTGTCGCTGCCGTCACCCCCGGGTGTGAGAAGCTCGGAAAGTACAGTCATGGCTCGGACTTGCATTTGCAGAGCCGCCATATAATCAGTGGCTTCTTCTAGAAGGTTCGGGAATGAGAGTTTCCGGCAACCGGGAACTAAGCGGCTCAGAACGCGCACTTGCCTCTCTAACACCGGTAACCGCTTTTTAAGTCCAGTTTTCTTCAACCTGTTATCTCCGGTGACCTTTGCTTTCTTATGTTTATGCCTTTTATTAATCTGACTGAGTCGTAAACTCAGTCGACCTGAGAGAATCGCTCTGCTCCAACGACTCTTCCCCCTGGCCGTGACAGCCAGGACTCTGTCGGCTGTCTCCCTAACAGTGCGGCCGCCGGTGACAGGTGAAGACGTCGTCGGACGGACTTGACGGAGTGCGTCGATAAGTTTTGACGCGTAGATCCGTTCCTCCGATTCGGATCTCCATCTGGCCGGGTCGGAAGTATTATCGTGTTGGTCAGTTGAGTCCTCCACTCCAATTTTCCTTCGCTTTTTGCGCTTAGATTCTCGCGATCGATTCGAGTTGTTTTCGGGATTTGCAACTGAAGATGATGACGCCATCATCATGTTACAAAATGATTTCTTCAATTCGTTGAAAAAAATGAATATCTGATGTGGAGAGAGGCTGTCAACAGAAAAGGAGAAATTGAATTAGATTCTTCACTGCCGATTGTGTAATATGCTAAATCTGGCTATGCCGAAACATCCTTTTGTGCAGATACAGAGTACGTAACAAAATGGAAAAATCAAGAGATGATGAGAGTCTTCGTTAACACGCATAGTGCTAAAGCTGCTGGTTGGCATATTGTCAGAGCTTTTAGATAAACACAGAAAAATCAGTAAGTGCAAAAACAGATTGAGAAAGCATAGAGCTCAAAGAGGCATAACAAGAAGTTGCGCTGTACCTTGATTCCAAAGGTGGTGGTTTTTGGCGGCGGAGTCGGAGGCGGAGGTGGAGGTTGATGAATTGTGTGAATGAGTAATTGTAGGGAAGGAAGTAGAGAATTATGAATGGGGTGGGAGGGGATGGGAGGAGAAGGGAGGAGGGGAGTGCAGGAGGAGGGAAGAAGAGAAGAGTTTGGGAAGAAAGGTAGGAGAGAAGACTTTATTATTGTTGCATTGTAAAGCGGACAAAGCCACGGGCCGTTCGTTTATTTGCTTTGCTCCTTGGGTCGTTCTCCTGTTTTCGTGCGCCGAGGTTCCTACACTTCTTACTTCTACTGATTCTGGTCGCACAATTTCACGTTTAAAAATTTGTGCCATCGGTTACAAATTAATTGTCCCACTTATCATTCCATTCGCAAGAAATGTGATTGTGACTAAATAATTTTGTTATTCCTTCCGTCTTAAAAAAATATCAAGAATTTTTATTTTTATTATATTAAAATATTTATCAACTTTATAAATTAAAAATACATTTATTATATATTTTTTTAATTTATTTTTTATTCATCTACTCAATAAATATTTGACTCATTAAATATGTGTATTCTCAATCTAATTAATAAAAATTTACTTTTATTCAGGGATACAATAGTCATTTTCTATTATAATTATATAAGTTTTAACATTTCTTTAATCTGTATATCATTTCTAGATTGGCATCCTTTTTAAACGGAAAGAATACATAATAAATGACTTTTTACAAGAAGTTGATACTAATATTTTTTATTTACCCTCTAATATAATTATTCATTAAAATAAATTTTATAATTTTCTATATCTTTTGTTATTACTCATAAAAAATGAATCAAACATATGAACAAGTACTTAAATATATAGAAATAAGTGACTTTATACTTAAAGTTAATAATTAAGGATATACTAGTTATTTTAATTAGTTTCTTGATATGTGTAAAAAATTTTAAAATGACACTTAGTGTGAATCGTAGATAATATATTAATAATAATTATATGAATAATGATAATAATTTAATGATCAAGTTTCACAATAACAAAAAATTACACTATTTTACTAAAAAAAATTTATGCACAACCACTTTTTCACTGTTTTATTTTTAATTATTTTAATTTTTATGATCAAATTACTGCATAAATTTTATACGCATAAATCGTTGTCCTTACCTTATTATTACTTAATAAATTAAAAATATTATCTAATTTTTGGGTAAACAAAATATTAATTTAATTATTAATGTATTATTTTACTCTGTTTAATCAGAGAATTTAGCACTGAGGAGTATCAATTGCTATGTAGCTTAAGTAGAATGGGTTAGTTACAACAGTATGATGTGAAATGCCTTTAGTTTGTGAAGATGGATGGTTATTTTTGAATATAGAAATTGTATATATTTTTTTAATCTAACTCTTTATCCACATGTGATAAGAGTTGTTTGTTTAGACTTTATCATTAGAAATTCAAATCGGGTTTATTATTTTTTGCAATCCAACTGTTTAGGTAATAATTGTTTAGTTAATAATTTAATAGTTGAATGAAAATATAAAAACAAGGATAGGCTGCTGCATTTTTAATTAGGATGACTTTTTGGGTTTGAATTTGAGGAAAATATCTAGAAAAGATAAGGTTCGATGAATTATTTGTTGTTTTTTTCTGGCAATTCATGTACTTAATTCTTGTGTGGGATCTAAAGTGAAAACTTATGTGGGGAAAGTATTTTCTGTATCATTGTCATCTTTCTTCTACAAAAATTGGTGTTGAGAGTAAACAGCTCCCGCACAATTGATAGGCCATTAGGCTTGAGTTTTAGGTCATTTCAGGAAATCACATGGCTATGTCACCTTTCTCTTCAACCAAAGAGAATGGCGATATCCTTTTGTGATGATTAAAAGTCAAATGAACACGATACAGGTAACAAATATGCTTTCACTATTAAGATTTTACCGTTTCTACATTCAAAGCATGAATAGGAATACCTGCTCATCAATATTTGGAAAACCTTCTCATTTGCTTTCCTTTAGAAAATGGAATTAGAAAAAGGTGATTCATGGATAATTCTCAAGTCTCGTCACAAGATAAGGTTTTTATCGTTTGTGTTGTTTGATTTACTTAAAAATAAATCTCTTTGTCTGTATATAAATTTAAACAATTTTTGGTGTTGATTGAGAAATTTTAATTTTACTTGATTAAATAACAACCCTAGTAATCCTCAGGATCAACTTAAGTAGGCTGAATCATATTTGCTTGCTGCAATGGCAAATGAAAAACATAGTTATTATAAGCATGGTAGTTGATAGCCTTATCTTACTTGCAAAGATAAAAGGCATGAAAACAAAAAGAGTGATTAGGTCAACCTAAACCTTCATTTGGTGTGATGTAATTATTGGTATTGTTGCTGTAATACTTAGGGCTTATGAAGTTGTTTGTTGACATGAATGTTGTTCTATATTGTAGGTCACTTTCCCACAGGAGACTTCTCTAGCATCAAAACTGAAAATGTGCTCAACTGGAGAAAGTGAAATTTCACAAATTGATTCGTCATTCACCTGATCAGAGTCAAAAACTTTACAGGTAAGATCACTACAAAATGAAAAATAGTTTTGTACTTTGCACCCTCCCCCACCCCCTTTTCTAACCACACAAGTGAAAATTGTTGTTTCGTGATGGTAGGTGTATGGGGGCCGGGGGTGGAAGGCTGGGGTAGGGGGATGTATTTACCCATTGAAGAAGTATTAGTTTCAAAGAAAGATCATGTTGGCGGCATTTGGGTGAGACTTTGTGGTAGAGACTATAACATAAGGGTGTGCATTCATTGATGTGCTAAGGAGGAAAAACATGGGAACACAACATATATCTGTCTCCTTTTCTTTTCTTGCAAGGGCCGGTTTGTTGCATAAAAATTAACTCAAGTTCAATTTGCATAATTCAAAGTGGTGATTATGTGGAACTGCCTTATTGGATAGCAAAGTGGTACTGGTTTCATTCGTTGGTTCTCATATGGGGTCGATGGAATTTTGTTTTATTCCTTGCAATGATTAGAGGTTGATGCCCAAATAGAAAAAAAGGGTTTGAGGGAGAGAGGGAGAGAGGGAGAAAAGGAAAGCATGTGGTTGTTTTCATGGCACTTTCTATCAAGTCTGGCACTGGCTTTGGTTTCTTATGAAAGGTCTCTGGACTCGCATACCTTTGAAGGGTGTGGAGAGGTTTGTTCCACATGCCTTGAGATACAGCCCTACTTTGTTTGCCAGCTTTCTTTTATCAACTAAAAAGGGTTCATTCCATTATGGTTCCTCTCCTTTGCATGTATTTTGTACCATAACTTTTCGTGTCCATATATCCTTCCTTTCTATACATGGACTAGAATCAATTTCTGCTAAATCACATCAAATCCCTATTATTGCGAGAACCATTAGAATATTAATCAACTTGAATTAGTGTGTTTATCCTTCTTGATCTTGATACTTATCCATGCCTCAGAGGGAAATAAACTAGCAAATAAGATTCAATGGGATATACAAGTTGACAAAAATTACTTTGTGAATCATTTGTCTGAAGGAAATAATTTTTAATGGGACATGATAGATAGGCAAGAAAAAAAAATGGTATTTGACCTCTAAAACTTCCAATACCCTATAATTCTATTTAGAATCGATGTTAAACATTATGAAACATATGACAGCCATTTAAGTATTGTATAGAGAAGTTAGCAATAATATTGACATTAATAGAATAGTATTAAAACATTTACAGTATCCACCTTATTAATTCAATATATATTTCTATTCTCTTTGTCCGTTTGGGGTTTTTAGGAGGAAAGGAAATGAGTAAAACTATGAACTTCTAACCTTCTAATTCCATAACAAGAATCTATACTAAGTAAACTTGAGAATTCTTTTGTTCAACTCTATTTTTGCTTCTTTGTATGGATAATTAGACTTGCATTCGGTTGAGTTGAAATCCTTGTTTCCAATCATTTATATAGAAAAGTTTTCTTTTTACATAAGTTTGAACACAATATTTAGTTTGTAGCAAACAAATATTTTATACTTGATTAAATGAAGACTTTTTCTTGTGAGTATATATGCACAATGGCCATCCATTTGTTTGGAATATTTTCTTAGTTACAAGATTGATTAATTGTGCGCCACAAGTTTGTTGGCTAATTATATACAGTCATTTGAACATTACCTGAACACAAACAAACAAGGGATGTTTATTCTTAGTATACTCATAATTGTCTCTAATCCGTTATGTTGACAACCTTACATGCTAATCATTTTCTTGTTCTTTCTTCTTATGGCTTAGCATTTATTGATTATCCTAATCTCATTATCCTTCATCCCTCAAATGAAAATTCCCTCATCTCTTTTCCTTTTTCTTTTTCCTCTCACAGCTTGGATGACTGAAATTTATTTATTACTAAAAGCTCCACCCTATCATCATATGCATCTTCTTGGCTCCCTCAAAATTTCAAAAATTGCATATATCATGGAATAACATTGATTCTAAGGCCTAGCATGGATGGGATATTTGGGCGAAAAAGAAATAATTTTTTAATAAATCACTTTCTTGTCTTCCCATTGGGAGATTGAGATATGAAATAGAAAATAGGAGCAATTGAGGATTCTATGCACTTTTTTTTTTTTTTAAATTCCTATTTCTATTTCTCTTGATTAGACTCTCACACAGTGTAAGAGAAAACTTATGTCGTTTTTTTTTCCTTTTCTCTTCTTTTTTGACTTAAATTTCTCTCTCTCTCTCTCATTATGGAGATGTTAAGGAGAGGTACTTAGTGCACCAGGTTCTCCCACAAAATATGCGCTGTATACCTGTTCTAGAGAGCAAAGAGGAAAGGTGGATAAAAAACATAGAAAACAAAATGTAAAACAAACCTTTCCTTAGGAATTGGTAAATGCTAGCCAGAGTGTGTTGCTTCCCTCAATCAGACATCAACCAATGCCATGAACTCAAAATCTTCAGAATCATATGTTGATTGACCAAGTTTTCTATACAAATTTCAAAGGTAAATAGCATACAGCTAGCAATCACATGCTTACAAGTGATTTACAATGAACAATCTATCAATTATTTCTCCTTTTGATTATTTTTCCTTTTTCTTTTTAACAAGTCTTGCTATCCTCGAAGCACGGGCACATGCATAAAACATTTTTATGTTTATTTTAGTGTCAATTTTAGATAAATATTTTCATATTATAGGTGTACTTGGGCAACATCTAAGTAGAAAAAATTTTTCAGTCCAAAAGAAATTCGATGGTTGCCGATTTTTAATAACTTTTATTTACTTTCAAAATATCGCATTCTTATTGTAGGTATACAAGTTAAAGGAATTCTATTAGCCATGTTGTCAAGAAATGAGAGTTACTGTAGGTATGCAAATTGAAGTATTTAATTAAGTTAATATTCCTTTTAAATTTGGAAACTTTAGAAGAAAATCTCGATTTCTATCATTTTGTGTTAGATTATAAATAACTTGTAATAGTGAAAATGTGATAACTCATTTGATAAAACTTTCCCTAAATTGATGTATGTTCTATTAATCACCGTGAATTGTTGAGATTTATTCGAAGTTCAAGAGAATCATATAAACGTTTTCTAAATTTTGATAGAGTAAACAAAATGATATATATATACACACAAACAAGTGCACAAAATGTGTTAAAAGTACGTTGGCCTTAAATTTGTAAGACTCGAGATTCCTCATTCTTAGGATATCTGGTACCACTTGAAAATAGGGATATTATTAGGAATTTGGGGTTGAGTGGAGAAGATATATAAAATATATATATTAAAGGATAATATTATAATTTTTAAAATATTTTTGGAGGACTAAAAAAAACATTTAAAATGAAAATTTTAATTTTTTTAAATTTCTAAAAGATAAATATGAAATTTTAAGAAAAAAAATTGGAACACGTCTCTTGCTTCTGTCATTACTTACGAGAAACTTGATTAACTTATTCTCTGACTTGTGGAAAATACTTATATAGATAAGATTCCATAGTTTTTTTTTTTTTTTTTGTCGACTTCCTTTACCCAAACAATTGATAATTGGCAAATTGTCATCACAATTATTGATTCATTTACAAGTTGTTTAGCCCTTCAAAACTGTGGTTATCATCGCTAATTGCAATTAGTCTCCTGTTTATTTCCTTATCGAAGACTGCGTGAGAGAACTTAAACAACTAAATACCGCATTTGATTAATTAGAGAAAGATTAATTGTACAAGCTCCTTTGATGGCAAAAGGACAGGTGGATTGACCGAGATTTTTGGTCCCCTTAACATTGGATTTCCAATTTAATAAAATCCCATGTTTATCCACATTAACATTTCTTTATAATTTGCTTCAATTTCACAGACAAATTATCTCCTTGTCTCGTGGTCACGGACACTTCCATCTCTTGGCCATTTCAATGCAATAAGTGATGACTCTTTTTTTTAATAAATATATTTTTTATATCCGCAACCACTACACGAAAGTACATACAAAGTTTATATCTTAAGAGAGATTTGAATCCGAGACGTTATTATAAAAATTTCAATATCAATTGTCTCAACTAACTCAAGAGATTGCAATAAGTGATAAATCATTTAGTAAGAATTCAAAATACTTGTTCATGAAATTTTTTTGTTTTGTTTCAAAATACTTGTTCATGTACATATTTCTAGAACTAATGATTAGTTTTTTCCTATTGTATTCCTATTTATTCCAAGTCAACTACACAACTTTCCAAAACTCTTCTTTCTTCTTGTTTCTTGGGAATTTTCACTAATCAATAGCTATAGTGTTTTTAATATGGGTAGAATAGGAACTTTATTTAAATTGTTGTATTATTTTCAACCCCTTTAATCTGTGTGCGAATGGCTTCATAAACAAATATTTTGAAACGGAGGGAGTATTTTTTTTTTTTTGTTTTAATTTTCTTGATTTATCTTTTAAAAAAATACATCCAGATAAATATATTATATGATTTTCTCTAAGTTCAATTCACATTCTATCATTTTAATGTATAAAAAATAAAAAAAGAATATATATATATATATAAAATTTCTTTTTAATAAATTTTATAATATTTCAAATGATATAAACTCAGAATGTTCTAATTTAATTACGAGAACTTTTACCAATTGAACTATTACATTACCACATCTTCCGTAGGTAGTTTTAACCCTTTTTCCCTAATGAGACGTGCTTTACATTTTACTTCTTCCGTTCTAAAAATGATGTAAAAAATTTCTATTTTTGTTGTATCAAAATACTTGTTAATTTTATAAATCAATAATGCATTTATTATGTATATTCCTAATTTACTCTTCCTTCAACTACTCAAAAAATATTTGACTTATTAAATATGTATATATTTTTAATCTAATTAATAAAGTTTTACTTTTATTCAAGGATATTATAGTCATTTTCTATTATAATTATATAAGTTTTAACAATTCTTTAATTTGTGTGTCATTTATTAGATTGACCTTCTTTTTAAAATAGAGGGAGTAGTAGTCTGGGTGAAAATAAAGCCATAGAAAATCTTGCTAGCATAAATTGACCATGCAGTTAAAGAAAGGTTTTAATGTGTCGCAATCACGTGTTGTCCGCGGCTTTAAAGTTTAAACATTCTTATGCTTTAGGGTTTCTTCAAGGCAACGTCATTAATTTATTGTGATTATAATAATAATTGGGTATCAATTGGATTTTAAATAGCTAATCACTTCATTAACAAGTTTAATCTCCCACGTCTCTATATCTTAGCAAAAGGAAGGTTCTCTTTCATGACTTAAAAAGGAAAAAAAAAAAAGATATTCTGATTTACCTAACTGCATTTGTTTTTTAGTATTTATATTATTACAAGAGAAAAATAAATGAATATGCATACTCAATTAGTATCGAATTAGAATTTTTTTGTGTAGGAAAAAATATTTTATTAATTGAACATTTACCTTGACTATAATGCATTTAAAATTAAATGTTATCTATATTTAAAACTAGAAAAAAAAATGCAAAAAAGGAAAAAATAAAAGGCAAAATTAAAGAATGCAGCAAAAAAAAAAAATAATAATAATTAAAAGCATAAAAGAATTGAGGACAGAAGAACAGCCCACCAAATATCCCACCAAGCACTTTATCTTCTTTTCTTTGGTTGGTATGAATGAACATGTCAATTCACATGGGGGGATTGAAAAAAATTCACATTCCCACTCAAAAGTATATGTTGGAAGGGCATACACAATCTATTCCAAAAATCCCAATTTGTTTTCAAGTTAACAAGGCTTTGAGGATTTTGAGCAAATCAAGAATCTTTCTTTCCAAAAACTCATTAAAAATTTTGACTTCCAAGAAATGGAAAGAAAAAAGAAAGACATTTTCCCAAGGCTGTGCCATCAAACATCCATGCAACAGAAGGCCCATCAGAATATGGATAATGTAAGAGAAAATTTCAATCAAAACATCTCCTGGTACAAAATGTGCACGTTTTGCTGGGTTGTCAACTCAATCTTTGCTTCAGAAAACAAAAAGCAAGCAAAATAATTGATGGCCACACGAGCGCAGTCATCACTTTATCCCTTGCTTATCACACAAACAATGATGACCAATGAAGACTAACCATCACTCTAGCAAAATAATCAAACATATTTAGAGGGATAGTACACTGACACTGGCGACTTGCTATTGGAGACATCTCATATGATTATGGCTATTCACAGGCCTACTTAAGGCCTAACCAGGCAGGAGCATATCACATTTGCATACCCTTTCACGAGTTCAAGCTTGCCAATGATGATTATCAGATTGTTGCATGACTTGTTTTCAGAAGAAACATGCACTTAATGCTTTACATGAACGAGGAATGGAAAATACTCCTATTGAGAAAACTCCTATTACCAATCAGATATTCAAAATCAAGTACATGATGCAGGGTTTCTAGGGGAAAAGGAAGGAAGGGGACGATGTTACCGAGGGAGAGAAATTAAGCGTAGACATTTGCAAAGCTAATATATTACATATTCTTTCAACGTATTTTAGTCAACTGCTCCATCCAATTGCATCTGCTGTTATTTTGACAGGAGTTGTAAAAGTAAAATCTGTAGTGATCATGAAACTAGCCTTGTAAGTTGACTCAGCGAACAACCAATTCCTGTAAGCTACTTCTTGCTGCCTTGGGCTTCACAAGATATGGAAGTGTAATATTTGCCGGGGGAGAGTCTGGACTTGCCTCTTGGAATGGTACTTCAAAGGTCAAAGATTGGTATAAGCAGATTTCATCTTCCTTGCAGTAGTACACCTGCAAATAAAGTAAAATTTCACAAATAAAGTAACAGGCCAAAATGAAAATGCCTTTACCCCTTAAAGTTAGTTCATTCTCTCTTCTCATCCCTGCCCCCCCCAAACAAAAATGTGCTAGTCACAACTCTCTTCTACTTGCATCCTTATATTTTCAAGGTAAGTTCACTCACAGGTCCAATGCCTAAAGCCACTCAACTTCAGCCTCAATAAAGTTCTCTACTTTTGTTGTTGTTCTCTCCAAATGAAAATGAGAAGCACTAATACCAAATGTCAAGATGTTATCTGGTTCATGTTTATTTTTGGACAAAAAGGGATCATTTCAGACTCCTCAAGAGTGTGGATAAACTCTAGGCATGCCCCCTTTCAAGATAGAGAAAATGTTATAAAAATCCACGTGACAAGCTATTTGGGAAACTTTGCTATCTTGGGATGCCCCATGATAGTGCATAGTTGTATCTAATTGCTTTTGCCCATTTATCAGCATAATAAACAAGAATTAGTTAACTGGCTTGCACCTTTGTAATTTTGGAATTCCAAAAGGAATGCGTACCTTGCAATTAATCCTCCCAGTAGAAGATGCAGGGGAAAGTCTTTTGAAAAGTAGCTCTGCAGAACCATCCATGCTGAGATTCCCCTCAGAGGGTTGAATTATAGCAGCATTTTCTGGCTCAATGTCAATGCTATATTTACTGCGTGCTTCCTGTATTAAGAATTGATATGCATAAGTTTTCAAGGATTTAGCTTTGTAAACACAAAAGGGCCTCTTTCTTGGACAATATAATGGGGAAAAATGGAAATAAAAAAAATCAAGAAAGAGAAAACTACAAATTACACTTGGAAGAGAGAGAGAAAGAGAGAACCTTTGAGAAATGGTACCCTTCTGGTACTGATATTTTCAGACTTAGACTACCCTCATTTGATGAACCACCAGCAACTATAATGGTTTCTGTGTCAGCAGATCGCCTTCGAAGTCGTCGCAAGGATCTTGATTTTGGTACTGGAGGCTGAACTCCCTTTAGCTCTAGTGTATGTACCTCAGCTTTTCCCTCATTCAAGTCTAAGTATCTTATCAAATTATTATTTGTATCTGCTATGAATAATCTTCCTGCAAAAGGAATGTGATTTTGTCATATATAGTGAGAATCCCTTATGTGTTGCCTCTTAAAGTAATGCAGGAGCGAGGGACGAGAGGATTCTCAATTACCACAAACTGTAAAACTTCATCCCAGAGGAGTCTTTTAGACAAGGCAATCCCTAAAGATTGCCAAGTTTTCTCCCTCCCCAACTTCCAATATATTTTGATATAAAGAAAAAGAGGAAATGGCTGAATGTGTGATTTGAAGTTGGGATTTTGTGACTTCAAATGTAACACGAACAACACAGGGAGTAGGGACTCTATGATGCTGCAAAGCCACCTTACGACCATGATATCATCAACACCTCCCCAATTCAACAGACCAAAAGCTTAATATTTATATCTACCACCAAAACCTGATACAAATGATGTCTAACGCCATATTATATCCAAGATGCTGCTTCTGCACCCTATTCCAACTAGGAAGTGCTATTGTCCTACAAGTGCACCCTAATCAAAACCATAGCAGAGATGTACAAGTTGGTCATGCTGTTTCTGTAAAAATGCTTATAGATTCTAACTTTTCTTCCATTCAAACATGGTAGTCCATTAAAAAAAAAAAAAAATGCATAACTAACTTCACCCTATCACAGTTTAAGAATACAAATAGCGTGCATTATGCCAGGAAAAGGGAATCACCATTTTCTGCATCAACAATTCCAGATGGCTCTGAAAGCTGCAAAAACAACAGATCACAACTAGAATTCAGAATAAACAGTGAAATGAGAAAGAAATATGTCTATAAATTTTACAGGAATTAAACACTGGTACTAAACATGTACATTAAATAGTCTCCGGTGATAGTAGTAGTTATGGGAAGTGTTCTGATGCCAAATTTATTAATTTTCTAAAGACTAGGATATGATAGGTTGCTGCAACACTCGGACATGATTATGTGGTGCTATCGCGTGTAACATATCTTCTCTAACATTCTTAAACTAAAACAATAACATAGTATCACATTACATTCCATAAGACTCATCTAAAAACCAAGTAATGATCAGTGAGCTTTGTTGAAATAACATCTCATCTAAAACCTTGATCTGTTATTGAATGTGCTACCCATTAAGAGTGGGAAGGTCCGTTTCCAATAACTTTATAGTTAGTGATGGTGAGAATGGAAAAAGAAATAGGGTATTTACCCATGTAAAACCTTATTATGTTAAGCATATTTTGGGAGAATCAGATTCAACCCAACGTGAATGAACAAGCTGCTATTTATAAGACTGCATGCATGCATGATTTACAATAAAACTCTGCCTCTTATCTTAAGAAGACTATGAGGAGGAAAAAAAAATATTAATTTTTGAACCTGAGCTGTCAAGGCTGCTCCATCCCTAAAACCAGCTTTCCCTGTACCTGCTAACGTATTCACTCTTCCAGAAGAAGGATCCAGCTTCTTGATCTGAAAACAGAAAACAAACTTCAGCAAAGCAAGTCACTCAAAATAGTAAAGCATAAAGTATGACAAAACTAAACCATGATTTCCTCGTTAGAAAATACATTGTTCAAATTAAGGATAGAGTTACCCCCTGTGTTACTACGAAAATGCTTAAACTTGTTCTGGACAGGTTTAGTCCAAAGAGATATCAAGTCTTACAAACAAAGTAGTATAAAGTTCTAAAATTTATGGAACCCAGATCCTCATTACTTTTTGCTACTGACTCATCCTTTGAGCAAGTATTTCTCACATCAACAATATGAAAGCCATAAATTTACAAGAATGAGGTTCTATATATGGCAATAGTTACCAAAACATGGTAGAATTAGTGAGTGATGCATTGGTAGTAATCATTTCATACTCAAAATACAAGTTTTTCTGCTACATAAGAATGTTTTTATCAGAAAATTGTAATATTTTTATGGTTTCGGATAAAATTGTAATATTTTATTTTTAAAAAAATCAGCATAGAATTATGTCATGGGACTGGTCAAATAGGAAGGTTGCTTTAAACTAAACCCAGAGCCCTGGACAGTTTTCTTTAATGTCCTTGGGCAGTAGGTGAAAGTGGTAACTGCTTCCCACTGTCCTAAGTTTTCTGGGCTCCAGAACAAAAAGTAGACAGGCCTCATTTACAGAACAAAACAAAGGAAATGTGTACATTCAGCGTCCAATTCAAAGTTGACCCCTAGAAGCATAACACCATTTTATTCAAGACTCAACCTCAACACTGAATCAAAAATTTACTGAACTTTCATTTTGGGCAATGCTTTACATGCTTCATCGTATGTGAAGACAACAGAAAATTCAAGAGTTAGCCCACCTTATGATTATATGAGTCTGCAAAATAAATCTGGCCATCTTTTCCACAGAACACCCCTAATGGGTGTTGAAGAAGCACTTCTGAGCCTGTTCCGTCATGGTCTCCAAACTGCAGGGCAAAAAGACATACAAGATTTTATGCCTTATGATGCAAAACATAAGACCACTAAAGGATGCAACTGAAAATTTCAAAATGTCAATGTACCCTAAACAAATTGTCTGAAAAAACAGGATCACCACCAGCTAACAAACTTGATCCACCTGTCTTTAAGTCAAGTACTCTGATTGAGCTACTCTCACTATCAGCAATATAAGCTTCCTTCAAGTCTGAAATTGCTCATACAAGTAAGCATTATTACATTGCAAAAAATAATAAGAAAAAGGTCTATCAAAGGAATTGAGCGTATGGTAAAACATTGAACTTGTTCAGATGTATAATACCAGGTGATAATGAAATTCCTGAAGGTTGTGCGAATGATGTGCTTGTAGAACTTTCATGGGAGAAAAAAGGAGAGAGAGAGAAAGTCAGTAGTCAAGATTCAGAGATTTAGCTTTCCAATATATATATTCCTACTAGCAAAACTTTCATAAACCCAGTTTTCTTGGACAACATGCTATATTTATATTTATATTTATATTTATATTTATATTATTATTATTATTATTATTATTTATTATTATTATTTTAGCCTAGGTCCTCCACAAATAAACAAAGCTAAATAAAATTGCTTTATTTCTCCATAATCAGATTAAATAAGAAGTGACAAGTTGTCCTCTACCATTCAGGTTTAAAAAAAAAACATTTATAGGCAGCAAATCAAGAAGGAAATGAGCAAGACTGGTATATTTACAAAAAATAAAGAGGGTAACATCTTTGGTGATCACCATTTGTGTGTAATCAAGTCACAAAATTTGGAAACTGCAAAATATTCAGACCAATTTGTCATAAGAATAAGTTACAAGTGCTTCCTGTCACACATTAATGGTATGTCTATCTATTTAGTGTAGGTATTTCTTCATTGTGTATGTTCTAGTTATGAGTAACATGTAATAAAGGAAGAGGTTTATTCAAGTGAAATGGGAGCCACCCAAATGTTAAAAACAAGGTTGTTCAAAAGAACAAAAACTTCATGCTGCTAGCCACTAGGTGAAGCCTGATAAATGTTTTTAGATAAAGGAAGAAATGTTGTTAATGAAAAGAAGAAATACAAGAAAGAGAATGTCGGATCCTCAAGAAACTAAATTAAAAAACTACATCAATGCAGCCCTCAGATCTCTTTGTAAATCTATCAATGCTATTTCTCCGAAAAATGTCAGATGCTATTGACCAAACAGATGATAGAAAGTAACAGTATTGTAAAGTGGATAGGCATATACTGATCTTTAAGAATCCTGTTATCTCCTTCTATCCATATCATGCGAAAAATTGCAAAACAAGCACATTGCCAAAGAATTCTGCCTCACTTAGTCTTGCCAAAACCATAAAATTTTTATCTCCATGAATTTTTTAGAACTGTATTAGGATACAACCACTTCTCATCCAACCAAAGGGAACAAATTCTCCCAAAACTTCCTTCATGAAGCCTGATATGTTGCTTGAAGTGCAATAGCTGAATGGCATTATTTAGCTTTCACTGTTACCACGCAATATTGAAGACAAAATGAGAGAAAATCGCTTGCATTGGTTTGGATATATACAGAGAAGATAGAGGGATGCTCTGCTCCTATTATGAGAATTGAGAGATAGAGGCAGGATAGGTTGGATAGAGGTAGAGGCAGGCCTAAGACGATATGGATGGAGGTGATTAGAAAATATATGTCTCTATTAGATTTGAATAAAAGTATAACGGTGGATAGAAAAAAGTGGAGGGAGCGGTTCACGTAAATGACCACACGTAATCTTGTATTAGTTCATGTAGCTGATTCCAAATTTTTTGGGACTAAGGCTTAGTTTTGTTGTTGTTGTTACCATGCAGTATCGCCAGCACAGTATCCCTTTTGTCCTGCAAGGAACATCTTACAAGCAAGGGAGAGGAGAACCACCATTGCAGAGTGAAATAGAATCTAAAACTGTTAGCCCTCCTTGACATCCAAAATTGTGCTTTTGTATGTTCCCCTCTCTACAGTAATAGGTGATTACCACCCACTAAATCATGGAGTGGGGTCGGTCTCCTATACTAATCCCTAAGGATGCTGGGTAGATTGACTTCACTATGAGGTAAGCTTCAGTTCGACCTCTGTTTATGAGACAATAATATTGTGGCATAGGAGATTAGGACATTCTAGCTTTCCATATCTTAAACATCTATTTCCAGATTTGTTTAAAGGAATTGATTGTTCAAAATTTCATTGTGAGGCTTGTCATATGGCAAAAGAACACCGTGTTTCCTTTCTTCCAAAACCATATTGTGCATCCAAACCATTTTATTTGATTCATAGTGATGTTTGGGGCCCTTCCAAAATTAACACACACTTTCTGGGAAAAGATGGTTTGTCACTTTTATTGATGATCATACCAGGGTATGTTGGGTTTATCTTTTAGAAAAGAAATCTGAAGTGGCACATTGTTTTAAAGAATTTTTCAAATGATTGAAAATCAGTTCCAAACCAAGATTGGCATTTTAAGATTAGATAATGGGGTGGAATACTTCAATAAATATTTGGGAACATTTCTTGCCGAAAACGGTGTTATTCACCAATCAACTTGCCAAGATACCCCAGAGCAAAACGGACTTGCTGAAAGAAAGAATCGATATTTACTTGAAGTAGCTCGTGCCATCATGTTTTCAATGAATGTTCCTAAATATCTATTGGGTAATGCTCTTTTAACTGCTTGTTACTTGATTAATAGAATGCCATCTCAGGTTTTAAACTTTGAAACACCTTTAAATAGTCTCAAAAATTGCTTTCCCAATCTTCGGTTAAGCACTAATTTACCACTCAAGGTTTTTGGTTGTACCTGTTATGTTCACATACCAAATACCTTTCGTTCAAGACTAGACCCCAAAGCTGAAAAGTGTGTTTTCGTTGGCTATGCATCCAATAAAAGAAGGTATAAGTGCTTCAATCCCATCACAAAACGGTTCTTTGAAAGCATGGATGTATCATTTGTTGAAACTCAGCCTTTTTTTCCCAAAACTTTTCTTCCGGGGGAAAACCTTGACATGAAAGAAGACAACTTTTGGGAAACTCTTCCTCTTCCAATAGTTTCTGACAACTTGCCTGCTAAACCAAAACAGAAACTAGTTGTTAATGATATGGAAACCAATGTTTCACCTAGTTCAACTTTACCTAATATTATTCCATCAGATATAGGGGAGAAATACTTTCAAAAGGGGAAAATATGGCGCTACCTGAACTCAAGGTCTACACCCAAAAAAAGTTTCACAATAGTTCTACTGCACCAATTATCTCTCCAGCAGACGTTCAGTCCGATTTTCCGAGTAATGATCCTCCTATTACTATCCAAAATAATCTTTCTTCAATCACAACTTCTTTGAAATCACCCAATATGTCCATCCCGGACCTTGACCTCCCTATTGCCTTGAGAAAAGGAACCAGAACATGCACCAAACACCCTAGTGCTAAATACCTGTCCTATGAGAGATTGTCACACGGTCATAGAACATTTGTGTCGAGAGTTTCTGACAAGGTTGTGCCAAGAACTGTTCAGGACGCATTGGGTGATCCGAAATGGAGATTAGCAGTGATGGAAGAAATGAATGCTCTAAAAAAGAATGACACATGGAGCATTGAAGATCTACCTAAGGATAAGAAGACAATAGGATGTAAATGGGTATTCATAGTGAAGTATAATGCAGATGGAAGTGTGCTGAAATACAAAGCCAAGCTAGTGGCAAAAGGATTTACTCAAACTCAAGGTATAGACTACCAAGAGACCTTTGCCCCTGTCCCCAAGATTAATTCCATCAAAATACTTCTTTCTCTTGCAGTCACTGCCAATTGGCCCCTTCATCAGTTTGATGTTAAGAATGCATTCCTAAATGGGGACTAAAAGGAAGAGGTATATGGATCTGCCACCTGGTTTTGAAGAACATCTGGGAAAAGGAAGAGTGTGCAAACTGAAGAAGTCTCTGTATGGTCTCAAGCAATCACCTAGAGCCTGGTTTGAGCGATTTGGAAAGGTGGTAAAAGGGCTAGGATTCTCTCAAAGTCAAGCTGGTCATACTTTGTTCTTCAAGCATTCTACTGAAGGTAAAGTGGCCATCCTGATTGTGTACGTAGACGATATCATCTGACAGGGGATGATGCTCTTGGAATTAACAATTTAAGGGAGAAACTAGAAGCTGAATTTGAAGTTAAAGACTTGGGCAAGCTAAACAACTTCCTTGGTATGGAGTTTGCCAGATCCAAGGAGGGTATCTTTATCAACCAACGAAATATATTCTTGATTTACTAAAAGAAATAGGGATGCCCGGTTGTAGGACAGCAGATACTCCTTTTGAGCCAAACCTGAAGTAAGTAGCAGCAGCTAGTAATGAGGTGGTTGATCGAGAATGCTATTAGCGGCTAGTAGGAAGACTTATTTATTTAGCTCACACCCCACCTGACATAGCTTTCGCTGTCAGTGTGGTAAGTCAATTTATGCACTCACTAGGGCCTGCTCACTTTGAAGCTGTGTTCAGAATCCTGAGATACCTAGGAGGGACACCTGGGAAAGGGCTTCTTTTAAAAAACAACAGCCATTTAGAGATAGAAGTATTCACCGATGCAGACTTGGCAGGAAGTGTAAATGACAGAAGGACTACCTCTGGGTATTGCACTTATGTTGGAGGAAACCTAGTCACTTGGAGAAGTAAGAAGCAGAGTGGGGTAGCAAGAAGTAGTGCAGAGGCTAAATTCCGTTCAGTGGCACATGGTTTTTGTGAAGTGTTATGGATTAAAAGACTTTTGATGGAGTTAAAGGTCCCGTGTTATCACCTATCAAAGTCTATTGTGATAATAAAGCAGCAATTTCAATTGCTCATGATCCAGTTCTACATGACAGAACAAAACATGTAGAAGTGGACAAACACTTCATCAAAGAGAAGTTGTATAGTGGGGTGATATGTATGCCGTGCATACCAACAACTAATCAAGTTGTGGACATCTTAACTAAGGGCCTTTCTAAGACAATGTTCGACCATAGTTAGCAAGCTAGCAACGGAAGACATCATCTTGCTAGCTTGAGGGGGAGTGTTGGAAGTTTCCAATTATTTAGTGATTCTCTTGTGTAAGTATTATGATTCTCTTGTAAATAATAGCTGTCAACATCTGTCATTATCTGTCAATTAGGAGATTATCCTCCTTTTTTGTAACAAATGGGAACTATATATTCCCATCTATCATTACACAAAAAGATAAGAGAGTGTGTACTTCAGAAACCATCTCTTCTTTTCTAATGAATACCTTTTTGAAGCTTTTATACACCACAGAGTGAACGGCAGCCAACTAGCATAGGCATCTTTACAAGTTAGCATGAAAGATTCAACAATCAAGACACGAACTAACACATGGGGTATAGCCATTACTTGTGCACCCGAAATGACAAACTGCAGTTCATATCCTCTCTTATTCTCCAATGGTGGCTCTTCTCTCTCCATTATGTTACCATCTTAGTAGTAATCATCAAGAAGTTTTACCCCCTGGAAGATGTTCTTAGCAGGGTCATAAGGGTTCAATGAAGACCACCAAATTCAGTCAAGCCATGGTGGATTTTGGTTGTTTGGATTTCAGACATCTAGGCCACAATATTTTTGCTCGCCTATTGTGTTCGGCCATCTAGGCTGTGCAAGATTTGGGCAGATGTTAACTGTCTATTGTTCTACAACCCCATTTCTGAATCTTGACTGCTCCTACTTCACTCAGCACTGCACATTCTATCCTAGCAACAACAGCAAAAACAACTGAATGAAGTGTAATGGACCTTTGGTTAATTAACATTATACTAGTTATATATTATGTGATTTAAAGGTTCAAGAAAACAGTGGAACCTCCCTTCTACACTATTCTTCTCTCTTCCTTCCCTTTATCCCCTTTCCTTCTCTACTGTTCCCTGCTTCCTTTATCATGTTCAAAAACCAACTAGATAGAAGTTTAAGGTCACCCAAGAAAACAAGTAGCAACAATTATGATGAGTACAGTATGGTTATATGACAAACAGAATCTGCATCAGTAGGTGGAAACTGTAAACAAATCAAAAAGATTAATTTGTGTGATCCATGCAAGCACGTCAACATGTTTACTACCTCGAACCATTCAAATTTCTCTCATATCCATCCCCACTAAAAGCTTTGGTAACTCCATTTGATGTGTTATGTTCCCAGATTTGGTGCTGCCCAGCCATTGCAACGTAAACAATCTCATTCACAGGCTCAAAGCAGACATCCCAGGGCGAATTCAGGAGCTTAAAAACAGGACCAAGAACGTTCAATGTCAAAGTATGCTTATCTGAAAGGTTCAAGTTGTAAAAGGAGTTTCTGTAACAGAATTCTGTTAATTTATGAAACTCAACAAGCATTTTCATATCCATAAATTCTATGCCCAATATAACAGAGTACACATTGTAAATAGATCTGTTTCCAAAAATTCAGTTCTGTAATCTTGCCTGAGCATTCCCAGTTCCTCCTCCTTGGTAATCAGACCCCTTAGTTCCATTTCCAGCAAGTGTACCCACCGTGTCACTGACAAAATCAATCACCCTACAAAAAAGGATTTTGTATGTCTTAACAATTTCAAAATACTCTTGGCGACCTCATAGGTTAAGCTGATTAATGACATTCATTTGCACATAAGACATGATGAGGATTTGATTATACAGCTCAGTGACAATCAGAATCCTTGCAATGGAATATCTCAAACAAGCATCAATTCAATCATCTTCAATTATCATTTGATAAAAACATGTGACAGTGAGGCTGGACCTACTCCTTGATATCACCCAGGAAGAAGAGAAAAGGTATCTAATGTCCAGAAGGATAGCAAATAAGAATACACAAATATGCAATACATGTGTTACAGATAAGTACAAAGTGTAGGTATTCGTTATTTTTATAGAAGTAAATTATTTTTCCCAATTGTTAATAGTGGCTGGAAAAATATGTGCCATCTTATAAAATGAAATACAGCGATGAAAACTAGTGTGTATAAAGATCTTGTTTCATTCTATAAAGCAGCCTCTTTACAAGCACAGTAAGAGCTGCTATCTAGGTCCTTTCTTCAATCAGGTCCTAGGCTCTGTCATCAACTTCTTGCTATCTTGTCTCACATATTTATAGCATGTCAAGTCAGACAAAATACTCAGAAATGTCAATATTGGGATGGCGGTAAGTCCAAAACATCTATATTTTTTAATTTCAACTGACCTGTTTTTTAATTTATCACCATTGCATTCATATCAACACAGATGACACTAAAGCTTACCAAATTTAATAATACTTTCACACTCCAGCCTGATAGTGTTTCAAATTGGACCAACTTGCCTATGAAAATCAGGGAAGCAATGGCTATCAATACTTAGATATTCAGGTAAAAACTAAACAGATTACATGCTCAGCAACTCAATATTTGAATTAGTAGCCCAAACACTTGAACTCAAGGTGGTAATATAACACAACCCATAGTCTTACATGTTACCAAACCATTACTTATATACCTTTGTGGGAAATTATGGCTAAATGGTGTATTTTAAGAAAGTAAGGCTGTAAATATTGTAATACTAGAATTAGGGAAGTTTGACCCTTAAATTAGGGGATTTTGTAATCAGTGATTAGAAGATTTTGTGGGCAGTAATTAGGGGATTGATTAGAAGATTTTGTGAATCAATTTATTAGGGTAGTTGCTATATTTGTGCCTTAGGCAGCTTGTATATAATTAGCTCATTGTAATCTTTGAGAAATATATGAAAAGAGATTATTCCCTCTCAATTTCTTACATGGTATCAGAGCTGTTCATCCTGATCTGCTTCTGATTTTTCTGCTTGCGCCTATTCTTTGTTTCTTCTTCTTCTGCCGGCTGGCCTTAATTGCTGGTGGTGTTTCGTTCATTCTAATTCCTACGACCAGCCAGCCTTAATTGCTGGTATTTCTCCTCTATTTTTATTCCTCGTAGGTGCTGTATAGCCGGCCTTTATTGCTGGTGTTGTTTCCAATTGTTTTGATACTGATTTGTACCGAGCAGCCTTCATTGCTGTTATTCTCTCTTTGCTTTCAAGCGGTCTTCATTACTGCAGTCTTCTCTTTCGAGCAGCCTTCATTGCTGTCGTTTTCTCTTTAGTTTTCCTATTCGGGAAGCCTTAATTGCTGCAAAATATTTTTTTTTTACCATGTCAACCTCCCAAACACGAGTTGTAAGCGCAAAATGCTAGACGCTTCATGGGAAACCACCTAGTCGAGAATGAGAACAAAACGGGGGACAATCCAAAAGTGGACAAGCCAATGTAGCAGCTGGCCAAATTGTTGAGTCACCACAGTCAGACATTGCTAGTCTCAACCAAGATGACTTGGACAGGGTGAGTGCACTCATCAACACTTTAGAAAAGCCCTCAGGTACTTATTCTCTGGCATATTCAGGTAAGTTTCCACTTTCCATTGGATTAAATGCTTCGGATACACCCTTTTTCACCTCTAGGATCATGGATTCAGGAGCTACCGACCATATGACCCCTTCACCAAATATCTTCATCACCTATTCCCTTTGCCCGAGCAGTAGGAAAATAGTCACTGCAGATGGTTCTTTGACCACTGTGGCAGGAATTGGAAGTGTCCAAATTAACCCATTGTTAACCTTGAAAAATGTTCTCCATGTCCTTAAGCTAGCTACCAATCTGATATCCATCCAAAAACTTGCCCATAACTTACAATGTATGGTGGTTTTTCATCATAATGGTTGTGTATTTCAGGACAAGAGTTCGGGGACGATAATTGGACATGCTAGAGAATGGGGTGGCCTCTACTTCCTTGAAGCAAGTCAACTAACCATCCCCAAGGGTAAACCGTTAGTGTCATTTGTTTCCGAGTCTTTGTCATCTAATACGGAGAAAATTTGGCTCCATCATCGTCGACTTGGACATCCATCATTTCGAGTTATAAAACTCTTGTTTCTATCTTTGTTTCAACATTTAGATATTGAGTCTTTTCATTGTGAAAAATGTGAACTTGCCAAACACAAACGTGTACCCTTTCCAGTGAGCAATAGCAGAAGTTCCATTCCCTTTCATTTAATCCATAGTGATGTCTGGGGTCCATCTACTATTGTTAATATTTCTGGGGCACGATGGTTTGTTTCCTTTATTGATGACTGCACTCGTGTTTGCTGGGTCTTTCTTCTTAAACAAAAATCTGATGTCAGTATTGTTTTTCCAAATTTCTACTCCATGATTAAAAATCAGTTTGGAGTGACCATCAAGAGAGTTAGGTCTGACAATGCACGAGACTTTTTCAATCAAACTCTAAGTCCATATTTTCAAAAGGAAGGGATAATCCATGAGTCCTCTTGTGTGAATACCCGGTAGCAAAATGGAGTTGCAGAAAGGAAAAATGATGATCTCCTTGAAAAAACTCGAGCATTGTTATTTGAACATCATGTACCTAAACCTTTTGAGGGGAGGCTATTCTTACAGTAACACATCTCATAAACTGATTGTCATCTAGAGTCCTAGAATTTCAGAGTCCAATGGATTTATTGTCCACTTTCTATCCTAACTTCCACACCACAAATAATCTTGTTCCTAGAGTGTTTGGATGTACATCCTTTGTACATGTTCACAGTCACAACCGAGGAAAATTGGATCCGAGGGCTCTAAAATGAGTATTTGTGGAATATTCCTCAACCCAAAAAGGATACAAGTGCTATCATCCACCCTCCCGAAAATTCTTTGTTTCTATGGGTGTTACTTTCAATGAACGTGAATCTTACTTTCCAAACTCTTATCTTCAGGGGGAGAAGTTTGTGAGAGAAGACGAGAGTTTGGGTTTTGACTTGTTATTGGATCTTTCAACTTCAAATCATCCTACTTCCTCATCCACTAGTGATCCTGTCCCAGTTCACTCTGAACTATCTGAGTCTGTCACAGTCTCATCTGAACCTGTATTTGCTCAATCTGACACCACTGAGTCTGTTCCCAAGGATGTTAGATATGGCAAAGGAAAGATGTATACAAGGAAGAAGACGGCTGTCCCCAACCCTACGCAAATCCAAGAGTCTGATCAGATAATAACTTCTGAACCCACATTACAAATTGAAACAGAACCAGAGGTAGAGAGTGAGATCCATAGGGGTAGTAGTAGTGACATAGACTTACCCATTGCATTGAGAAAAAGTGTGAGAGAGTGCACTAAAAGACCTTGATACCCCCTTGCACACTTCCTGTCATTTCAACATTTTTCTCCGTCACACAGAGTCTTCCTCAGTAACCTAGAAACCATTGCCATTCCTTCCAATCTATCCGAAGCTTTGTCTAATGAAAAATGGAAACAAGCTATGAATGTAGAAATGGAGGCACTGGAAAAGAACAAAACAAGGGAGCTTGTAGAGTTACCAGCAAGGAAGAAACCAATGGGGTGTAAATGGGTGTACATAGTAAAATATAGAGTTGATGGTTCAGTGAAAAGATACAAGGCAAGGCTAGTTACCAAGGGTTATACTCAGATGTATGGAGTAGACTATTTAGAGACATTTGCCCCAATTGCAAAATTAAATACTGTTAGGGTCCTATTGTCTTTGGCAGCCAACTTTGGATGAGATTTACAGCAGTTTGATGTCAAAAATGCTTTCTTGCATGGAGATCTCTAGGAAGAGATACCTCCAGGTTATGGGAAAAGAATTGCTGATCATACAGTCTGTAGGTTAAGGCATTGTATGGGCTTAAACAATCTCCTTGAGCATGGTTCAGCAGGTTTGCCAAGGTTATGGTGATGTTAGGATACAAGCAAAGTCAAGGAGATCATACTTTGTTCATCAAGCATTCGTCTTCAGGAGGAGTCACGGTCCTCTTAGTTTATGTGGATGACATAATTGTTATAAGAAGTGATGATGAGGAGAGACTTTCTTTAAGTGAGTGCTTAGCAAAAGAATTCGAGATTAAGACACTTGGGAAGCTAAAATATTTTCTCGGAATTGAAGTGGCACATTCAGAGAAGGGTATTTTTCTCTCTCAACAGAAGTATGTAACTGATCTACTCAAGGAGACAGAAAAAACAGCATGCAAACCAGTGAGTACTCCGATAGATCTAAATATAAAGCTTGGACTAGCAGAGGAAGATGCTATAGTGGACAAAGGGGTATATCAACGTTTGGTGGGAAGGCTCATTTATTTGTCCCACACACGACTAGATATAACTTATGCTGTGAGTGTGATTAGTCAATTTATGCACAGTCCAAAAGAGATTCATCTTCGAGCAGCACACAGGGTGTTGCAGTACCTTAAAGGTACACTAGGAAGAGGACTTCTTTTTAGGAGAGGTGGGGGCTTAATGCTTGAAGCCTATACAGATGCTGATTATGCTGGGTCATTGATTGATAGAAGATCGACCACTGGATATTGTACGTTCCTTGGTGGAAATCTTGTGACATGGAAGAGTAAAAAACAAAATGTAGTAGCACGGTCTAGTGCAGAGGTTGAGTTTCGAGCGATGGCTCAAGGAGTATGTGAGTTACTTTGGTTAAAGATCATTCTACAAGACATAAGGATCAAGTTGGAGAGCCCAATGAGACTTTACTGCGATAATAAGTCTGCAATTAGCATAGCTCACAATCCTGTGCAGTATGATCGGACAAAACATCTCGAAATTAACAGACATTTTATCAAGGAGAAATTAGAGAGTGGATTGATCTGCACACCTTATGTGTTTACAAATGATCAGCTTGCTGATGTGTTAACCAAAGGTTAAGTGGTCCAGTGTTTGAAAATATTGTATCCAAGCTGGGAATGGAGAATATCTATTCACCAGCTTGAGGGAGAGTGTGGGAAAATATGGCTAAAGGGTGTATTTTAAGAAAGTAAGGCTATAAATATTGTAACACTAGAATTAGGGAAGTTTGACCCTTAAATTAGGGGATTTTGTAATCAGTGATTAGGAGATTTTGTGGGTAGTAATTAGGGGATTGATTAGGAGATTTTGTGAATCAATTTATTAGGGTAGTTGCTATATTTGTGCCTTAGGCAGCTTGTATACAATTAGCTCATTGTAATCTTTGAGAAATATATGAAAATACATTATTCTCTCTCAATTTCTTACAACCTTTGTGGGATCCATTTGGAGCACTGTGGTCTATCATCCTTGTAAGAGACCCAACCAGATCAATCAAAAGCCAAAAACCATATGTGAAGCACTAGATTTTATAGGTGAGTCACACTACAGATGGTTTAGCACTTAGCTCTATATTTATTGCTTAAGGAGTACCAGACCAATTACCTACTAGATCTTCAACCATTGGACCAAAGACTAGAGCTTTGGTGGCTTCAACAATCATTTCCCTTTTTTTTTTTTTTTTTTTTTTTGCTTTCCTTAAATTGATTATGCTTTAGTAAATGTACTAAAGGTATTCTCAAGTTCCTTTTCAAAATTATGGTTTATCACAGTCATTGCTCTTCTGACATTATAATTCAAAAGTTAAGATAGCTTTCTCAACTTTTTCTTAATGTAAACAACCTTTAGCCTCCAATAAATCTCTAAAAAAGGGTCCTACATCTTACCATAATGATAACTAATATAATAACTAGTGAAGTTATATAAATTTGTAAATTAAAGCGAGTCACCTGGGTGAATGAGCTGTACTCTAGTCATTTTTCCCATATGAAGATGACAATTTGAATATCTTAATCACCCATGCTTTTATCATGGATATTAGCACCCAATGAAAATGAAACTTTTAAGCGCATTAGAGCCATGGAATAGCATTTTTCTTTATGGTGAAATACCTGAAAAATATTAGACACTGCTAAAAAACAAAGAGAAAAATATAGACAAATAAGCAAAAAATATGACCATTACTAAAACACTTATTTGGAACATAAAAACTACCTTAGAGCATGATTTTCAGTATCAGCTACATATAGGAGGTTCTTCTTTGGGTTGTAAGCCAGCCCCTAGTAATAATAAAGGTCAACATCATTTTCAGCATTCAACCTATTAGAAGGCTCAATAATATGTGCTAGAAAAATGGGAAAAGGAAAGGCTTGGTTAGCATTATGTTTAACCAAACAATGGATAACAAAAGAATTGGCACTTAGGTTAGACTCTGAGCATTACCTGTGGACGATTGAAGGTGGCATCATCAAAGTTACCATCACGAAAACCTTCTTCCCCAGAGCTGCCTACTTGGACTAAGAAGTTCCCATCAACGTCAGTTACTACCTGAAGTCCAGGAGTTAAAAAGAAAATTATGCTAGGTTATACTAGCTTCAAATAAACCACAAACCATTTGCACATTCCACTGGAAGGATAGAAGTCAAAATATTCATATGAGACTTGAGGACATGACAGTGCAAAAGATGACGAAAAATGGAAAACATAGGCCCTCAAAGGCAAGATGGTCCAAGGAAGTATTTCATGGTTGACAGATATATGTTTTTTTGAGACAACTACCATGTGTTCGGTGATCCAGAAGTGGATATGGTCAATCCTAAACTCTTAGCACCATTAACTGAGTAGTTGACATCATCACAATCCCCCTAATTTAAGGAATATAACAGTACCACAGAAAAGGGCTAAAGAAATTCCAAGGAACTGGGACAAATTTGAAGGTGGAGATAAGGTTATTCTATGTTAAAGCATAAACAATGCTTAATGCATCTGCATCCACAATATAGGCATTCAACTTAGTCCCCTGAAATAAACAAGCTTCTCAATAAAGTCTAGTCATGTTTTATTAAACAAGGATATTGAAGGAAACTGTACAGTCTGCATTGATTAGTTGGTTCCTTTAGCAAGAACTACATTCAAGAATTGGGTATCAAGAGAAGGTAATAACGTATTTTAATTTGTTTTTCCTCACTTTTTGAGAAATAGAGAAGACGGCCCTTATCATTTGTGCAGACATGCGTGCATGCACAGAGAGAGAGAGAGAGAGAACCCACTATTCGGTTATGATTGCTGTCTGAAATGAACAGCCGGTTGTTACGGACATCAACTGCCAGCTTACCAGGAAATTTCAAAGGTGATGTCAATAAACGGGGATCATTATCTTTCTCCGGTCTCAAAGGAATGGGTATGCTATCCAAGATCTTCTTCTCAGAATAGTATAGCAAAGCTGCCTCGATCAAATCATCAAGATCCTTCGAAGAAAGAAAAGGCAAATGCTTTAGAAACTCTTCAAACATATGAACCACATTCAAAAGATTGCCAAGACTGCCAATCACAGTCAACTGAAAGAGCTGATTCCTAAAATTTCCTGCTATAGGGATAATGATTCAACTGAGAAATGGACGCACACATTCAAATAGCTGTGGTGGTAAGACAACTCGACTCAAACTTAGTAGCTATCATTACTATTATATGCTACATTCTACTTAGATGGGGTTATAAGGGACTGCATAAAATGTCATCAATGCATTTGGAAATGACAAAAAAAAAAAAAAAAAAGGTTTCTTCTTTTGGAGAATCAATTTCTTTAGTAAGATTTGGTGACGTATACTGCATGAAAGAAAAATCGTCGCTGGAAAGACAAGATGAACGGAAAGGGCACAGGAAAGAAAAGAGATATACTTCCTACAAGAACTATGATCCAATAGGCTCCTCTTTTATTTTCTTCTGGGGAGTTTGGGAAACGGCAGGGCACTAATAAATGGCTCCTCCACTATGTCATTCTTCTCTTATGATTGTTTCCCCATTTTTTCCCAGTTGGTGTTCCCTTATCATATTGTTTCACCTTTTGAGTAAAAAAGAAATGAAAAGAAACCTTTAAAAAAAAAATGAAGAAACAGTGTAATGCAAATGTATTGGAGATACACATTACTTGGTTACAGTCATCTCATGCTTGATCATTTTTTTGTTTCATGTGTTGTATCAAAATGGAACCCAGATGACAAATAGAAGGAAATAAATGGCATAAATTAAGAAATACTCAGGTACCTTCCGGTGCCCTTCACCTGCTAACTGTGCAATAAGCCTTCCACTTGGACTGACAAGGGCAAAGGTAGGCCATGAATTTATACCTAATTCTCGCCATAAGTTCATATCTCCATCATTGACAACCTATTGTTGCAATATTAATGAGATTCATCAAATTAAACTAGTTCATGAAGGTAATTGGCATACTTCAAAAGTAGCTCAAGTAAATCTGATCACTGTGCTGCACTCAATTTTTTAGACAAAGCAAAGAAGTATAATAATTTCAGGTAACAATAGATTTGGTTAACAGGTATCCCATATATTGGCAAAAAGGGACAGAAGTAAAACAATTTTAAAGTAACATAAACTATGGGTTAATAAGAAGGCAAAACAATGGCAAAACAGGCACTCCATCAGCCCCTTTCTGAATTTCCCCAACCGTGAAAACTAAACTATATGACATCGCACATTTTAAGGACGGCTTAATCAACTTCATTTAATGCCCAAAAAATCTCCCCTAGTTGGTTAGAAAAAAGTGCTATCACAACATAAATCTCAGATAAATGCATTATATAAACGTCAAATGTGATGTTTTAAGGAACTGTTCTTCTTTAACAAGTTCAAAAGAATCATAGATTTTGTTTGATCTTTCGTGAATAAAATAACAAGTTAATCCAAAATAATAACAATGAAATGGACTTGACAATACTAGGCAGAATGTCTATTCAATACAATGAAGTGTTTCTTGGGCCTTTCAGCAACACAGGAATGGAACCATAAAGTTAAGGTTGCCTGAGCAAGTTACATGAAATAACATTTTAAAGTATAATATTATAATTCCTGATTCCCCCCCTAGTTTTGGTATGGAGGGGGGGGAGCATAAGGCAAAATTTAGAAGGAATTTTCTAAAAAATTTTAATTTTTCTTAGGAAAATACAATGTTTTAAAAAATTTCCGCCCCACCCCACTTTGGATCTACCTTTGCACTAACATATTTCTTGTTGTTGCCTTTGAATATTGATTGGTCAAAGAAAAGAACTGCATAAGATCTGTTTCTGCAAGGCAACGTTCACCCAGCAACAATTGGATTCATGGCTGAGGCTGCGAGGAAAGCACTTCTCCCTCAGTGGCTCCTAGTTTTGTACATTCTTGAGTTTGATAGCAGATATCTTGGTATAAGGTGGCTAGCTTAGTTTGAGGGGTTCTCCAGGTATCTCTTATTTATACAGAGAGAAGGAGAAATTTGAGCTGGGAAGGCGAGTGATGCCAAAGGTAGTGGTTTTTGTTTTTTTTTTTTTTAAGGAATAAGTGAGAAGAGAAAGAACCTCAGAGAAGAGCCTTGGCAAAATTTGCTTGCACAGCTGAGAGATCAGAAACCTTTAAAATCCTAAATATGTCTAAGAGTACGAAATTTGAAAAGCGGAAGAGGTGAAAGAGGTACCCATTATCTAGAGCAGGGGGAAAATGGATGGGGACACTGGAAAAAGTAGGTGGCTGGAAATGGAGGCACAGTCAATTGGTATTAATATGTGCTAGAAGAGGAAACCTAATACGCATCATGTAAGAAATTGAGAGAGAATAATCTCTTTTCATTTTTCTCAAAGATTACATAAGGCACAAATATAGCAACTATCCTAATAAATTGATTTACAAAATCTCCTAATCAATCCCCTAATTACTGCCCACAAAATCTCCTAATCACTTATTACAAAATCCCCTAATTTAAGGGTCAAACTTCCCTAATTCTAGTGTTACAATATTTACAGCCTTACTTCCTTAAAATACACCCTTTAGCCATATTTTCCCACACTCTCCCTCAAGCTGGTGAATAGATATTCTCCATTCCCAGCTTGGATACAATATTTTCAAACACTGGACCACTTAACCCTTTGGTTAACACATCAGCAAGCTGATCATTTGTAGACACATAAGGTGTGCAGATCAATCCACTCTCCAATTCCTCCTTGATAAAATGTCTGTCAATTTCGATATACTTTGTCCGATCATGCTGCACAGGATTGTGAGCTATGCTAATTGCAGACTTATTATCATAGTAAAGTCTCATTGGGCCCTCCAACTTGATCCTTATGTCTTGTAGAATGATCTTTAACCAAAGTAACTCACATACTCCTTGAGCCATCGCTCGAAACTCAGCCTCTGCACTAGACCATGCTACTACATTTTGTTTTTTACTCCTCCATGTCACAAGATTTCTGTCAAGGAACGTACAATATCCAGTGTCGATCTTCTATCAATCAATGACCCAGCATAATCAGCATCTGCATAAGCTTCAAGCATTAGGCCCCCACCTCTCCTAAAAAGAAGTCCTCTTCCTGGTGTACCTTTAAGATACTGCAACACTCTATGTGCTGCTCGAAGATGAACCTCTTTTGGACTGTACATAAATTGACTAATCACACTCACAACATAAACTATATCTGGTTGTGTGTGGGACAAATAAATGAGCCTTCCCACCAAACGTTGATATACCCCTTTGTCCGCCATAGCATCTTCCTCTGCTAGTCCAAGCTTTATATTTGGATCTATCGGAGTACTCACTGGTTTGCATGCTGTTTTTCCTGTCTCCTTGAGTAGATCAGTTATATACTTCTGTTGAAAGAGAAAAATACCCTTCTCTGAATGTGCCACTTCAATTTCGAGAAAATATTTTAGCTTCCCAAGTGTCTTAATCTCGAATTCTTTTGCTAAGCACTCACTCAAAGAATGTCTCTCCTCATCATCACTTTCTGTAACAATTATGTCATCCACATAAACTAAGAGGACTGTGACTCTTCCTGAAGACGAATGCTTGATGAACAAAGTATGATCTCCTTGACTTTGTTTGTATCCTAACATCACCATAACCTTAGCAAACCTGCCGAACCATGCTCGAGGAGATTGTTTAAGCTCATACAATGCCTTACTTAACCTACAGACTATATGATTAGCAACTCTTTTCCCATAACCTGGGGGTATCTGCATATATATCTCCTCCTGGAGATCTCCATGCAAAAAAGCATTTTTGACATCAAACTGCTGTAAATCCCATCAAAAGTTGGCTGCCAAAGATAATAGGACCCTAACAGTATTCAATTTTGCAACTGGGGCAAAAGTCTCTAGATAGTCCACTCCATACGTTTGAGTATAACCATTGGCAATCAGCCTTGCCTTGTATCTTTCTACTGAACCATCAGCTCTATATTTTACTGTGTACACCTATTTACACCCCACTGGTTTCTTCCCTGCTGGTAACTCCATAAGCTCCCATGTTTTGTTCTTTTCTAGTGCCTCCATTTCTACATTCATAACTTGTTTCCATTTTTCATTAGACAAAGCTTCGGAAAGATTAGAAGGAATGACAATGGTTTCTAGGTTACTGAGGAAGACTCTGTGTGACGGAGAAAAACGCTGAAAGGACAAGAAGTGTGCAAGGGGATATAATGGTCTTTTAGTGCACTCTCTCACACTTTTTCTCAATGCAATGGGTAAGTCTATGTCACTACTACTACCCCTATGGATCTCACTCTCTACCTCTAGTTCTGTTTCTATGTCACTACTACTACTATCCCTATGGATCTCACTCTCTACCTCTGGTTTTGTTTCAATCTGTAATGTGGGTTTAGAAGTTATTACCTGATCAAACTCTTGGACTTGCATAGGGTTGGGGGCAGCTGTCTTCTTCCTTGTATATATCTTTCCTTTGCTATATCTAACATCCTTGAGAACAGACTCAATGGTGTCAGATTGAGCAAATACAAGTTCAGATGAGACTGTGACAGACTCAGATAGTTCAGAGTAAACTGGGACAGGATCACTAGTGGATGAGGAAGTAGGATGATTTGAAGTTGAAAAATCCAATAACAAGTCAAAATCCAAACTCTCATCTTCTCTCACAAACTTCTCCCCTTGAAGATAAGAGTTTGGAAAGTAAGATTCACGTTCATTGAAAGTAACATTCATAGAAACAAAGAATTTTCGGGAGGGTGGATGATAGCACTTGTAACCTATTTAGGTTGAGGAATATCCCACAAATACACATTTTAGAGCCCTTGGATCCAATTTTCCTCGGTTGTGACTGTGAACATGAACAAATGATGTACATCCAAACACTCTAGGAATAAGATTATTTGTGGTGTGGAAGTTAGGATAGAAAGTGGACAATACATCCATTGGATTCTAAAATCCGAGGACTCTAGATGGTAATCGGTTTATGAGATGTGTTGCTGTAAGAACAGCCTCCCCCAAAAAGGTTTTAGGTACATGATGTTCAAATAACAATGCTCGAGTTTTTTCAAGGAGATCACCATTTTTCCTTTCTGTAACTCTATTTTGCTGCAGGGTATTCACACAAGATGACTCATGGATTATCCCTTCCTTTTGAAAATATGGACTTAGAGTTTGATTGAAATAGTCTCGTGCATTGTTAGACCTAACTTTCTTGATGGTCACTCCAAACTGATTTTTAATCATGGAGCAGAAATTTGGAAAAACAATACTGACATTAGATTTTTGTTTAAGAAGAAAGACCCAGCAAACACAAGTGCAGTCATCAATAAAGGAAACAAACTATCGTGTCCCAGAAATATTAGCAATAGTAGATGGACCACAGACATCACTATGGATTAAATGAAAGGGAATGGAACTTCTACTATTGCTCACTAGAAAGGGTACACGTTTGTGTTTGGCAAGTTCACATTTTTCACGATGAAAAGACTCAATATCTAAATGTTGAAACAAAGATGGAAAAAAGAGTTTTATAACTCGAAATGATGGATGTCCAAGTCGATGATGATAGAGCCAAATTTTCTCCGTATTAGATGACAAATACTCGGAAATAAATGACACTAATGGTTTACCCTTGGGGATGGTTGGTTGACTTGCTTCAAGAAAGTAGAGGCCACTCCGTTCTCTAGCATGTCCAATTATCGTCCCCGAACTCTTGTCCTGAAATACACAACCATTATGATGAAAAACTACCATACATTGTAAGTCATGGACAAGTTTTTGGATGGATATCAGATTGGTAGCTAGCTTCGGGACATAGAGAACATTTTTCAAGGTTAACAATGGGTTAATTTGGACACTTCCAATTCCTGCCACAGTGGTCAAAGAACCATCTGCAGTGGCTATTTTCCTACTGCTCAGGCAAGAGGAATAGGTGGTGAAGATATTTGGTGAAAGGGTTATATGGTCGGTAGCTCCTAAATCCATGATCCTAGAGGTGAAAAAGGGTGTATCCGAAGCATTTAATCCAATGGAAAGTGGAAACTTACCTGAATATGCCAGAGAATAAGTACCTAAGGTCTTTTCTAAAGTGTTGATGAGTGCACTCACCCTGTCCAAGTCATCTTGGTTGAGACTAGCAATGTCTGACTGTGGTGACTCAACAATTTGGCCAGCTGCTACATTGGCTTGTCCACTTTTGGATTGTCTCCCGTTTTGTTCTCATTCTCGACTAGGTGGTTTCCCGTGAAGCGTCTAGCATTTTGCGCTTACAACTCGTGTTTGGGAGGTTGACATGGTAAAAAAAAATATTTTGCAGCAATTAAGGCTTCCTGAATAGGAAAACTAAAGAGAAAACGACAGCAATGAAGGCTGCTCGAAAGAGAAGACTGCAGTAATGAAGACCGCTTGAAAGCAAAGAGAGAATAACAGCAATGAAGGCTGCTCGGTACAAATCAGTATCAAAACAATTGGAAACAACACCAGCAATAAAGGCCGGCTATACATCACCTACGAGGAATAAAAATAGAGGAGAAATACCAACAATTAAGGCTGGCTGGTCGTAGGAATTAGAATGAACGAAACACCACCAGCAATTAAGGCCGGCCGGCAGAAGAAGAAGAAGCAAAGAATAGGCGCAAGCAAAAAATCAGAAGCAGATCAGGATGAACAGCTCTGATACCATGTAAGAAATTGAGAGGTAACAATCTCTTTTCATATATTTCTCAAAGATTACAATGAGCTAATTATATACAAGCTGCCTAAGGCACAAATATAGCAACTACCCTAATAAATTGATTCACAAAATCTCCTAATCAATCCCCTAATAACTGCTTACAAAATCTCCTAATCACTGATTACAAAATCCTCTAATTTAAGGGTCAAACTTCCCTAATTCTAGTGTTACAATATTTACAGCCTTACTTTCTTAAAATACACCCTTTAGCCATATTTTCCCACACATCATTTTATTGGTCTTCTGTAATAAGGTTGTTTATTGTTCACAAATATATTTGAACTGTTTGCAAACAAGATCATGTTTGTTGATTTAAACGAGTAATTTTTTTCTACCAAGCCCAGCCAGAATATTAGACAAACAAATAATTCTCGAAGATAAACAAGCTTGATTGAGTTTCTATTTGTCTTGTTTACTGCCCTAGTTTTATGAAAGTGTCCTAACTCCTACCTACTTATCAACAAGTATATAGACTTGTATGCTCTGACAAAATCTTTATCAAACCAAGAATAAAATTTAAGTTGTACTTGGAAAAGGATTGGATTGAGATGAATTTGTTAAATTTTAATAAAATATTATTAAATGTGGGATAAGTGTGGGGCCCAATCATTAATGAGAGAGAAAAAATATGATGTGTTGTGAGTATATGACAACTCTCGGGAAACAAAAATTATTTAAATTAATATTATTTTAAATTGGAGTTTTGATTTGGATTGGAAAGAATTTCTTCCCAAATATAGCCTTAATAGCACAAAGAGTAAGAACACCTTCATATATGTACAAGGGTTCCATTGTTGGTTAAGACTGAACAGCATTAAGACTACATGATTTATTTCTAAATTAAAAGAACAAATTGATTAGGAAGACACAATCATCTAGCAACATATATACATGAAAAATAGTATAAATTCTACACTGAGCCAATAACTTAATAAAACAGTATATTGATAAACAGCGAAAGGTTTATGATTGTAATCTAAGGCTGTTGAACAGCGAAAGGTTGGCCCTACTTAATAAACAGGTTGGGGTCTGCGCCAAACCCCCACCTTCGTGGTCCAACACCTACCCCCCGCCCCCCCAAAAGAACAGAAAAAAAAAAAAAAAGAAAGTACATGGATGTCTTCCACAGATAACATAAATTAATTACTTACCGGATGAGAGATATTATAGCGCAGTACTGCATTCCGAATGGCCTCTAAATCCTTCTCATTATCAAACTTTGCAGAATGCACCCCTACAACAACAAACTGCAAAACAATAACAGATCTCAGTTGCAGTATATTAATAGCCTACGGTGCAATTGCCAAGTTGCAAATGGTATACAAGACTAGAAATTCTACACAGTGATTTACTACAGAATCATTTTGTTTGATCAAAAGCTTGACTGATCTCCAGCAAGTTTCTTGGTGCATGCATATTGGAATTCCTGAAATTCTACTATTGCAATTGACACCTTCCCAGAAACTCAACGAGATAACACTTTTTTTTTTTTTTTTAAATCCAATGTACAAATAAAGTTTAACATGGATAACAACAAATTTCAAATGTGTTGAAAAAAAAAATGTTCTGCAAAGCAGCTACTAATTTGGTTTTCCTTTTTTGAGCATTCAATAGTTATGCTTTCTCTGTTCGCTAAGAAAAGACTAGTTTCTTAGTACAGACCAAAACCAAGATTTGAAGTATGGTTCACTTAACCAATTTCTTCATCAATGCTTCATCCAACAGCAATTTTTGCTACCAAATTGAGTGAGCTAATTTGGTTGAAGTGCATTTTATTCAAGCATGGACTGAACACAACTAGCCTACGAAAATATCAGGCGAGTAATTAGAACATCCCACATAGAACTTTTTGCTGAATTAAGGATCTGTTTGCTCAAGCTCTAAAATTTTTGCAAGTGAATACAATCATAGCAAGATAGAGGCTTGAGTAAAGCATATCCAATTTGAAGGGCAGTTTTAAGAGAAGAATAATGGTGTTTCTGTATATATAGATGTATTCAGTCTTATAAGTAATATATTGGTCAACTCAGTTCAGATTGATCAGGATGCTCTCATGGCATACTAAATAGATTAGGATAGTTCCTTAACCTGCCTTTGACACCAGCTTCAAAGAACTAAAAATTATGAACTAAATGATGGTGTTGAATTATCTCACAACGGTAGTTAGTGAGCCAAAATGCTTCTTATAAATCTTGGGCTATCCTCCCCCTACAAGGCATCTTTTGGGGGGTGGAGTTAGGCCCCCATATTCTTCAATGGATGGTAACCATAATAACATATCAAAGAAAACACAGAAGCAGTTCAATCAGGGATAACATTAGGATCCTTCTTCAGCAGAAATGATGGCAGAAAACAGAGAGAAGTTTGAATTGAGTGGATATATCTTACAGGCATATCTTTGTATTTCTTCTCCAAAAATTCTAGATCTGGCAGCACATGCATACAATTAATGCAACAATATGTCCAAAAGTCCAAAAGAACTAGCTTTCCTTTCAGATCCTGTCAAGAAATAGTTTCAGGGCAAGCATAAGCATACAGTTAGAACTGTTCAGTAAACAACTTAACAAGAAAATATACCTAGTCTAAGCAACTTATGAAGAAAATATGTCTCTACTGACAAATTGCAATGTCCAACAGATACTAACAAAATGATTGTCATGGTAGTGCAGGGCTAAAACTTCCCATCTGACACCACATGCATAATCAATGATTAAAAGGAAATCAAACAAGCATCTTAATTCTGCACCCTTCGAAAAAGTTTATTCATGCTCATAAATTATTGTCTTCAGACACTATCTCCGCTTTGTAATTAACATGTCTTACAAGATGTAAGGAGAGAATGAATAGCACATGCTAGAAGGAAAAACAAAATCATAGAGGGACAAGAAATACAGCCATCATAAAGAATGAAAAGATACCACAGATAATGGAAATATACTTGCATAAAAAAAATAAAAATAATCAAGATAGTCACAGAAAATTATCAGGTTTGAAATAATTACCCTACGCAGCTGAAGGGGAGCTGAATTTAACCAATCAAGCTTAGCCGGAAACTCTGGTACAATTCTTGCCGTTCCCCTAACATATGCAATACATTACAGAAAAAATAGATTATTAAAAACATACAGGAGGACAAGTAATTAATGTGAAGTAAATTTCAAGGGCTACAGTAGGTTTTTTTCAGAGATGCAAATAATTTCTTATATTATTAATGATTCTGTGATCAAAAGTTTGCAAAATGTTCCCAATAAAAGACACCATAATAGTGAGAAATTGGAGAGAGTGGGAGTATTTGTCTACCTGGTCTCCAAGTCAGATATGTAGTTGACAAATTGTTGGACTCTTGCTTTATGTGACTCATCTGCAACCAATTAAGAAGAAAATCAATGCATTATTTCATTTTATTTCATACAGTTAACAATACTGGGCACCAAGAAGAAACAACAGTGAAGAAAAAGGATTCACGAGACTTATATATGAGCACCCAACAGACATTCCTACATGGATATGGTGGATCATTGCAAGAACTCTTCAATGGTTAAATAGAAGAGCATGATGAAAAATGCAAAGGGCCAAAACAAAACAGCAAACTAAAATAGCAGGATGCAAAAAAATCGAACCATTTGTAGAACAACCATATGAAAAGGAATATAAGACCTTCAGTCTGTCCAAATGGAGGAGAACTGACTCCAAACAAAAGATTCCAGATGGCTCTTGGGGATGCATATTGCATTGCCTGCAAAATTCAGCAGCTTCCAAAGACATAATAATAGTTAAGGTATAAGTTAAGGTGGGAGAAGGCCAAAGCTGACAGACCTAACTTTAACCATGCTAATTATACCTTCCAGTTGTTAACAGCGAAAAGAAGACAACAGACAGCTGCACCCAAACTCCCATATCTCAAGAGATCTCGCCTTGAACCCTTCAACCTGTCCATAAATTAATTCCATCGCTTCAAGACACAGTTGAAGAAAACATTCAACCTACATTCATGCTGATTAAGTAATTTGTTAATCGTCTTACAAAAGGATGCAATGCAATTGCAATGGATTTTCACTGAGGATGAGAAGTACATGAAGAAAAATCGACTCTAGCCTGTTACTGGATAGACCAGACTTATTTTCCTAACAGTATAAACGTTTTGCTACATTTCTAGCCTTACTGCCAATCATGGAGTTATTTCCTTGCACACTATAACATCTCTCAGGCCAAATCTCACACCTCAAACTATAACAGGTCAAAGATAAAACAAAATAGGTCAATTCTGAAAGGTTGAAACACTGGGAACACAAACATTTTTGTCCAGTAATCTGTCAAAAGAGATTCTGCAGGTAAAGAAAATCCGAGCATCTCGAGTAACTCAGATAGAGAAGAATAGAATTGTACTTTCTATCCCCTTCTACAAGTTCAATGGCAAAACAAGAAAGAAAATAAGAAGACATCTTTCTCTGGGTGCCATTCCTTGGCCTAATAATTTCCCATTTGATGTGGCCATGTGGGTAATGGAACGATGAAATATTGGGATGACAAAGTTGATACTCTAAGAAGCTGATCGCCCCTTTGCTTATAAAAGAAGTCTTCATGGTTCCATCATTGAAGTGACAAGATGGTTATAGAATTCTTAAAGTCTTTCTTCCCAGAAACAGGCAATGCTCAAAGGAGAGATGTGATATTCCAAGAAAGGTGGAGAACCACATATCAACCAAGTTAGCAATTGCATTCCCTGATACCATGATGGGTGGGTGTTGGGGGGGGGTGGAGGAGTCGGGGGTTAATATGGTTACATACACATGCTTAGAAGCATCTAGACTACAAAATCGCAGATTGCAAGCTAGGAAGAACTCCTCATACTACATCAATTAACCACTAGCACAGAGAAACCAAAAGAAGATACTGCTACTGGACAAGAAAACAAAGCCAGAAAAGACTTTTATAATTAGGTCAAAGTCCTAACTGAAATAAAACACAGCAGAATGGAGAAATGAAAACGAGAAAAACAATTAATATAGGTTTCCAAGAGCTGACAGATTCCTTATGCCTTCTTTCTCAATGTTGTCACCAAAAAACATCTAAAACACCAGCTCTCAGTTGCAGCAAAACAGAACAACAACAGTAGATTCAAGATTGTTAAGTCCCACCATGTGCATTTGTTCATTGTTTTGTTTCAGTCCAGAAGAAATGAACAGGTAAGCACTTAGAGGAAAACTTATTGCTAGAATCCAAGGTCCAAAGATTTCGGAATTGAGGAACCAACTGTTGCATATTAGGTTTTTAATTGCCATTTCACTCTTCCCTCGATAAAGTTTCCACTTTTCACTTTCGTCAGCATCAGAAGTTCATTTGGAATGACAACTGATGATCACAAAATAAAAACTGATTTTTTAGGATGACACCATTGACCAAATGATTTTATCTTCTGGAGTTGATAAAAGATTTAAGGACGACATGATTAATCAATTCTTACCCTCTGACCGAATAATCAGCATCTTTCGCAGAATCTTTATCCTGGAATGACCTAATCTCTGCACCATTGGACACAGGTGGAGTTTGTGCAGAAGGACCAGTAAATTGAGGCCCCTGTGTCTTCACATCTGCAATGGTTTGTCATTGTCAGATCTCATCTTGCAACAAAACATTGAATTTCAACCACTATCCAGTTAAAAATTTTCCAGAAATATGATGAAGCTTTAGCCCGGCTCTCTCAAAGAAAGACAAAAGCTGACAAATTCAATAAAGAAATAAGAAAGTAACAATGCTCAAAACAAAATAAGCATCTCCATATGATAGGAAAAGCATATGGAAAAGACAATAACATCATATACGGAACATCCATTACAAGTGTCTCAATTGCAGTTTTCTACAAATGACAAAAAGCTAGCTTTGTCACTTTGCAGTAACAAATTCCAAGTAAACACTTCTTGAAACTACATACTATGGCAACTAGAGCCACCATTGAGAATATCTTCAAGCAAAATGCTGCTTATTTGGTCCCTGATCAGTGCTGGACCAGCTGCTTTCAAAGTGTCTTCTGGTAGTGTAGTAGTAACGGCTATGCATCTGTAGGAAAAACAGACAAAATCAAAGGAAAGAAGGTAATTTAGAACACTGTCATTAGAGAGCAATAATGCAAAATACAGCACATACTAAACCAAAAAAACAGATATTAAAAATAGTACCACAAATAGGATGCACCAGTCCTGCATTGTCAACAATTTAGAATTTAATGAAGATACCATAACAAATGGTAGAAGCTATAAAAGTACCTCATTTGTGCAGCTTTGGCAGCTTGAACACCAGCGACTGCATCTTCAATTACAATACACTGCAAAAAAGATACATTGTCAGAAACAATCTATCTTAGTTTTAAGCATTCTAGACAAAGCAATTTTACAAAAATAAATAAATAAAATAAAAGGGATGGGATTAACTATTATTGTGAATAAGGAATTGGCCAATTCAATGGGAAGGGTAAGGTGTAAATATAATCTGAGAACCATGTAAGTTTGAAGATTAACATATGAAAGGACAGATGCTATGCAAAATGCTTCCATTCTAGATAATCTAAGAAATGTTAGGCATGTGCAATTTTTAGTTTTGGAGATAAGGTTTACTTATAACGTCCCAGGTTATCAAATAGGTCAACTTATTATTTTCTGCAAAATATGGCATACTTTACAAGTTGCTAGCAACAGGATAGCAACATAAATGAAAAAAGAGAAAGAAATGCAGAAAGTAAGCACCAGTATCAATATTAATAAGAAAAAGCATACCTCACTAGGTGGCACATTTAAAATTTTTGATGCAGCTAAAAATATATCAGGAGCAGGCTTCAAATTCTCAAATGAATCAGCAGACACAATAGCATCAAACCTAATAAAGAAGCAACATGGATTGTAAGATCAAGACAACCAACAAAGATCATGACAAGATTCAAGCAAATTCTACTTCCGACTAATTTGTCATCTCAAACTATATTTTAGAGAAACAGAGTATAGCAATCTACTTAATCTGAAAATGTACTGTCCGAAAAAATCAAGGTCACTTTTTCTTTCTATTGGTGCGTTTATCATCTCAAGCCAGTCTCTGAGAATCACGTGTTAATGCAATTCCATGATGGAGATACTCTGTTTTTTATACTTACATGTCCAAGTAAAGAGCCATAAAATGCATTGAGCCAATCATTTCCAATGTTGTGTCAACTATCATTCCATGCATTCATATGTAGGAATGTATGAACAAAATTTCCAAAACTGGAAATATAGAACAATGAAAATTTTCCACAAAATTATTTCCCAATTCACAATGCATATCTTATTCTTTTGTTTTTCCTTTCTTTTTTTCTTTTTTCCCCCCCTTTTTCTCATATTCTTAATAGTTGAATGACCTATGAGCATCTATTATATGGGCATCACTAATACGATCTAATCAGAATTTCCACTGTGCCTTTTTAAACTATTTTGATAATTTTGCAACATTCTCATACACACAACAAGCAAGCACTAAGGACTCTATCACTAAGAAGTAATTCTTTTTAGGTGACCATACACCCACAGATATACATTTGTGTGCCTGGTCAAGCATACCTCTGTGTGTGTATATTTATAAAGAAAGAGTATGTCCATTGTAATAAATCTAACTCAGATTTATAAAAGCAAAGTCCTATGTATAAAGCTGGTTAAGTTTAGTGGCATGAAGAAGCAAATAGAGGCAAGATCTGAAACATATTAAGTTAGTTCATATTAGTTGTCACTGTTCACTTAAGCTTACATAGACAACGATAAACCAGCAGCAGCTAGGTTTGCATCAACCTTGATACGGTCAGCACTAGAAGCCACAGCGACTTTAAGACCTTTGCTTTTGCACTGTTGCAGTATATTATTGATTAATTAACTAACACAAAGAAAAAAAAAACTCAGCAAAATCATTTTATTTCACATGGCTAGCATTGATACCTGTTGAATGAGTTTGTAGGCTCCCGGGAAACCTATTCCAGAATTTGGTTTTGCATACTACAACAATGTTACAGCTATGGTCATTTCACAGTTGAAATAAGGTGCTTTGATCAGATCTTGTTCCAGTCGAAGTTCAATACAAGTGAAATGAGCAATCTATGAGAAAAGATAGTCGAATCACCTTATTTAAGTATATCTCAAAAAATCTCTTCTTTGCAGCCTCAGGATTGAATCCTTTAACACCCTTAACAGAAGCAACTCCTCCCAAAAAGTTTGCTTCACCTAACAAATTTCCCGGGAGAAACTCAAACAAGGTTGCAAAATTGAGAAAGTTATCTTATGGTTTCCCAACATAATAACTGCGACTAAGATATTGATGAAGAATGGGTTGCATGAACATGACCTTTTTGAAAAAAATGTGGGCAATTTTGAAATTTACAGTACTAAAAACTAGATCAAACACCTTAGCTTTCTGGGTTGGGACAGTGAAAAGTAAACCAATTTGCAGAGATGAGAGAATTGCTTGGAGTTTTCCTCTCAATTGTTTTTATTTCCACCTTATAGATAGGAATTTCCCCGTTGAATGGTATACAGGCAACAAAATGATTGGAGGGAAAAAAATAATAATCTACTTTACATGGGATAGAACACCTAAGGAATGAAAATCTAATGCAGCAAAAAAAGCCAAATAAAATGGCACTTCAACTGACAATCACTCTGCCAAAAAGAAAAAGAGATTCATTTAAAGAATTCTGATGTTGAGCCATTTGCAATATTTTTTTTCTCCTGGGTCAAAGGCTTACGGACATTAGTCACATACTCTTGTCCTATTAAAGTATTATAAGTAACAATGATCAAGTGTCTAACATAAAAATTAAACAAAATTTTTGGGAGACCTCCAATCGGTTTTCTTAAAGGACATAAATCGCTTACCTAGGTCTTTTCTGGGCCGCTCCTAATTCACTTATTCTTCTGAAGGTGTTCAATAGTGTATGCTAATAAATAATTGCAAAGAAGAATTGATTGACCCCCCTCTAAACCTAGTTTCTATTTTAGTCAGATTCTCGCTTAAGACATAAAATACTACTATAAGAACAAGGTTGCCAATGGATTAAGTCATTGAATAAGATGCCCCAGATGTCATCACTAACAAAATTTACAGCAAGATATTATAATAAGAACTTGAGAAATAATTAACTATTTCATATATAACTCAACTGAGAAATTACACCATTGCACCAAATAAAAATAACTAAGAGCAATTTCCATCATGCATAACAGGATCACACAGCTAGTCTAAGCATCTATGACCTACATGAAACAAAAGAATTCAAATACAAGTTCCCCAGATAGATTTAAATTCCACATTACTCGTCAAATGCAATTAGAAGGAAGTCCTCACAAACCCCATCAAAATAGACAAACAAGAAATTTTACCTGTTCCTGTGAAAGGAGCAAAATCCTCAGTGGTAACTTGAACTCCCATTTCAGCAAAAACATCCACAGCAGCCTTTCTTGAGGGCTCTTCGCTGTTGCAAAGTACTCCATCCATATCGAACAACACTGCTGATACCTTCTCCCACTGACCTTTAGTTTCAGTAGCACCATTATCTTCAACATCCTTTTCTTCTAACTTCACACACGCCTTTACCGACATAGCCAGCTTTCTTGGCCGCAAAAGAATGGATTTTGGATATGGCTGCAACTGAACTAGAAAGCTGCTTGATTTTGAGTTCAAGAAAAAGAAGTTGGCGAGGTGGGATCGAGAAGATGAGGGAGAAAATCCAGGTGATACTGCTCTCAAGGCCAATGTGTGTGTATGGGCGGCCATTTTTGCGCCACTGTTGGCTTGTGTTGCTTTTGAGTGGCGGGGAGAAGCTTTCAGTTATATGATGGACTAGTTGAAGATGCCTCTTGTGGAAGAGGAATTTTGGTGGTCGTTTGGGGGAAACAAAAAGGAGTTTGTGGGCATGGAAAGCTTTCTATTTTTCTTTAAAAGTATTTTCCCAAAACAGCCTTTTTTTTTTCTTTTTTATTGGTGGAGGAAACCTTTATTGGAACATTATCCCCTTTGTTTCCAAAATACTGAATTTTGCATTTTTATTTGGTATTGCAAAATAATTTTCAACTTGTGAGAAAATTTTTGAATTTTTGGATTTTATATTTTCATGTTGAAGACATTTTTTAGCTCATTATCTGAAAATTTTAGCACACTTTTTTTCATCATCATTTAATTGCTCTATAGCTATTAGAGGTTCTTGCCAATTTGAGATGGTCTCAGACTGTTCTTTTTCATTGCTCCACATTCTAGAACGAAACTGGAGCAGCTCTAGCAAAAATATTTAATCTCTTTTTGAAGATTGATCCAATTATCACTACCTTTAGGCTTTAGCAAAAGAGGAAGCTGATTTTCAAATGACAACTTTCAATAGTTCTACTGATGTTGGGAGAATCAAGAATGGCCATTGTGCTGATCTAGAAGATATAGGCTGCAAAGATTCTGATAAATGATGGAACACAATATCATTTGGTCATTTGGACGTCTGGATGGAATGAGATCAACCTCTGAAAATGATAATAGGCTCTGCAACTTCTGTCCTTTCACCCCACATTCGAATACATTTCAAACTAAACTCAGTTAATGGCATGATTCGATAAGGATTTTTTTTTTTTTTTTTTGGGGGGGGGGGGGGGGGGCAAGCATTTTATCTTTCTTTGCCACGAATCTGCAGTCATGTAGAACCGTTCTTTAAGTTACCAAAACGGGGAAGAGTGAAAGCAAGTTTATCAAGAGATGAAGTTATTTTGTTAGGTATTGAGATTAGGATGAATATTTTGCTTACTCAATAGTCAATAGGCAAAATGAAGATGTCACTCTACTGTCATCTTCCAGTATCCACAATCATAGACTAGATGAGATTAAGTTTGATATGGAGACATAATCAATCTTAAACAAGAAAAAGATGAAAATGACACAGTAATCTTTGGAATTGTGCATATAAAGCATGAGCAATAGTGACTACTTTGGCAGCATTTTTGATAAATTTAGACAAAGTGAAGCCCCCAATAAGGCTTACAAAATGCAGTTACTCCACTTATCCCCTGTGCTAAACTGTGCACTGATATTATCTTATCTTCCCATAAATACAGATTAACGTGATAAAACCTCTTGCACAAATTCAGCTTACTGATTGTAAAGAAATCAGGTATCAACAAGTTGTACATTTACTTTATTCTGGTTTTTGTAGTTGATTCAACAACATTAAATGCTTGATAAGTTTAATACTTTTAAGTGCAGTCCAACAATGAAGATTGCAATCATAGCTCTACTACTCCTGCTTGGATCAGCATTCATGTATCTTCAAGCAGATGCTGCAAGATCAGTTTTGGATGAAGTGAAGAAAGAGAAAGACAATGAGCAAACTGCACGAGAAATGAAGGCTGGTCAAACACTAGAGTCTCCAAAACATGGTGCAAATGAAATCAAGCCAAAAGACAATCAAGAGAAGTCTGATTCAGCACCTGATACAAATGCTCAGAACAGCACAAGCAATACTGCTGATGGAGACATCAAGAATGAAGATGAAAAGAACGATAATTATGGAACATATGGTAATCCATCTGGTTCATCTACAGAGACTCATCGCCATTTTCCAGATGATAACCGTCCACATTGAACAATTACGACAACAAATTAGCCACATTGCAGCTTATAATATGTGATTACTGGTTCCATGATCCTGTTATATAGTGTAATGTTTCTGGCCTTAGGCCTTAGTGTGTATTTTATGTGATATAGCTAAATGAAGGATTACATCTACTTGTATGATGTTGAATGTATCTGCAATGACTGGCTATGAAATCTAAGGGTAAACCTACCCAAAAAGGACACAAACATCATATGAAATTACAATAATCTTGCATTCATGTGTCGCCCACTATGATTCATCTGCTCAAGTATCCTACTCTGATATAGCCAAACTCCCTCTCCTTTCCCAACTATTTATGTTCAAGTTCAGGACAAGACAGAAATGCATCAACTGTCTCAGCATATGCAAGATTGTCTACGCAATGAAAATTTAAATTCCTTAAGAATTCTTAAACCAGTTGAAAAGATTTTGAAGTGCTCTGAAGGTTTTTAACTAGTCCATTTGTTACAGCTTGATTGTTCTTGCAGCTTCTCTACTTGCTACACCTTGGTTTCCTTTCAGAACTGAGCCTTGGATTTGAATACATCAATATGAAACTTCAGTTCCTTTCATGCGTTGACTCTATTTTCTCCCGAATTCTTTCTCCAAAATGGAATGAAACAGGATCTTTCTTAGAAGACTTCAAATCAATTAGTAGAATCCTGGCTAATATTACACTCTCTTCTGATTTCAAGTGAGATCATCTTCTTTAACTATTTCAATAAACAGGAAGATTAATGTAGCTTGATCATAGAAATTAATCTCAAGATCTGAAAGTGATTTTGAACTTTGAATATGATCCACATATAAGGATATGGAAGATAATAAGTACCTCAGTTCTTTATTTTGCACTTTGACTAGGATCACCAATAGCCCTCCAATAGCTAAATGCTGTCTTTTCAATTCGGTCTATTTTTAACTTGTTTAATTGCTCTGGCAGGTTCTATAGGTATTATTTAGTTCATCCTTTGGAAGTCAATGGGAATTTCAATTTATGCTATGCAGAATAACAAGAACTTCTCTCAGAAAGTGATGCGACATAAGTGCAGAAAACAGTGGTCTTGCATTATGCGAGGGTAGTGGAGCTTTTGGGATTTCCAATGAGTAAAAGTGATTTGTAAAGAACATGTCCATTGACGATTTACCTTTTCGAATGAGACCACCAAATTCTATGCTGCATTGTACAACAAACAGATCAAGCTACCAGAAATCGTTGCAAGAACATTGCCCAAATTTAAAATGATGAAAACGTACGCGATCTCTTACAATTATTTCCCTGTTGTATATTTTGGAAATAAGCTTGATAGCAGAGTGGCAATCTTCACATACTCTTAGATTCTTCATCACACGGATGGTTGTTCCTGGTGCAGTATTGAGTAGTCCAAGAGCTATTGCAATCTTTTCACTACGGTATCTGAGAGCCGTTTCTTTCTCCTCCTCACCAATGTCAAACAAGACCTCAGAAGTATTCGGTAGATGACCCTCAAGCCGAATCCTTTCCATGATATTTCCCAACAAGTAGTAGATATCCTTGATCTGGGGATGTGTGTCTTCTCCCGTTTTGAATTCGTGAACCATGCCATCAAGATTAATCATGCTTTTTCCAGGAATGGTTTGCACCCCTCTTGCTTTCATTAATTTTCTGACTTTGGCGACCTCATCAAATCTCCCTGCCTTGGCATAAATGTTTGATAACAATACATATCGACCACTGTTTTCAGGCTCCATCTCAAGCAAAATTTTGCCTACTCTCTCAGCCAGCTCGAGATTTTGATGAATCCTGCAAGCACCTAAAAGGGCTCCCAAAACTGCAGAATTTGGTTTTGTTGGCATTGAACTGATGAGTTCATCTGCTACAGTTAAGAGCCCTGCTCTTCCCAGGAGGTCAACAGCACTACCATAGTGTTCCATTGTTGGCTCAATTCCATATACTTGCTTCATAGTGTTAAAGTACTTCATACCTATATCTACCAATCCAGCATGAGCACATGCACTTAAAATGGCCACAAAGGTGATATGATTTGGTTTGAATCTCTCCCTCTGCATCCTCAAGAAGAGATCAATTGCATCCTCCGCTCTACCATGCATAGCAAGCCCCCCAATCATTGCATTCCATGAGAAGATCTTTTTGTGTTTCATGTTCTCAAAAATGTCCCAAGCCAAGTCAAGCCGGCCACATTTTGCATACATATCTACCAAAGAAGTTCCTAAAACTGCATCCACCAGAATCGAATTCCTCCTAATATAGTCATGAATCCATATACCCTCATCAAGAGCTCCTACATTAGCACATGTTGCCAGTGCACTTGAGAGAACAAATTTTCCAGGCTTGATTTGTTCTCTTTGCATTTCACTGAAAACTTCCAATGCCTCTTTGAAATATCCTTCCCTGTTGCAACCATCAATCATCACACTCCAAGATATCTCATCCTTCTCCGGCATTTCATTGAACAATTCTTTTGCTGAAACAATCATTCCATTCATAGCAAATCCATTGACCATCGCATTCCAAGTGCCAACATTTTTACTATCCATATCCTGAAACAACTTTTTAGCAGCCTTAACATCTCCACATTTCATACAACCATCAATCATAGCATTGCTGCAGATAACATCAGATTCCCCATTGGCATCATGCATATTTCGAGCATCCTTGAGATGACCAAATGATGCATACATCTGGATCGCAGAACTTTTTATGTGATCATCTGCAAGAAGTGCACTTTTTACAACACGAGCATGGATTTGTCTACCTTCTTCACCAGCTAGTTCTATGGTGCAGGCCTTAAACAAAGGAGGGTACGTATACTTATTAGTCCTAATATTTGAAATAACCATCCTATGGTAAAACAAGAGGGCTCTAAATGGCTCTTCATTATCTAGACACCCTTTAATCATACAATTCCAGACAAAAACATTCGGATTTGAAACTTGTTCAAGAACTTTTACTGAACAATCAAAGCTGCCAAACTGAGGATTTGCATAACACTTGACGAAGGTTCCGGCAATAAAATGATCTTGAAAAAGGCCTGTTTTCAATGACAAAGCATGAATCTGCTGCAGATGTTCGAAAGAAGTAGTCCATTTTGTGTTCAAAAGATTTAAGATGGTTTTCTGGGAGAGATTGAAAGTGGAAGAGTTGTCGGTGATATGGCTTTCTGGTACAAGATGACAAGGCAGCCCTGTGGTTGCGACTCTGGCCATTTCTTGCAAGTCATCCAAACTGGCTAACGCAAATGAAGCACCAATATGAGGGCCAAAACTTGGTAGGGTCCAAAAATATCAAGATTCTTCAATATTATTACCCTCGAAATATTATTGTTAATTTTGCAATTATACTTTTTATTTATTAAATCGGTTAACATCATCTTTTAAAAATTTTAAATTTTGTAATTACATTCTTCCATTAATTGACTAGTAGTCAAATTAATTTTTAACCATTTGGGTAGATTTAATTAAAATTATAAAAAAAAATTAAAAGAACAAACATATAATTTTAATCTCATATCATTCGTGATAGAGTTAATTTCAATGTACAAAAACTTTTAAATGGTCAAAATCAACTTAATATTATGAATTTATATTTTTCAAAATCTTCAATAATTGTAATCTCAAACAGTCAAAATTGAATTGACCATTGATTAATTAATAAAATGATACTATTACAAATTTTAAAATTTTAACGAAGTGACATTGATTATTGACAAAAGGGAATAGAATTGCCAAAATATATATTTATAATATTATTTTGAGACAAAAAATTTCAAAACGGTCTAGATCAATAATTAAAAAGTATTTTTATTCCTTATTAAGCTATGGCTAATATATTTTAGTTTCATCTCTTCTCTTCTCCTCTTAATTCTTTATTGAGGTACATGTATTTTTGAAGCCTTGAAATTTTAATGTATCTTTCCTTTCTTGACACTATATTTTATTATTCAAAATACGACTTTTTTTTTTTTTTTTTGGTTTTACGATTTAGTTCTTCATTCATTTTTATTTTATTTTTGTCACATTTTTTCCTATATTTTTTTAAAGTTTCAATTTCTTCTTTTCATTTTTGCACATCCCAATGACGGATCTGGGGGAGTGGGGTGGTGTCCGGCCCCCAAAATTCTTTGAAATATTAAATGTTCTTTAGAAAAATTAAAATTTCTTTTTAAAAAATCCTTCAATTTTTTTTTTTAAATTATAATGTTAATCTATAATATATTTTTATCCTATCGTTTGTCCTCTCGTCCCAAGTTCCTAGTTCCATCCCGACACATCCCTCAAAGAATGAATGTACCAAGCATTTTTTTTTTTTTTTTGGTATATCCTTATTCTCTTGTATGTTCTAATTATTCAATTCGTTCTTAATTTCACATAATATAGAATTATTATTCTTTTACTCATTTTTCTAATCACGCATGCATCTTTTTATAAAATTTTTAAAATAGTATTCTAGTATTCAAAAAAAACTATTTAGGCTTAAATTTTCAACAAAAATAAAATAAATGAGGTAACAATTAGATATCATTTGTCTTATATCGTTAATGTGACATGTAATTAATGCAATAGTGCATATAGAAAAATAGTTTTTTTTTTTTTTAAATGTACAACTTGGCAGTCACGGGTTCATTTTTTAGACTTTTCTATTTTTAACATGTTTTAAGTTTCTTTTTTATTCCCAAAAACTAAAAAAATATATATATATATTTTTTCTTTAGGACAATCTCTTTGCCAAATAAAGTTATTGGTATTCCACAAGCAAATTCCATGTTAATCACAACATGGAGATTTTTCTATTATTATTTGGAAATTAAATCATTACGTTTGCATAAGTTTGATTTTAATTGCTGTGCCCAAAAATTAGTCACATAGATTTGGACAAACATTTTTCACCCACCGTCACAGTCATATTGCTCCAAAACAAGATAACTCCGATCACTAATCATTATGTGTTCATTAGAAAGTGCTTTATCAAGGCTCTAAGGCTAGATGGATAATGGCAAGTATAATGATGCAAGAACATCAACTTTTTTATCTCAATTTGTAGGATATTCCCCAGAGTCCAAAAGCTATTTAAGTGTTACATCGATCAATTTTAAGATATAATTATTAATTTTAATAATGTTAATTAATCTTATATTTTTTTAGTAAAATAAATATAATTAATAAATTATTTTAAGTTGATAAAATAATATATTGAAGTTTACTCTAACTATATCCAGTTAGATCCCTTCAGAAGTTCGTAATTATGAAATAAAAATAAATTATAAATATTTATAATTTATTAAGGAAATTGCAAGAATAAAAAATTGTATTTGAGATAGAGTGGGATAAGTGGTGATAGTTGTATCAAACTATACTTATTTGGTTTTGATACTCTATCTTTGAGAAAGAGTAAAATATGTAAAGATAGTTAGATATAACTAACTATTCATAATAATTTAAGATTTTATATCAAGATGCCGAGAAACAATTGTACATACTCTTATGTTATCTCAGAGTTTGTGTGAATCTACATTCAATAAAAAAAAGAAAAATACGATAATACAATTTTTTTTATTTTAAAAAATTACACTAAGATTTAGAAGTTTGAAATATTACAAGAAGGTCAAAAGTTAACCGCATCGTAATTCTAAATACAATATGTACAAAGAAATGGGTTGTATTTATGTATTTATAAATTTTAATCTAATAAATAAATAAATATATCGATCCTATTTATAATAAAAAGGATATTCCAAAAAGTTCGAGGTGAAGAATTAACTTTGCATTGCATTTTGTGTCACAAACTTTGGACCAAAAAAAGAAATAAAAGAAACAAAAATCGTTTGGAAAATAATAGGTACGAAGTGTCAGGTTCATATATTTTTTAGCATTGTCTGCATTATTGTTATTACTTGCTATCTTATAAAATAAAAAACCTTTAAATATTTAAATATATAAAAAGTAGGCGTTATGCTATGATGCAGCAACAAGAGTGCATAATTAAATTATTCCATTATTGTGCAAAACTAAATTACTCTAACATCATACAAACATAATTTACGACATCTGACTGCGTTCGATAATAACACACGTTAGTTTTAAATTTAAATACAGAAAATAATACTGAATATAAATTACAATGATTTGTAAGCACTTAATAGACTTTTAGAAAATTATGAAGTCATAAATAAATGTTATTTATTTGATGCGTTTTATTTTGAAAAACTATAAAATTATAAATAAAAATTATCTGTTTGACGATTTTTGTTTTGCGTCTTTTTGTGCAATTCTTAAGTATCAAACTAATAGAGTTTAAAAATCATTTGAATAACTTCTGTTAAAAAAAAAAGGTATTGAAATGCAACATCGAAAGTTCATTAATTAAAGAGATCTAAACACGAATTTTTAATTCAGCTCAAGCGTCTGAGTATCATGCAAGAAACGAGATTTATGTTATTATTGGTGAATTTTGATGAATAAAGAACAAATAGAAGTGTTGCAATTCAAATTTTCCGCATGCTTTCAGTTCCAATAGTTTTTTTCTTCGCGATTTTTATTTTGCGACTCAAAGTTCCAAATATGTGTATGTGCGTGTAATTTTTCTTTATTGTAGGATGTGACTTCTCTTTTTTATATTATTTCTACTTTGTTTCAAATTTTATTATTCACATTCTTAGTTTAAGATGTTTCAGAAATGAGAAATTAATTTTTTTTAATAAACATAATTTTTCTCTAAACTTTTACAATTAACCTCATCTGTTTAAGAGATACAAATTAGACTAACCTATAACTATTACCTCTAATCTCTCATCTCAAATTGAGATAGTTTATACTCACATTCTCAAGCACTAGACAAATAGTAACCAACACAAGGAGAGAATTCAAATTATGATTAGTGATATTGACACTTGAATCCATCGTGAAGATAGCTTTTTGATTTTAATGTTTAATTTATGTGAAGAATGTTCTTATCTTTTAAAAAGAAATGCAAAATAAAAATTGACATATTCCAGTAATATTTAAAAGTGATATTACATTAGCTTTTTTAAATGTGAAATACGAAGAAGATGATATATTGCATTTTTGAATTCAAAAGCTAAAAATTTGGGTTCAAATATATCATTCTAATGGTGTACTTAGATAAGAATTATTTTGAGGTGGATTTCTTGAATATAATAAAAGTTATAAAATATTTAAAAAAATATAGAATTTGTGGAGTCTATATAAAGTCAAGTGGAATTAAAGAGATATAATATAATGTGTTATGAGTATATGAAAATTTTAAAATCACAATCCACTTATTAAATCAGTGCGGATAGCTGAATTATTACCTTAACCTTCAGGCCTTCAACTTCCTAGGTTTTACAAGACAAAAAAAAAAAAGGAAAAAAAAAAAAAGCTTTTAGATTTTAGTAGCACCCGACGGAAAAAGTTTTAGAAAATCAAAGTATAAATTGGGATTTTGGGTTCCCCAATCCTAGTGCAAGGGTTAGCTTGTACGACAAACAAGCAGTACAAAGGCCTATGTGAACCAACACTTGTTTCTTATCTACAAAAAACAAGTGCCAATTAGTGTTGGGATAAAATTTTAAGGTAAAATTTGAAGAAAGATTGTAGTATGAGGGAATTGTGAGGTGTACATTTTTAGATAGTTATATTATGTGTAATGTTAATTATAATTTATAAAAAATTACAGGTAATATGTCTAAACTTTTTTCTTTTTTATTATTTGGAATGAAATGAAAAAATGTTTCTATTTCTTGGTATATTATCTTCTTATGTTTTTTACAATTTAAAATATAGTTATTCTATAGAGTAATTTTCGGCATCTCAAGTAGTTTTATTTTCAGTTAGAAATCAGTTAAGATTTTTTAGGATGAAATAGGTTAAGATTAGGTAAGTTAAAATTAAAAAACGATTAATGAACACAATAATGAATTTGTTTGGTAAGAAGATTAATTAGTACGGACAACCATGTTTTATATGAGCAGATTATCATTTAACTGATTAAAATATTTTTTCACTTGACAATAATTATTGTGTTCGATTCATAATATTTGTCCTCCTCGTGTTTTTTAATTAAAAACAAAGGCATTATTATATAAGAAAAGAAAAAAAAATAATTATGGGAAAAAAGGCATCACTAATTTATTGACTTATGATAGCATTTTTTTTTTTTTTTGGTAGAAGATAATTCGTTTATGGTTTTAGGTTGTGAGCAAGTTTAAAATAATATTTTTAAGCATTACTGATCATTATGCATTCACCAGGAAGTGCTTCACCGAGGCTCTAAGGCTGCAGGCATATTGACATATATTGTGATACAAAAATATCAACCTTTTAACTCTCAATTTGGAGGGCATTCCTGAGTGTCCAAAGGCTACTTCGGAAGATACTTCAAAGGACATTCAAAAAAGTTCAAAAATGAAGAATCAAAAATACTTTGAAAAATACTAAATATGAAATGTTAAGTTCATACACGTTTTAGCCACTGTCTACATTGATGTTACTTGCTACCTTATAAAATTAAGAACCTCTAAAAATTTCAATATATAAAAAAAAAAATTAGGTATTACGTTATGATGCAACAACGAGAGCACATAATTAAATTGATCCATTATTGTACAAAACTAAATTACTGTATCATCACGCAAACATCCTTTCTTAAATAGAGTTAAAAACCATCTAAATAACTTGATGATAAAAGAAGAAAATAGTTGAACTATAAGATCAAAAGTTTATTCGTTACGGTAGAGACCTGAACACTAGTTTTTTATTTATGCTTGAGCTTGGAGAAACGAGATTGATTTTATTATTAGTGCAAATTAATGATAAAGAACAAATATAGGGGTTGCATTTCAATTTTTTAGCTTCATTTTTACTTCCGATAATTTATTTTTATTTGTTCGTGGGTTTTTTATTTTGGGACTCAAAGTTACATAAATACTTAGTAAGCTTTCTTGCGTGACGTGCTCGGTCGGCATGCATCCTTAGTTAATCATTTTTTTTTTGTTAATAATACGTTTAAAATATTAAATTTATATAGTACATATTTTACGTTAATAATTGTTGCCTTACAAAAATGGGAATCGATGGAACTGACGATCGGTTATTCTTTCGATAAATATAAACAGTCTGATGGAAAGATGAATGTGCGAGCCGGACGTTTTAAAAGACGTGAGTTCCTTGAACTTATTATAGAAAGGGTTCAAGAAAGTAGAAATATTGCATGTGGAAGCTAATTAGGACTAAAAATAGTGTATTTTGATTGAACAATGAACGAATACAAACGTACCGGAATTTGAAATCAAAGTAACATGAAAACGGAAAGTTGGTAATTAAAGGAATAAGGAAAATCTTTTGAAAAAAACTAAACAAAGCTATAAACAAAGCTGTAAAGAAAGCTGTAAAGAAAACCGTAAGGAAAGCTGTAAAGAAAATGTAGAAAAAAGAATTGAAAACTGGGAAAAAATTGGTAATTCTGTTGATGCGATTGTTGTTGGGTTCTTCATTCTGAGACTTCTTGCTCATTTTATACTTACTGTGGCGTGGTTACGGACTACCTGATTGTGGAGAAAATCTCGCTCCATGGGCTTGTCCTTGGCGATTAGGAAGGGTAGTATTTTACCAATCAGGCCTCGATATGGGGGTGACGACTCATCGGCTGCTGATTCCGATGTTGACTGAGTACATCGGCTGAAGATTTTCTTGACGTCATCGCCTGCTTAGCAGAATTTATATCGGCTTTGGCTCAAAGTTACCAGTGCAACGGATCGGCTAAAAATGACGTCAGCACATGCCCCTTGAATCCCGTTGCTTTGATGACGCGAATAGGTGAAGCGACGGGAATTGTACCACTTTTAATTCGTAGCCGTTCTTTTCCTGATAAAGTCAAAACGTCCCGATCATTGTAGAAGGTTTCCAACTCCTCGGCTTCGAAGCCCGCGAACGGCTAGTCTTTGAATCTTTTCCTTTAAATAGTCGTGGTTCCTATTGCTCCTCTTTCACCAATACGAAATTCTTTTCCTGAAACAACCCTATCTCGATCAGACTTTTATCTCTCTTGTGAAATTCAACAGCAATTCCTATATTTCTTTTGATTAACGATCTCCTAGTCTCCATAGCCGCTCTAATTGATCATACCCTTATGGCTCTGATTCAAGTCGAGGCTAACCTGTATGCCTTGGGTCCTTGGCTATTGCCGACAGAAGTCGCCATCAATCATTTACGATTTATCCATCTAGAGGGCTTTGTCATTCCGTTGAATCAGGGCAAATTTTCTACGACCGGTTTGCCATTCTCCTTCTGCCATTAGCCGTGTCCCCTGAAGAATTATAAAGAGTTGCGCGATCGTTGCCATGCTACTTTCGACGCCTTTTGGGATCAATGGAGCATCCGCAATGCCATCATGATGTCCGATTTCAACATGGCGTTCGACCATAACCTTTTTGCCGCTGTTCTGCCGTTCTAGTCTTCGACAATCAACGACTTCATCTTCCCCCACGGCATATTCTCTCCAACCATTATGGACATCTGCACCAACCTGGGTCTCTGATGCGAAGTACCTAGCCTCCACGATGATGAGAATTTACCTACCGTTGAAGCCCATCCGGACAAATCTACTGCCTCCTATGGCAATTTCATGGCCGCCCAAAGGGGCGTAGGTGGCGTTCCCTCAGAGTAAGAACAGGCCTTCTTTCTATGGCTGTGGCTCTGCAAATATGTCATCTGCTCCCATTCGGCTGGGATAAGTAATGAATACCGATACTATGTATCGACTATGTTGAGGAAGAAAAAGCGCTGCGACTTGATCTCCTTGATGCTTGCCTTAGTCTATCAACTAATAAACCAGATGACTTTGGCTCTATAGACTGGGATTGACCAAACCAACCTTGGCGGCCCCTTCTGGGTCATACAGCTATGGCTCTATCAGAATATCCCTTAATTCGGCGTCAACAACCTTTCTGGGGGTTTTGCAAATTCTTCCAACCAAGCCACGGGTTATCGGCTGCTGAGGATCCCTGTGAACAGATCTTCTGCCGGCACCATCATGTCCTATCTCCATCAGAATTGCCTCCAGCACATGCCACATTTCTTTCTCTATTCTGCCCAGGAGACTGGCCCTCTCTAGCTGAAGACACTTGCTGATACATTGGAAGGCTTTCACAAGCAATCTGGGCGAAGATACTGTGCCCCAGGGCACTCCTATTAGGGGCCAAACTAAGTGCCAAAAACGCCAAGGCCTTTTGTGAGCAGTATAACCCTTATTACTTTTCTCGATAATTTGAGTTGATTCAGGACATTCCTTCAAATCCTAATCATATTTCATCTTATAATGTCATACCTGTCTTATAGGTTGAGGATGTGCATACTTTAGCTAACAGGACTCTAACCATTCTTCGTTCTTTTGAGTATCGTCACTTTCAGGTGGTCCAGGAATCCACGCCCAACTTCATTCTGTAGTGGCAGTTGTAACACCCCACTACCTAGGCCCGACAGGGCCGGGGATGTCGCCCCGTCCAAAGGACAAGGGGTCTTTATAACTAGGTCACACAAAAGAAAATAAAAGTAATACCTTGAAATTGAACTTGTTACAACCCAAAAATACATGAACAAATCCAAAATAAATTGTTCGCTACCATCTCTCAAAACAACACATAAGAAAAATAACATAAAGTCTTCAAAGCATAGACAACAAATCTAGCTATTCATCTCCACAGCAGGATCGCCCTGAAAACATGGCATAAAAGGTGGTGAGATAAAAATCTCAGTAAGTCCGTGTGTGCTTTGAGTGTTCAGTGAAAACAGTTCGTGGATGCAAAATGTGAAAATTTTATAAGAGAAATATTGGCAAGCATTAAATATTAGTAAAAAACAAGAGTGGTGTTTTTAGCTTTTCCAGCCATACATAATTTATAAGACCAACCACTCAAAAGAAAGGATTATGGGTTACCACACGTTGGGCCCCATAACCGGATGGTCAGTATGCCACACTTTGTGCACACTGCCGGTCAGAATGCCGACACTTTATGCAGACTGACAAAAGGTAGGTGATCGGTCTACCGGGCAAGATACTCCTCATTCTCTATACCCGAACAACAACTGGGTGTCCATTCCGGCAAAACACAGTCACTTGACTGAAATAAAATTACTAGCTCGGACCGGCATGACTAAATAGTACTGATGTTTCTCTAAGTTGAGTTTTATCTTCTGGAGGTGGCCTCCTGCCAGAAGACTCACTCTTGCTCTTCAAAACTAGTACTACTAGCCTATCCTTATTGAGTACTCAACGATAATTGTCCCACTTGGGAGAAAATTGGTAAAATATAGCTTTACTTGAAAATGGCAATTAAGGGTTTCTAAAGTCCATGCCAAAATCAGTTTTAGAAATAGTTTAGTGTTTGAGTAAAACTGCTTTGAAAATTTCCAAATAATTGGTTTGACCGAATCAGGAAAAGAAACAGTCCTTAATTGCCTTTACCAAATCAGTATTCACATACTTCGTGTTTAGCTTGCCATGGTAACCTTTTACAATAAACAAGTTTTATGTAGGAGCTTACCTGATCCTTTGCTTGCTCAAATTCAAAAGTCTTCCAAAGCTGACCTAACCCCGCCTGGGGTAAACACAAGACATAAGGTTACACTCAAGCTATATTCACTTACACAAATAATCCTAACCCTAATGTTCTAAGCTTTAAGGCTAGATGATAAAGAATTTTATAAAATAAGTCTAGTTTGATAAGTTAAAATAACTAGGGTTCCTAAAATAATTGCTAATAAATTATAGACTCAAATAATAATTCTTGAGTGTTATTTTTAATAAATAAACTAAGGTTTGAATATTAAGTCCTAAATAGTACTAATAAATGGTGATTTAAAAATAGCTTTATTATAAATAAATATTTAATTACAAATAACCTTTAATTAATTTTTAAATAGATAATAAATAATTAGTAATAAATAAAATTAATAATGAATGAATTATTTTAAATTTTAATTAATAAATGACAAATAGATTCTAATAATATTTTATTTATTGTAAATGATTTATTACTATATATATTATTTTTAATAAAAGATCTCATTTATTTGATAAAGAAAATATGAATATTTTAATTAATAAACCACTCCAAATCTCCCTAGAGTTTTGAATTTTATAGAGAAAAATATAGCAGCATTCTATTCAAGTTAATAAAATTTGTTAATAAAAATAATCTAGCCTTAACAAAAAAATACTTTTTCACTATGATTTTCCTATTGCTAGAAAGGATTCATGAACACCTTCTCCATCATCAAACAATATATTAATCCATTCATGAACATACACTTGAACTATCTCATACCATCACATGGCCAAAATCCTACTAAGTGTAATCATCAATCATGGTTTCCATGGAAAATAAGATCATAAAAGCCTAATCACCTTTGGTGTCATATTATCTAATCATGCTTCAAACATCCATAAAATTTCATTAAGCAAGAAGAACATACATTGATTCGAAAGGAAAACACATACATCCTAGTCATATACAACAATCATCATGTCCTAACGCCGTCCCCTTAATCCACATGCATATACTCAATCCCTTATCCATATTTCATTCTTCCTATCAATATCTAAGAGACATGAATACTGAATTAAAAGAAGGAATAAAGGAAAATAATTGATTTGATGAACACTTCGATGAAGAATTAAGAAGGTCCACGCGATTGAGAGCCTTGAATGATTCAACGGGAAAACGACCATGGTTGATGGTTGATCAACCATTTCGGTTAGAAGAGAGAGAGAGAGAGAGAGAGAGAGAGAGAGAGAGAGAGAGAGAGAGAGAGAGAGAGAGAGCATTAGATAGGTGTATTAAGAATTGAATGGAAGAAGATGAACAAGAAGGTTGTTCTTGTTTTACCTTGTTGATGTTCTTGAGATCTTCAAGAAAAACTGATTTTTGATCCGGTTGAAAATTCTTGTTTGCGAGATTTTGTGTTATAAATGGTAGAAATGAATTCTAGGGATTAAGTAGAGATGATCTGGAGTATTTGAGAGTGATTGGAGGTGTTTAGAGTAGGTTTATGCTTGAAGAAGTTTAGTGTGTGTTCTTGGTGTTCTTGGTGTTTTAGGTTAAAATGGAGAGAAATTAGAAGAAGTACTGCACGAATTCTGCTAGAAGGTTGGCCGAATGGTAGGGTGTGATTGAGAGTTCCGGTTTTCAGCTTTGTGAGAGAGGGAAATCAGATTTTATTTGAAATTTAAATGGAGGAAATGGTGGAGATGTTTAAGGTAAAAGATTAGCTATGGTGTTTGATCAAGAGAGGTGTCTATGAACTTTAATGGTGTCGGCTGAAGCAAGGTTGTCTTGCTGAAATGACTGAGGTTTAATGTTGCTCAAGGCTGGCCGAAATTCAGTCCTTAAAGGTAGAGGAAATTCTGGTTAATTCAGCTTAATGCAAGAGTGATTTATGGGAGTGGAATGCTGAAATTATTTGAAGTTCAAATGGAGTTTGAATGGAGTGATCGTAGGAGTGTTTTGTGGTGTAGCTATGGAGTCCTTATGCTTCAAGGTAAGTGTGGGTTTAATGGTGATCAGTGTATAGCTGAGCAAGGCTCAATTCTACAGAGGTTGAAGGTGATTTTCGGTCTTAGGCTAGAAAGGAGCAAAGCTGGAAAATTCTGGTTTCATGCTTTAAGAGTTTCGAAGGCTGTGCAGAATTTCTGCACACCTTCAACCCGATTTGCAGCTGACTCTTGAGGGAGTTTGAAGGACTTTCTAAGGTGGTTTTCCAGCCTTAATGCTGGAGAAATATTGAGGAGTTTTGCTGGCTTGAAGATGAATCGAAACAACTTCATTTACTTGGTTGAAAGCTGCAAAAATGACCAGAATTTTTTCCTGGTTTGGTGCTATTTGTGCAGTCCAAAAATTGCACAGATTTTTCAGCCTTCAAGCCACATGAAATGACCATTTTTCTGGCAAAAAATGAGTGGGTTTACTGGCTGTATTTTCGAAGAAATGGCCTGCAAATATTCTAGAAAATTTCCAAATTTTCCTTTACTAGAAGATGAACAACATGAAAGTGAGTTTGAAGGTGCTATCATGGTGATTGATTTTCTCTTGGAACCCTTCCTATTTCTCCTCCTACTTTCGGCCAACTTCCCAACCTCCAAAGCTGATTTTCGAAATTCAAGGTAGAGGAGTTATCACAGAATTTTTTTAGAATTTAAAAGAAAGGATTTAATGGTTTTGAATTATAAAGATGTTAGGACAAGCTAGTGGTAAAAAAAAAAGGACAAGAATTCCTCTAGAATTCTTTTTAGGACATGAGGATAAGATCATGACATTCTCTTCATGTCTCCCCTAAGACAACATTCCTATTTCCATGAAATGCAGGAAAACAAAAATTCAAACTTAGTTAAGATAATCATGACAAAAGCTTAAATGATGGGATTTAAACTCATGACCTTAGAAATTAATTCACCAAGCTCTAACCATTAAACCACAATAACTCTTGTTGTTATTTCCTCACCCACATTTTCTTCCTATTTAATCCTCAAGCTTTCTTCCTATTTTGACCTCAAGCAAAATTATAATTTTACCCTTCCTACTCGATAAACATAACTAAGCATTTTAACCTATAATCCACAACTCTAAAGCACATAGAATCATTTAAAACAAAAATAAATATATTTATGCAAAATAATATGATATGCATCCCGACCCCCTTACTCTAGGGTTGGCTTTAGGTGGGGTTTCACAGCAGTTACTAAGTGAGGTGTCCTTCTTGGCCTCTGTGGAGACGTGGCTGCTTCACCTGGCTGGGTCAATAGTAGCAGTGGTGGAAACGTCCGTGTCTAGGAAAAGTAAGCAAAGTAAGGTATCTGCTAGTTCTATTACCACGCCGTTATTCCTGACGCCGCCAGTGAGGAAAACCCCTACTCTTCAACCTGCCGATGAGGAAGAAGAAGAAGAAGAAGAAACCATCCTCCCTTTACTTAGACGATAAAAAAGGCGGTAAGCCACCCATACCCCCACAATCGCCAAGGTTTGGATTTGTGTCAAACATTTTTGTTCCTTTTCGATATTCTTCAATCCCTAACTCAAAGCTAACCCCATACTTCCTTTCTTTGTAGAAATAGAAAACCAGCCAGCTAGTTATATTCGACTCCTCCTCTGAGTCTTTAGTAGCCATACTTTCCTTGTCGCCTGCAAAAATAACAAAGACCGAGAAAATCACTTCAGCTGTCTCACCTTTGTCAGTTGTTGTCCGAACACTTGAAATGCCCGCCTTAGAGCATGTGGTGGTTGACAAACCTATTTTGACCCCAACAGAAACGGCCTCCGAGCCCCCTTCAGTGGAACCTCCTAAGGAACCTACCATCTCTTAGCAAATAACAATTGAGACCGCTGCGCTAAAGCTTCTGTGTAGCCTAATTGGCCCATCCTGCCAACCAACCATCCTGCCAGGATGCAATTAGCCGAGCCCTCCTGCTGCTTGCGAAATCAGCCGATTCCAATATCCTTGTTGAGTAGAAGTGCCTATCGGCTGATTACCTGGGGTACATGAGGTTCACCCAACGCTTTTTCTCTGATACCCAAAATAGAAGGGATGAAACTTCACGTCAATTCCTAGCTTTGGGAGTCCTCCGAGAACAGGAGGCTTTTCTGCAGTCGCATCGTGAGGAAGCCTCTACCCGTCTAAGTGTCCTTCGAGTTGAGATTTCCAAAAGAGTTGAAAGAATTTAAGGGCTTGAGAAACAACTGTGGGAACTCCAGGCGGAGCTGGATTCCGAAAGACGGACTCTGGATGAAAAACTTGAAGCCGAGGGCCTTTGTTAGCAAATGACATTTTCAGCGGAAGAGTCAGCGGCCAAATTTCTAGATGAATGGCTCATGCTGGAAGCAGAGGAAGAACTACTCCAAATGGAACTGTAGCATTCGGACAAACTGCTTACCGGCATGCAGTCTTCGTGGGATAGTTTCCAATTTGACCTAGCCACCATCTTTCGTTATCCCAATGAGACTGGTTCCTCGGGCATTCAAACTGGAGATGCCGAAACTCATCCGCCTCCAATGGAAAAAACGACCGTTGACCCAGAAACAGCCTAGGAAGAACCAACCTTCCAGGTAGCAGAAGAGAAGGGAACCCCAATGGCGACTGCTCTGCCTGAGGAGGATTCAGATCGGCTTTCCATAATTCCCTATGCCCAACCGATCGAGACGCCTCATACTCCTGTTGAGAAGGATTGACTTCATCATTTTTTTTCTCTTTTTTTTTTTTCAAATTTAGCAGCCATATGATCGGCTCTTGTTTGTGATCAGCCGTTTTTTATGAATACAAACATGTTTTTTTCTTCTGTTGTCTTCCTCTCTTCTCTTCTTTTTTTTTTTACTTTACTCTTCTACTACTATAGTTCCCTCCCAGAATGTAGGATAAAACTTTTTCAAATATTTACTGTTTATGGTATTACTTACTTCCTTTCTGTTGGGTGTCATCAGCCAATAAGCACCTCCATCAAAAACCTGCGTAATAAGAAAAGGTCCTTCCCATGAAGCGGACAACTTATCATAGCATGGGTCTTTTGGTGCAACTGGTAGTATGGTTTTCCAAACCATGTCTCCTACTTGAAAACTCCTTTCCCACACTTTCCAATTGTATACTCTTGCTACGTTCTCCTTGTGCCTTCTGATATTTTTTAATGCTATCCATCGGTACTCTTTAGCTTGGTCTAAACTCATAGCTAGATCTAGTTTGTAATCCTCAACCGAAAACAATGTTGGTAAGTGACTCGGACCGACCGTAGTGATAACTCAGCGGGTAGCATTGCGTCTTGTCCATATGTTAGCCTAAATGGCGTGAAACCTATAGTGGTCTTAAAAGCGTTCTAATACACTCACAGAACCTCTTGAAGTGTTTCGTGCTACCTTCTGGGCTTATCCTGATCATGCTAATTAAGGTCTTATTTGTCGCTTTAGCTTGACCATTGGCCTGTGTGTAGTACGGATATGAATATAATAATTTAACTTTGAATTGAGTTAAAAAGTTGCATACCTTATCTCCCATGAACATAGTTCCTTGGTCAGCCGTTATGATTTCGGGTATGACGAATTGGAAAAGAATATTCTGCTGAAGGAATGTGATAATGGTAGACCGGCAGACTGGGTTACTCTAGTCAGAACCTATGCCTTTACCCACTTGGTGAAACAATCGGTTGCCACTAAAATGAAGGTGTGCCCCTTAGTTGATAATGGGTGAATCTTGTCGATGACATCTAGAGCCCAACCCTTAAACAGCCATGGCTTGATGATAGAATGCAAGTCCACGGAGGGCGCATGAATCAAAGGGCCATGCTTCTGGCATGCCTTACATCCGGCTGTATAGGTTACGCAGTTCATGGTCATAGAAGGCCAATAAAACCCATGGCATTGCAGTGTCTATTTCAGCTTGGGACCTACCTGATGAGCGCAGCATAGGCCCTCATGTACCTCGGCTAACGCCTGTGCTGCTTCTTGCTTTGACAAGTATTTCAACAAAAACTCCGGAATGGCTTCTTCTGAATGGATTATTCCCGATCAGCATAAAATTCAGCCTTACGTTTTACCTCTCGTGAAGCCTGACCCGTAGGCGTCTGTAAGTATGAAATGATATCAGAATGCCAGTCCTCTTCATGTTCTTCCCCCGATATTTGCTGACATATTACCACCCCGACTCTTTTCTTAAAACTTGAAGCCATTTGAGCTAAGTCATTTGCCTCCTAGTTCTCAACTCGAGGAACATGAGTTAAGATAACTTCCAAGAAGTATTGTAGCAATGCCTTCACTTCCTGTAGCTTATCTGACAACACAGGGTTAGTGCATTTGTACTTACTTGAAATTTGTCGAATAACAATTTGAGAATCCTTTGTTATATTGACCACTCGTGCATCTAAAGCTTTTAAGATTCGAAGTCCCAAAATGAGGGCATCATATTCTGTCTGGTTATTCAAAGTTTCTTTTCTTAACTCAAACAAAATTCTTCCTTGTCATCCGTAAGGGGTTTCAATGATCAAATCGGCACCTGCTTTGTACCGGGTGCTAAATCCATCGAACTACAACATCCATGGTTTATACAAAATGCACCCCTGTGCATCTTCTTTTTCAGGATTGGGTATTTCTAAGCATGGATGTTTAGCCAGGAAATCATCTATGGCTTGTCCTTTTATTGCCCTCAACGGTAAGTGAGTTAGAGAAAAAGCGCGTAACTTAATAGCCTATTTCATTAATCGTCCTGCAGTAAGGGGCAATTTAGCATGTATTTTACGAGATCAATTTTACATAAGACTTACACTTCTTTAGGTAACAGATAATGCTCTAGTTTCATGCATGCATAATATAAAGAAAGGTATAGTTTCTTAATAGGAGAATACCTGGTCTTGGTGTCCGTCAGGTTCCGGATGAGATAATACACTGCTCTTTCAACCCCCTTAGCATCGTCTTGAGCTAGCAGGTAACCGATAGACTCCTGAGCCGTCGAAATGTATAACTTCAAGGGCACCTTATTATGTGGCGGCATCAAGGTAGGTGGTTGCGACAAAGTCGTCTTAATCTGATTAAAGGTCATCTAATGCTCCGTTGCTAGATGAATTCTAGAGATGACTTTAAACGAAGAAAAGAAGAGAACACCTTTTGCTTACCTGCAGCGTTTGCTAGAAAACTTCCTAAGAAGTTAATCTTCCTTAAAAAACTTTGGAGCTCTTTTTTGAAATGTAGTGGCCTTACCTGTAGAAGATCCCTTGCTCTGTTTTGGTCTACTTCAATCCCTTTTTGATGTACTAGTAACTTGAGGAAATTTTTGGCTGAGACTCCAAAAGCGCATTTAGCAATGTAGACAAAGAATTTTGGGATAAAATATATTTTCAAGATTAAAAAAAATTACATATTTTAGTCTTGATTAATTAAAATTAATTCATGAATAAAAATAATTATTCTTGAATTAATATAATTAGGCTATCATTAAAAGCCCATTAAATCCAATGGATTATAAAATTGGACTATTGAAATTAGGCTATTGTTAATGGTTCATTTTACATTAAATTCAATATATTATGAATTAAATGGAATTGGACTAGACCCTAAAGTTGGACTTTTTGAAAATCTCATAACTCAAATATAATGTGGATTAAATGAGATTAGGCTAAAATATAAATTAAGCCCAAGTCATCTTAAATCTAAGTCCATTAGGGTTTGTTGGGAGACTTCTTCAAAATCCCACATCGACTATTTATGCTAAAGTCAAGGGATTTTTGGCCTATAAATAGGGTCTCCCTCAATGATTCAAGACACCCCCAAATCCTCAAGCTTCAACAAATAAGAGGCATCTCAAGTTTCAATAAGCTCAAGTATTTAAGCTTCATCAAGTTCAAGGTTCAGAAGCTTAATCAAATTTAAGGTTCAGAATCGTCATCAAATTCAAGGTTCAGAATCGTCATCAAATCAAGGTTCAGAATCTTCCTCAAATTTCAAGGCGTTCATCTTGCTCTACATCATATAAGTCTCGAAGGCTTGGCAATCAAGTGTTCGTTATCAAATTTCGTTCGATCCAAGATCAAGCTCTTCAGCCCTTGAATAAACATTTTTTTTTTCAAAAAGAGAAGAATCGGAGGACTTATCCTGCAATTTAAGACTTCTTCGGAGATTCGTAACCACTTTTCATATTTACTAAATATTTTGTAAATTTCGATATTTTTCTTATCTTATTTGCAGACTTGAAATTTATCATCTACAAATTTTTGGCACGCCCAGTGGGACCATCTCTGCCTCCCATCTCTTCTCTTCAAATTAATCCTAAGTTCAAGTACAAGCACAAATCAACTCAATGGCCCTAAAGGACAGCAAAACTACATCTGCTTGTTCAAAGGCTTCTAATATCATGGAGGCTACTACAACTGTTGGTAAGGCTTCACAAGCTTCAAGCCAAGGCATGCTGACAAGAAGTAAGACTTGAGCTGTTTCACAAAGCGAGACTCAAAACTTCAACATTGTCTTATTGCCTGTAACTGCAAAGTTGAAGCAAGATGCTGCTTCTACAACGCGCAAGATGTCACCGTCATTGGAGAAGACCAACATCTCCAAACAAGCTGACTAAAGTTCAAGTGTTGGCTCTGCGCTTCAATCCCCCCATGGGGACCTCAAATCCAAAGTTTCATTCAATAAAGATTCTACTGCTTTTTCTGTGGCACCAGTTATGATGATAGGCACACAAAATCTGGAAGAGCAACTTGCACACCTCACAAAATTAGTGGAGGGACTCGCCAAACGCTCCCAAGAGCAAGGTCTTACTATCGCGCATCTCATCAATTGCTTTGAAAAGATTGGCGAAATAAGTCAAGCTCCTCTAAAGAGATCTGAAGTGCAAGAAGAAGTGGAAACTTCCAAAAAATCACAGGATATTCAAATATCCTCCGAAGGTATGATTCTTGTGGAACAGCTCAAAGACTTCATCATGGGTACGATTAAAGATAAGTATAAAGGAGGTATGATGTGTATAGATTTGGGTATAAAAATCATATAAAAACTAAACTCATTCCCAATCAAGTTTACATTAAAATGTTAAACCCAAATTACACATATGAACAAGCGTACTTATCATTAACATAACATAGGGTTCAAACGAGTGTCGATCCTCAAGGAATAAGTATGCATTAATCACTTCTCTTTCATTATTTAACCATCTCAATAAATTGAAAAAGAAATAAAAGAAAATAAAAGAAAATAAAAATAAAAATATATACATGTCAAGGATGGAGAAGTATGTAACTCAAACAATTGTTTAGACAACCATGACCTTAAAGAACTCAACCATTATCATAACTAATTATTTCCTTAGTATCATGAAGGATTAAGATAGACTCACTTCTTTTTCAATCCATGAAATCACTATCTTCTAGACAAATTAGCATCACATATTCTATTTCAACTAATTCACCCAAAAGATGCATTAGACACAATCCTTGATTAAATTTCCATATTCTGGCAAACTTAAAACATGAAATTAACCAATGAATCCATATTCTGGCAGACATCAATTAACCTTCAATTACTTAGTTCTTCGCAATTAACTTCTTTTTCAAGCAAGTTAAGAGACAACAAATATGAAACTAATGAATTGAAATTACCATCAACCTCCTTTTCAAGCAAGTTAATAGAAAGAAACAACCAATCAATCTCGTAATAGGTACAAGTAATTAAATTCCAAGAATAACAATCAATTAATCAAAAGATCAAGTACTCTAAAAACCGTAAATATCTAAAACAACGTCAAATTACAATAAAACGATTAACATATCATTGTTAGGAAAAAGAAAACAAAGTAAAAGAAAGCACTTATAGACAAGCTTCCTTCTTCTTCCTTTGAAGACCTTCTTGCACAATCCTCATTGAATTGAAGAATTCCTCCTTTGATTTGAGTGATTTTCTGTGATGATCAATGAATTCTCCCCATTTTCCTTATGTTTTCTATCTATTTATAGGCTTGGGAAGTGCCTAAACTCGTTGGTGTAATGTTCTTGGCTGAGTAAAAGTTAGAAAGTACTAAAACTCCATAGATTACCAAAAATCACGTAGAAAAATCAAAACACTGCCTTAACTTCAGAGCACAGCTGGCGCCGCCTTGGCTATTGGAGCCGGCGCCGGTTGTGTTCTATTTCTCCAATTGTTCGCCGATTTTTTTCTTGATTTCAGCACCAGCAGTCCAGAGTACAGTCAACACCGCCTTGGCTATTGGAGCCGACGCTGGTTCCACTCTGTTTCGCCCTATTTTAACAATTTTTTTGTCGCTTCGAAGTTCGTGTAACCAGTGCATGGCCGGCGTCGGTTCCTTTGTCCTGGCCGGCGCCACATCTATTCTGTTTTGTGACGTTTTTGCTTTGTTTTACCCAAAAAATCTGAAATAATGAACAAAATACATTTTCAAGGGTAAAATCTCAAATATGAAGGAATATGACTAGTTATTGAATAAAATGTATCACAAAAGAATCTCAAATAACTAGGAAAAGTATAACTAATTTAGCCCCTATCATATTCCCCCACACTTAGCTCTTTGCTTGTCTTCAAGCAAAGTATCACAGATAAGTAGGAAAACACAAGGTTTAATCAATCACTCAATCAATTTCAAAACGATATCTCTAATGCTTTCTTCATTCAAGAACATAAAATACGTGCTACTACATCTTTCACAACAAATGCAAGACTTGTGTAAGTGATAAATAACTTAGTAGAACCATCTCAAGACTTAACAATATTCTCAAACTATTGGAAAGAATTTAGTTCAAAAAGAATATGCATTCCATAGGCTTACTTTTCATACACTCTCTCCACTAATCCGAGACATATCATGATTCTACTTAGATCAAGTAGGACTTTTAAGCTTGTAATGTAAGACTAAAGGCTTGTAATGTAGCTTATCAAATGAAGGATATAGGAGAATCAAAAATTAAAGAACCTGAGAGTTCGCAAGAGAAGGATAAATAAAATGAATCAATAATTTCTCAACTCTTCTTGTTCTCCTATTCCAGAAATCAATCAAACCATAACCTTATTCAGCAATTATAACTTAACTCAAGCAAATCCTGCATTTTTTCTCTCTTTTTTTTCCTTCTTCTCATCTTTTTACTTTCTTCATCAATTCTTCTCTATTTTTCAAAAGATCACTCATATTTTTCAACAATGATGTCAAGTACTTTATATGAACTTAACTTTTACAGCTCAATCACCATCCCTTTTGTGATTTTCGTCTCTCTTTTCTTTTCAAAATTTTTTCTCTTCTCTTTCTTTTCTCTTCTTGTCATTCACTGTTGCTTTTCTTTTCTTTTTCAATTTCTTTGTTCTTTCCATCTTTTCTAGCAGCTGTTTCTTTTCTTTTCTTGTTTTCTCTCTTCTTTTCTTTTTCTTCCCTTTCTTTGCTTTCTTTTTTTTTTTTTCTCTTTCTAGCTCAATTCACTATTGATACATGACTGAAAGTAACAAGTTATGATCTTTTTCAAATATTCTTCCTCAACATTCTCTTACATATACTTTCATCCATCAAGAGCATAAAGATTTGGAAAATTATTTAAACTCTCAAAAACAAGCAATGTACAAAGTATGATAACGGGTTTTAATAAAAGAAATCAACAATTTAGGCTCAAAATAGGCACTAGGGATAATATAACAATAGGTAGGCTTAAAAATCTCAAACTATCCAAAGAAGTCCTATTACTGTCATCCCTAAGTTAAATCATGATTGTCTTTATTATTTCACCTCTAGAGGTATTCAAATAAGTTTTAAAATGCTTCATGAATTTTAGTAGAAAAAAAAGTTTAAGAACAATGCAAAGTATTAGATGAAGAACTACTTTGTCCAAGTGCGTTCAAAAAGTCATGCATAAGTCATAAATGATTTAGAACATATGCTCTATAATCCACCATAAAGACATGCATTAAAAATATAGCTTGAAATCTCATAGAGAATTAGAAAAAATTTTTGGTTTTACAAGAAGGATAAAGGATATAAGATGATGCATAGAAGAATTTTCAATCGAACCATTCCCTACACTTAAACTGGACATTGTTCTCAATGGCCAAAGAAATAGAACAAAGAATAAACAATGCCATGGGACCAAAAATAACGGGGAAAAGATAAGAAAGAAAATACTTCCATGATGGAGTAGCTCCAATTTTCCAAACTTTGTGCTCAAAATAAAATTGATAAAAACTTGAACACAGTATATCACCAAATCACTCCCCCACACTTAAGTTGGACATAGTCCTCATTGGCAACAAATAAACACAAGTATCTCCAAAGGGACTAAAAATAATAATGGGTTAGAAAGTTTAAGTAATACTTCTCAAGTGCAATAATGCTCCAATAGGTATCCAAACTTGAGGTAAAGAGAAGGGTTTGTCCAAGAGGACTTTATTCCTGCAAAACAAAACACAAATAAAAGTACAAGAAAAATAATAATAAAATAAAAACATACCTAAATAAAAGAAAACAAACTAAAGAAAAAGACTCAAGTAAAAAAAATAATAAATAAATAAATAAAACAAAAACTTTTTACACTTATCATGCTTCCTCCTCAAACCTTTTGAAAAGAAATTAAAACTCAAAATAAAAGATAGGCATGATGAATATAGAATGAAGAGAGGTTTTTGAAAAATAAAAGGTTTATGAAAAATAATTTTTCTTACTAAAGCAAAACACATAAACATCTTTCTCTAACATTTCTTTAGACACACAAATATTGTTGTCAACGTATAAGTACACATGATTTCTAAAGAATGCATCAAGCTTGAAATAACCTTTTATCCCTTCAAAAGAATGTTCCTAACTAGAATTCCCCTTTAAACTTAGTATTTGAGTTCTTAAAGATGAGATCAAGAAATTCCTTACTTTTCAAGGCATGGTCTACAAAAACTAAGTTACCTCCCTGAAATTGGGGTGAAGGGTAGAATTCGTCAATATCCTCGAAGGGTTTCTTATGATGTAGCATTGAAAGATCCAACTCATTGAGGCATAATAAATTTAACACAGCATCATTTGGACCATTGTTCTCCAAGAATTGAGAGGAACCTAAAAAAAATCATGTGATAAGAGAATAGAATTATTAGCACGTAGAATAGAATTGAATACCTCTCTTTCCACATTAGACAATTGGTCCTTATATCCTCTCTCCTTTCCTTGGAGATTTTCTTGTTCAAGAATATGGGCCTTTATGACATCCTTAACCAACTTGGCTAGTTGTGTTCTTTGATAACTCAATCGTTGAGACGCTTCTTCATGCTACTGAACAGATGAATTTGTATTGGCAATAAAAGAATTCACCAATGTTATTAATGACGTCTCACTAAGAACATCAATGTGAGCTTGTAATCTTGCCAATCTAGTATCATTATAACTCATTTGATTTTGTGCCCAAAAATAGTTGTCCATGATGATATCAACCTCGAACAAAAAAAAAAAACAAAAACAAAAAAGTTAGTGGTGTTTAGAATACAACATGAAGTATGTTAGTCAATTAAGTTAAAGTTAGTAGGTTATAAGGATATACACATACACAAAATACAAAAGATAGCACCTTTTTGCAGAAAGAACAAGTATACATATTTACATATTTACATGGTTAAATCAACAAAATCCAAGCTTTCATGATATTGTTCCCCGGCAACGGCGCCAAAAACTTGATGTGTATAGATTTGGGTATAAAAATCATATAAAAACTAAGCTCATTCCCAATCAAGTTTACATTAAAACGTTAAACCCAAATTACACATATGAGCAAGCGTACTCATGATTAATATAGCATAGTGTTCAAATGAGTATCGATCCTCAAGAAATAAGTATGCATTAATTACTTCTCTTTCATTATTTAACTGACTCAATAAAGTGAAAAGAAATAAAATAAAACAAAAAATAAAAATAAAAATAAAAATATATACATGTCAAGGATGGAGAAGTATGCAACTCAAACCATTGTTTAGACAACCATGACCTCAAAGAATTCAACCATTATCATAACTAATTATTCCCTTAGCATCACGAAGGATTAAGATAGACTCACTTTTTTTTTTCAATCCATGAAATCACTATCTTCTAGACAAATTAGCATCACATATTCTGTCTCAACTAATTCACCCAAAAGATGCATTAGACACAATCCTTGATTAAATTTCCATATTCTGGCAAACTTAAAACATGAAATTAACCAATGAATCCATATTCTGGCAGACATCAATTAACCTTCAATTACCTAGTTCTTCGCAATTAACTTCTTTTTCAAGCAAGTTAAGAGACAACAAATATGAAACTAATGAATTGAAACTACCATCAACCTCCTTTTCAAGCAAGTTAATAGAAAGAAACAACCAATCAATCTCGTAATAGGTACAAGTAATTAAATTCCAAGAATAATAATCAATTAATCAAAAGATCAAGTACTCTAAAAACCGTGAATATCTAAAACAACGTCAAATTACAATAAAACGATTAACATATCATTGTTCAAGAAAAAGAAAACAAAGTAAAAGAAAGAACTTATAGACAAGCTTCCTTCTTCTTCCTTTGAAGACCTTCTTGCACAACCCTCATCGAATTGAAGAATTCCTCCTTTGATTTGAGTGATTTTCTGTGATGATCAATGAATTCTCCTCATTTTCCTTGCGTTTTCTATCTATTTATAGGCTTGGAAAGTGCCTAAACTCGTAGGTGTAATGTTCTTGGCCGAGTAGAAGTTGGAAAGTACTAATCCACAGATTACCAAAAATCCCGTAGAAAAATCAAAGCACCGCCTTAACTTCAGGGCACAGCCAGCGCCGCCTTGGCTACTGGAGCCGGCGCCGGTTGTGTTCTATTTCTCCAATTGTTCGCCAATTTTTTTTCTTGATTTCAGCACCAGCAGTCCAGAGTACAGCCAGCGCCGCCTTGGCTACTAGAGCCGGCGCCGGTTCCACTATGTTCCGCCCTATTTTGACAATTTTTCTATCGCTTCAAAGTTCGTGTAAACAGTGCATGGCCGGCGCCGGTTCCTCTGTCCTGGCCGGCGCTGCCTCTATTCTATTTTGCGACGTTTTTACTTTGTTTTACCCAAAAAATCTGAAATAATGAACAAAATACCTTTTCAATGGTAAAATCTCAAATATGAAGGAATATGACTAGTTATTGAATAAAATATATCACAAAAGAATCTCAAATGACTAGAAAAAGTACGACTAATTTAGCCCCTATAAAGGTAGCAAATCCACCTTCACATATGCAAAGCCTTATTCACAAAGAATTGATGATTTGAGAATGCCAGCTGGATATCAGCTACCAAAGTTTTAATAATTTAATGGTAAAGAAAATCCCAAGCAGCACGCTTACTTTATCGAGACGTGCAACAATGCTGGAACTTATGGGGATCTACTAGTGAAGCAGTTTGTACGATCCCTCAAAGGAAATGCATTTGGCTAGTACACCAATCTGGCACCTGGTACCATCAATAGTTGGGAGCAATTTGAACAAGAGTTTCTCAACAGATTCTATAGCACTAGTAGAATCGTCAGCATGGTAGAGCTCACCAACTCTCATCAATAGAAAGAGGAACCAGTGGTGGACTATATCAATAGATGAAGGAATTTGAACCTCAATTGTAGATATAATCTAAGTGAATTATCTACAATTGAGATGTGCATTCAAGGCATGCACTGGGGACTCCAGTATATCCTTAAAGGGATTATGCCAAAAACTTTTGAAGAATTGATGACCCGTGCTCATGATATGGAATTAAGCATCGTCACACATAGGGGTAAGGCACCTGTTCAAGATCCCAACAAAGGCAAAGAAAAATAAGATTTTAGAAAAGGGAGCAAATCTTTTTCTAAAACTGAAGTAAAGGAGTCTATGGCCATAGTCGCGGCTCTAATAAAAATTTCTTCAAAGGTAACTCAAAAGGTGACCAAAAAGATGGATCTTCCGCAGGAAAGAAAAAAGGTAACCTTAGAAGAAAGGTAGTCTAAAGAATATCCTTTTCTCGATTCTGATGTTTCTTCAATGTTCGACGAATTATTAGCTACTAAAGCTATAGAGTTTCCAGAAGCAAAGCATCCGAATGAAGTTGGACGAATAAATGATCCCAACTACTGCAAGTACCATCGGCTGATTGGTCATCCAATTGAGAAATATTTTGTATTTAAGGATAAGATCATGCAGTTGGTCCGTGAAGGACATGTAGTCCTTAAAGAAGACAAAACATCTGCAAATTTGACAATTGTAGTCATCCCTCCCGTTGAACTCGTTATTTTGGAGGTTAAGTTTAGAAGTTTTGATCCTATCAAGGTTGAAGTTGATAGACAAGTCCTTCCTACCGAAGCATATCAACAAGAAGTTGAAGAATCTTCTGTCCATGGTGAAAATGAAGGCTGGACGTTTGTGACAAGAAAAAAGAAACGCACCAAAGCCTCAAGAGGTGGAGCTTCACTAGTAAGAAGCAGATTCACAAAGAAAAATGTGAGGAAGGTCAAAAGTAAGAAGACCAAATTTGCATCAATAGTAGATGATTCTTTTTAGAAGAAATCTCTGGCACCTTTCACACTAAAAGATTTCATACCAAGGGAACTTGTTGAAAAATTCAATATTGTTTTATGCTATGCCATACATGATTAGGAAAGCAAAGAAGACAATGATGAGTGTATAAATGAAGGAGGCCTGGAGAGAATTGAAGCTTCAGCAGACCTTAGTAGCTATATGGCTAAGATCATATTTATTGACGATGATTTGCTGCTTGGCTCAACGCCTCACAACAGACCGTTATTTGTAGCTGGCTACGTGCAAGAACAGAGGGTGAATATGATACTGTTAGATGGAGGATCGATAGTAAACATCTTGCCTCTGTGAACATTAAGAGAGTTGGGCATTTCTATGAATGAGTTGTCTCAAAGTCACCTTATGATACAATGTTTCAATCAAAGGGGGTAACGAGCTAGTGGTACTCTCCGATTGGATATATTAATTGAAGATATGCTTTCAGCTGCTCTTTTCTATGTTATTGATGCCAAGACCTCCGACAATATTCTACTAGAAAGACCATGGCTCCATGATAATGGTGTAGTGCTATCAATCCTGCCCAATGTTTCAAATTCCGTCGAAATAGCGTGGTGAAGAAAATAGATGCTAATGATAAACCATTCACTGAAGCTGAGGCGTATATTGCTGTTACTAAATACTATATTAAAAAGGATGGTGAATCAGCTAAGATTGATTTATTAAGAGGGAAGAAAGATAAAAATGTTACTTTCTCCAAAGATGTTAAAGTTACAGTATGTGCAGAAAGCTCTACAAAGAAACCTGCATGCGATAAGCTACTGGGGGGACTCACTTTGCCTCTTACAAAGGTTGATCCTATTAAGTAATCAAATACTCCTATAAAAGGATTTGTTCAGCTAAAGAAAGAAGCAAAAGTAGAGTATGGTAAATTACTGACCTCACGTACAGAGGAAGGATTTGACCTAAATGCTTATAAACTCCTAACAAAGGCTGGATATAATTCGCAAAGTCAACATTTGTTGGGAACGCTTCCTCCTGATATCGATAAGGAAAAGGGTCAAAGCTCAGGATCTACCCAAAGCATGCTAATAGGAAAAGAGTGCACTGGCCTGGGTTGCAAACAAACATCTCCCATCCGACTTAAGATTAAAAGGGCCAATGTACAGTATATTACTGTATAAGATGAGGTAACGCCAAAATTGTGATCTATTTTTTATGGGATAGGAGATACAAATTCATGTCCATTTGTCTTCACTAGGTTAGGCCTAAAGAAAAAGAGAAAATCTATTTTCAAAAGGCTTGGAGTCACAGTCACTTCAAAGACAAGACATTCTGGAAAAGTCTCCTCTAAAGAAAGAATGGTGGTGAACTACAATGGAATCTTAAAAATAATAACACAAGTGACATCTGATGTGCCTTGTGATGAAGAAAGTGTAGCCTCTTGTAATCACATCTCCATTTATAATGAAGAGTGTACCGAGGAAGAAGTGAGGGAAATCGAGAAACAAGGGCATGCTCTGTACGTAAAAAAAATTGGAGAAAAATAAAACGCGAGCCTTAAAGGCTATACGGAAACGTGAAGATCATACCTTTGCGATCCTTAACCCTTCTAGGTTGAGTAAGAACGGTTTGAACGACTGGAACCGCCTCGCTTTGTCCACTTGGAGAAGCTTCCGGTTGAACACCCGCTAGCCTTCTACTCCGCCTTGTTTGCATGAACGACTAGCTTTCCAGCTCTCGGGATATTCCTCAGTCTAACCTCTAGTCGGTGAACACTATGGTGAAGAGGAACAGTCTCAAATCTCCTTGGTTCACTCGCTATTGATTAGCGAAGAAACCAAGAAGAAAATAAGGTAGAGGGAGACGTGAGAGAGCTGCCAGAGAGAGATACATGAGAGAGGCACTCTTATGTGTAAAAGGAATTAGGGTTTTCTTTTCTCAAAGAGTTGTTTTTTCAGTTCGCCAAAAAAAGGTCTCTCAATATCTGATAAACATATCTCCGGAATTTCAAAACACCCAAATGTTATCCTGAGAATCAGTTTGGCCTAACCCTAAACTCCTCTTAACCGTATCTGGAAAAACCCCTAAGGTCTAAGCTATTGGGCCAAAAAAATATTTATTATTTTTCTTGGACCCAAAAGACCCAAAATAATAAATATTAATTATTTATTTCCTGGGCTTACATAAGTAACCCAATAAATAATTAATGAGCCCAAATGAACCATAATAATTAATCTTTAATTATTTATTTCTTGGGCCTATACAAATACCCCAATAAATAATTAAACATTATTTATTTCCCCTAGTTTAAGCCCAGGTTAATTTCTTAATTATTCATACTGGACCTAGGCTCTGAATAATTAATTAACCAATTAAACTAGATAATTAATTTCTCTCAACTCCTATTTTATTTATTTATTTATTTTATTCCAGTCCAATAATAAATTAGACTTCCTGAATAAAATAAAATAAAATAAAATAAAAATAAAATCCTCTTCAACTGAGACCAATTCCTCAACCCAAAAGTAGTTAGGACTTACGGGCTATCCTGAGGACCAAAAAGACACATAGCCTTGGCTGCTAAAATAACCAAAATACCCCTGCTATATAAATAGCTGTATTTTGCATTTTAAATATTTCCTAATATCACTATAAGGAAATATTGACCCCAAGGACAATGCTGCATTCGCAAAGTCTCCAACCTACAGATGAAATGACTAAAATACCCCTCTACATATTGCCGTACATTTAGAGAGGAAGAAGTGTACTAACACCCCTCTAAATGACATCTACCATCCTTAGGCTTTTAGTCCAATGATCCACGACTTCCTGGAGTGTTTCCGCTTTCTAAGGGAGCTACCCTAAAGCAAACATCCAAGTCATGTTTCCCAGGGCCTTGGATAATTTAGACCATTCGGACAACCACAAGGGGCGATATAGTGCAGAAACTATCTTGTATAAGTCTGTCTTAACTAACTAGTCACACATACCCAACGTGCAAGTATATTGGCCCTACGATAGAACCTCAACTACAGCAAATCAAAGTATATGCTTCTAGCTTCGTCAGACCGCTAACTCATACTCAAGTCGTAGAGTACTAGTCCACGCTGTAGCGGTAGTAGTCTAGGTTTCTACCATATAGTACTTTGAGAAACCACTACTACAGGTCCTGTTCTACGTATTCAAAATACGCTTATGTCATGAAGTGAGTGGACTACCCACTGGCTAAAGGTAAGCTATTCTCCATTTGGAATTCATAACATAATAACCTAAATATGATGAGGTTCCCAATCTCATCAATAGGTTAAGAACAAATGTTTATGTGTTAAATAACCCATGATCCATACCTTATTGTGAAAGACCACCATTCACATGGATCACTTATTTAAACACAATGGGTCTGTTCCAAACGAAAATCATGCACAAACAAAAAGTAAATTCACAAACAATTTCTGAAAATAAATTCTTTCATTAAAATATTTGATTTTACATCAGAAACCTAGTCTAAGAGGGCATACAATCCAACAAGAAGATACTGAGCATACTCCAACAAAACTTGAAGAAGGCGTAAAAGCCATAGTTGATGAACTCAAAGAAGTAAACTTGGGCACTATTGAAGATCCTCGTCCAATTTACATAAATGCACTCTTATCGCTTGAAGAAGAAAAGGCCTATATCGACCTATTAAAGGAATTCCAAGACGTCTTTGCTTGGACATATAAAGAAATGCCTAGCTTAGACATCAAAATTGCTGTCCACCATTTAGCTGTAAAGGATGGGGCAACACCAGTAAAGCAAGCCCAATGGTATTGTCGATCGGAGCTGGTTCCATTAATTAAACAAGCTGATCTAAGCCAAATTTATTCGAGAGGTCAAGTATCCAACTTAGGGTGTGCATGTTGTCCCCGTGAGGAAGAAAAATAGACAAATTTGAATTTGTGTGGATTTTAGAAATCTAAATGATGCTTGCCCAAAAAATGATTTTCCACTGCCTATTCCTGAACTGATGGTGGATGTAACCACTGGCCATGAAGTTCTATCTTTTATGGATGGATCTTCTGGTTATAATCAAATCAAAATGGCACCAGAAGATAAGGAGCTTACCTTCTTTCGTACTCCAAAAGGAATCTATTGCTACACAGTGATGCCTTTTGGTTTGAAGAATGCTGGGGCCACATATCAAATGGCAATGCAAAAGATCTTTGATGACATGCTATACAAAATTGTGGAATGCTATGTGGATGATTTGGTGGTCAAATCACGTAAATGAGCTAATCATCTTCAAGAATTGAGAAAGACCTTCGAATGACCCTGAAAATATCAATTGAAGATGAATCCTCTCAAATGTGCTTTTGGCGTCACATTTGGAAAATTCCTGGGTTTCATCGTTCGTCATCGAGATATTGAAATAGACCAATCAAAGATTAACGCGATTATGAAGATGCCTGAGTCAAGAAATATATATGAATTAAAAAGTTTACAAGAAAAGTTGGCCTACCTCCGAAGGTTCATCTCAAATCTTACCGAATGCTATCAACTGTTCAGTCATCTAATAAAGAAAGGTGTTCCATTTGAGTGGGATGTAACTTGCCAAAATGCTTTCAAATGCATCAAATATTACTTGATGAAGCCTCCTGTGCTTGCTGCACCTATCTCGGATAAGCCATTGATTTTGTACATTGTTGTGCAAGAAAGCTCAGCGGGGTATGGCTTGCTCAAGAAAATGATAATGGCAAAGAAAATACACTCTGTTACTTAAGTCGGATGATGACACCAAATGAGTTGAATTATTCACCAATTGAGAAGCTTTGCCTAGCTTTGATATTTGCAATTCAAAAATTGAAGCACTATTTTCAAGCGCATACTGTACGCCTTATTTTCAAGGCTAATCCTGTAAGTATGTTATGACAAAGTCTGTGTTATCTGATCATTTGGCAAGGTGGTACCTTCAACTCCAATAATTCGATATTGTCTTCGTCCAACAGAAAGCTATCAAAAGGCAAGTGCTGGCGGATTTCTTGGCTAATCATCCTATCCCTGCTGAGTGGGAACTAAGTGATAAGTTGCCTGAGGAAGATGATCTTGTCATTGAGATTCTCCCACCATGGAGGATGTACTTTGACGGTGCGGCACATCGTGAAGGTGTTGGAGCTAGTGTAGTATTCATTACCCCTGAAGGAGATGTATTACCATACTCTTTCACCTTGACTAAGAGATGCTCAAATAATGTGGCTGAATACCAAGCCCTTATACTTGGATTAGAGTTGGTTGTTGATATGAAGCAATTGCATCTTGAAGTATATGAGGATTCCCAATTGATTGTTAATTAATTACTTGGTGAGTATGATGTTAAGAAACCCGAGTTGATCCCGTATCATAATTATACTAGACAACTTATGGGATATTTGGGTGATGTGACGATCAAGCATATATTAAGAAACAAAAATAAGTAAGTTGGTGCATTGGCAAAATTAGCTTCTATTTTATGTCTACATGATCAAGAAATTCAAATTCCTATATGTCAAACATGGGTCATATAGCCTATTTTTAAAGATGAAGACGATGAAGGGCATGAAATCCATTCTGGTTTTGTCTATGAAATTAATGAAGAAGATTGGAGACAACCTTTTGTAAATTATCTCAAAAATGAAAAGCTTCTGGATGATCCACGAAGACGGAGTGATATTTGTTGGCGTGCCACCCGCTTCTTTTTTTATAGGGATACGCTCTTTCGACGTTCGTTTAAAGGTGTCTTCTTGAGATGTTTAAGTCAAGAAGAAGTTGTGCAAACAATGGAAGAAGCTCATTCTGGCATATGTGGAGCCCATCAATCTGGTCTGAAACTTCATTTTTGTATCAAGAGGATGGGATATTATTGGCCTACTATGGTGAAAGACTGCCTAGATTATGCTAGGAGAAGTTAAGCATGTCAATTCAATACCAATTATCTACATCAACTGCCTAAGCCATTGCACCCGATAGTTGCTTTATGGCCATTTGATGCATGGGGATTAGATGTTGTTGGACTACTACCAAAGTCTTCTGCTGGGCATCTTTATATCTTGGTTGCAACAGATTACTTCTCTAAGTGGGCATAAGCTGTAACACTAAAAGAAGCAAAAAAGGAAAATGTCATTGATTTTATATGTGTAAACATTATTTATTGATATGACATTCCTCGATATATTATCACAAATAATGGCAAGCTTTTCTACAATAGTTTGATGGACAAGTTGTGCGAGAAATTTAAATTCAAGTAGTACAAAACTTCTATGTACTATGCCCAGGCTAATGGACTCGTTGAAGCTTTCAATAAAACTTTATGCAATTTGTTGCAAAAAGTGGTTACTATGTCAAAAAGGAATTGGCATTTTTCGTATTGGAGAGGCACTTTAGGCATATAGGACCACTTACTACGCTCTAACCCATGCTACCCCATATGCGTTAGTATATGGTGTGGAAGCTGTCCTTCCACTAGAGCAACAAATTCCTTCCTTGAGGATCACTATTCAAGAAGGTCTCACCAAGAAAGATAATGTCCGTCTCAGACTTGAAGAGTTGAAGCACTTGATGAAAAGAGGTTAGAGGCACAACAAAGGTTAGAATGCTACCAAGCTCGTGTTTCCAAAGCCTTTAACAAAAAAGTGCATCTTTGTTCCTTTCAAGTTGGTGATTTAGTACTCGCTGTGAAAAGACCAATCATTGTTGGACATAAACCAAAGAAGTTGATATCAAAGTGGGATGGCCCATATGTTGTTCAAGAGGTCTACTCAAATGGATCTTGCAAGATAGTTACTGAAGATGGATTGAGAATTGGACCGATCAATGGCAAATATTTGAAGCGATACTAAGCATAAATGAAGGCTCCTCGAATGTACGAGCTTAAACTGCAAGTTGCTCCTTAACTGCACAAGCTTAAACTGCAAGTTACTCCTGACTCACATGAGTTTAAACTATGTGAAGGTAACCACCAATAGTGTAGTATGTGGTTAAACTGTTGAAACACTCCATCAAGTCCAAGTTCGTAAATAAATAGATACTCCTGGCCCGTATGAGTTTAAACTGTGTAAAGGTAACCACCAATAGTGTAGTATGTGGTTAAACTATTGAAACACTCCATTAAGTCCAAGTTGGTAAATAAATGGATACTCTTGGTCCGCACGAGTCAAAATTGTGAACGGCCCCCCCAAAACCATATCCATCCATTTTAAACTATGTTTGACTTGATTCTTAAGTTATTCTTAAGATACGTAGGTAGCTTAAAAGAAATTTCTAAGTTCAATCGCATCCTTTCATCATTCTCCATTTTTCTCATTTATTGCAATCAAGTGATGATTTATTATGAAATTGACGTTTGCAATGAGTAAAAAACACATATGTGTGAGAAAAGGTTGAGACAATATGAAAGAAGTATATTATTGATGCTAGTAAGGAAGCAACCCTATTTTACACGAAAAAAAAAAATACTTCTTAATGAAAATATGAGGTGCTATGCGACATCAAGTAAAAAACTTGAAAATTTTCAAGTCTTGTTGTATTGCCACTAAATGTTCTCTTATATTCTTCAAGTTGGCTTCATCTTTTTCGTTTGCTTTAAGGGCGTTTTGAAGTAAAGCAAGCTCTTCTTTGAGGGACAAGCAGATGGACTCTACTTCTAAAAGCTGCCGGTTCTTTTCCTCAAAAGCAGTTAAATATTTTTTATCCTTTTTCTTTTGAGCTTCCTTTTGAGAGCAATAATATTGGCTTTAACTCGTTGTGAGTTAGCTTTACTTTCTTCAACTTGACTTGTGAGGTCACACTTTTTAGCCTCAGCATCACCTATGTGTTGGCTAGCAGTAGAAAGCAATTTTGCATGAGACTCCTTTGAGACTTTCTCCGAAAAGGTAGATTTAACATTGTCAAATTCACGCACTTTAGCAAAGAAAGAACTCAAGTGATTATCCAATAGTGACAAGTCAACAATAGGATCCTTGCTTAATTCTTTAAGGATATAGCAAGCTTGATCCTCAAGTGAAGAGATTTGCTCGATAGGCGTTTATTGAATTCTTTGATAAAATTGCGGCCATACTTTCATGATAAACTTCTTTTTGCAACTGACATAAGGGACTCTCCCGGGAAGGTAGAGATAGCTGAACAATGTTGATGAGCTACTACCTTAGATGCCAAATCCTCATGTTGAGAGTAAGAGATGTCCTTGCAACCATCTTACTTTGAGCAGTGAGAATCATTGATTGAGTCTTGAGAATAAGCGTCCTCATCAAGGGCTACAACATTGTCCACCTAATGAAGAAGAATAGAAAAGAAGTTGAGTCAAAAGAAAAGAAAACAGGAATAAAAATAAAAAACGAAAAGCAAAATCCAGTTTTACCTTGTCCTTGAAGGTCTCCTGATCCTTGGCCTCGTGGTTTAAAGTTGTAGTTGCTACCTTCGTTCTTTTCCAACAACGGTCTCTACTACTAGAGTTGGCTTCTTCAATTCGATTCAACTCCTTTTGTTTTGAAGATGATGAAAGTTTCTCTATAACTAAATCATGATTCGAAGAAGAATGTCTATCATGTCTTGAAGAATTTTCTAACCCCTTTTGTAGCATTGAGAGTGGTAGTATCTTGATAAAGTTTCTTCTCGGAGTAAGGCAAGTTCTCTAACTTCTTAAATGCAGGTTTTTGGGAATTCAATATCGAAATGTGATCTTCAAAAAAGGTTCCATGCATTTGTTCCCACCATGCTTTATACTCTGGAGTGTAGTGCTTCTTTATGCTATAAGGAGTGGCTGGAAATGTTACCTTGGCCATTGTTCCGCGAAGCATGCATCTTACCCAAAGATGTAAGCCATCTATTAAGGCAGTCTTACGGGTGGAAATCTCAAAGTAGCCTGTGATATCTTGCAGAAATCTAAATTGGCGACTAAAGCGATGTGGGCTATAAGGCTCAATGATGAAGTGATCGTCCTTCCGCAAAGTTAGAAGACTTGAACGAAGGCTCAAGAAGTAAAGTTGTTCCTCCAAAGGGGCTGCCTCATTATCAATAAAGTCATGTTTTTTGTGCTTCGTAAGGATGTTCGTAGCCCAAACAATAATCTCACCTCTATAAATCCGGTTGCGGGCTTTGTTTTCACTAAAGTACTTTCCACTACTTTCACTAGAATAACTCGCCATGGGAGGGCTGTTTAGGCCTTGAGAGACTTCAAAGTGAGTTTTGAAGTAGTGTTCAAGCCATCCATATATATAGTGAGTTGAGAAGATAGATTTCTTCTCATTGGGATGTTGAGAGTTGGAAATACGATTCAATCCTCTATAAATGTTGGTCAAGATGGGAATAGCCAAACTAACTCGTTCCCTGTATGCTATTAAACTTGCCATTTTGAAGGTACTTGGACGAATGATGTCTACTTCTTCATTAGGTAAGACAAAGATGTAAAGCCAACACGAAAAAAATGCTACAAGGAATGTTTGATCTCTGTTGTGGCTTCTAATGCCCAATTTTGAAAACAAAGCTTCTTCTTTAGATGTCCATGTAGTATGAGGTGGGATAATTCCACATGGATTATCAATAAACTTGGGGCGTGATCTAATTTCTTCCCTTGGAGGAGGCACTGTATACTTTATTGCTCTTTTGAACCAGAAGTCAAGCCACGTATTGATGAAGACACCAGAGTTGTTGTCCTTTTTGATCAAGTGGTATGCATAGAGGAGATGTTCGCAACTCTTTGGAAGGAATCGCATGCCATCATGGTCCACACCCGTGAGTTCCGCAGCATGAGGAACAACTTCATCGTAGTGAGTTCTAAGTATTAGTAAGCCTCCTAGTTTATGCAAGTCCCAAAGTGAAATGGACACCTCGCTAGTTGAAGTTAAAAGCGTGTTGGTGAGAGGACACCAAGCTTCGCAAAAGGCTTTAAGAACATTGGAGTTGCAATCATATGTAAAAAGTGATGCATAGACAGCCTTATAGATCTTTGCAGATTTTAAGTGTCCTTCACAACGACTTAAAACATCGTGTGCCCACTCCCAATATCTCTCCCTAAAGCGAAACACGCCCACCAAGTTGAGTGGTGAGGTCCATTGAGTCTCCTTTTGAATCATTCGACGTCCAAGTGAAGGTAACACACTGGGATGAGCTTGAGGTTGATGATTTAAGGAAAGAAGAATCCATGCCTTTGGGGAACGAATGCATTTGAAGTTGACTTTCGTTGACCATTCATTCACAAGTCGTTGGAGTGTTGCCTTTGGTAGGAGCCCCACATATTTGCTGGACTTTGTCTCATAAACCGTCAATATCATTCCATCTTCTGTTAGATCATTTTCGTGGTCGTGAATGACTAGCAGTTGTTGGCTCGAAGAAGATCGCAAATTTGAAAAGTACACTATAATTAGATTTAGTTCAAAAGAAGAAAAAAAAAAAAAAAGAAGAAGAAGAGAAAAAAGTTAGTTTCACAAAAAAAAAAAAAAAGAAGTTGAAAAAAAGAGCTAGTGTGTAGACAAAAAAAAAAAAAAAAAAAAAGGGACAAACAGTTAATTTTTAAACAAAAAAAAAAAAGATTGAGATTAAAAAAAAAAAAGTCAGCTTCGAAAAAAAACAAAAAAAAAGGGGGAAAAATATGGTTAGTTGAAAAATGCCGTATGGTGGTGTCCATATTGTGTGTGAAAAGCCAGATATGATGGTGTGTGGTCACATGAACAAGAAAACGAAAAAGACAAAAAACAAAACAAGCAACTTTTGCATGGAAAACATATACATATACATAGGGGCATATTCCTAAACTGTGTAGATATCTTGTAGTCAACCATGCTTGCTTGCTTAAAAAAAAAAAAAGGGGACAAAAGACGTGAGCATGAGCAGAAGGCAGCTGACATGGCTTGGGGCTTGCACAGAAACGACATGCGAATGGTCAGAAGAAACAGCGAACATAAATATATATATATATATATATATAGAGAGAGAGAGAGAAAGAGAGAGAGAGAGAGAGAGAGAGAGAGAGAGAGAGAGAGAGAGAGAGAGAGAGAGAGAGAGAAGAAGAAGAAGAAGAAGAAGAAGAAGAAGAAGAAGAAGAAGAAGAAGAAGAAGCTTACTGAGGCAAAACAACAGCAATCTCAAATTATGCCAAGTCGTGAGATTCAAAGTTGAATGCCGACCAATTGATGAAATCCTCTGAAAGTTGTGTGGAAAAAATTGAACAAGATGAAGACCTTTTTATAGGCACTATAGAATACCTTTTCCAAATCCCATAAGAATTCTAATTCTTGATTAAAAGATTTTAATTGAGATTTAAATTTAAATCCAAGAATTTTGATTCGTAAATTTAAGAAATATGATTCTTACTCAAAATTGGATTTCAAATCTTTTCATTAATTCCTTATAGGAATAGAAAAAGAATTCTATTTTATTAAGGAGTTGAAAAAGGCTTTTATATTAATTTCTAATTAAATTGAGAAATTAATATTTTAAATACTTCAAGCCTAGTTTTCAAATTCTTTTGACAAAATATTTTTCCTTAAGTCTTGAAATGGGGGCATTTGTAGACAAAGAATTTTGGGATAAAATATATTTTCAAGATTAAAAGAAAATTACATATTTTAGTATTGATTGATTAAAATTAATTCATGAATAAATATAATTATTCTTGAATTAATATAATTGGGCTATCATTAAATGCCCATTAAATCCAATAGATTATGAAATTGGACTATTGAAATTGGGCTATTGTTAATGGTTCGTTTTACATTAAATCCAATATATTATGGATTAAATGGAATTGGACTAGACCCTAAAGTTAGACTTTTTGAAAATCTCATAACCCAAATATAATGTGGATTAAATGAAATTGGGCTAAAACATAAATTAAGCCTAGGTCATCTTAAATCCAAGTCCCTTAGGGTTTGTTGGGAGGCTTTTTCAGAATCCCACATCGACTATTTATATTAAAGTCAAGAGATTTTTGGCCTATAAGTAGGGTCTTCCCTCAATGGTTCAAGACACCCCCATATCCTCAAGCTTCAACAAACAAGAGGCATCTCAAGTTTCAACAAGCTCAAGCATTCAAGCTTCATCAAGTTTAAGGTTCAGAAGATTCATCAAATTCAAGGTTCAGAATTGTCATCAAACCAAGGTTCAAAATCTTCCTCAAATTTCAAGGTGTTCATCTTGCTCTGCATCAAATAAGTCTCGAAGGCTTGGCAATCAAGTGTTCGTTATCAAATTTCATTCGATCCAAGATCAATCTCTTCAGCCCTCGAATCAACATTTTTTTTTTTCAAAAAGAGAAGAATCGGAGGACTTATCCTATAATTTAAGACTTCTTCGGAGATTCGTAACCACTTTTCATATTTACTAAATATTTTGTAAATTTTGATATTTTTTTTTCTTATTTGCAGACTTGAAATTTGTTGTCTACAGGCAGGGTTGATTTTTAGCTGGTACTTGCACATTCAAAGGAAAGCTTACTCCAACCACTATAGGTGTTGTGAAAAAGTGGGTGCATTAACCACTAAATCATCAATGTAAACTTCTATGATCTTGCTGATGAGATCATGGAAAATAAGATTCATGACTCTTTGGAAAGTTGCTCCAGCGTTCTTCAAACTGAAGGGCATAACTAACTATTCGAATAAACTGATAGACCCGGGACATCAGAAAGCTGTCTTCTTGGTATCTTCTTCGTCTATGAATATTTAGTTGTACCCAGAGTATCCGTCCATGAAGCTTAGAAATTGGTTTCCCGCAGCTAAATCCACCAATATATCGGCTATCGGCATAGTGTATTCATCATTTAGTTTGGCCAAATTCAGATTTCTAAAGTCAATTCAAACTCGCAGCTAACCATTTTTGTTGATGGCGGGCACAATATTAGATACCTAATCCGCATACTGGCAGGTACGGATGAAACCACATCGAAGTAATCTCTCAATTTCTTCTTTGATCCTAGGTAAAAGGGCAGGATTAAAATGTCGGGCTGCCGATATGTGGTTTCCCGCAGCTGAATCCACCAATATATCGGTTATCGGCATAGTGTATTCATAATTTAGTTTGGCCAAATTCAGATTTCTGAGGTCAATGCAAACTCGTAGGTGGCTGTTTTTTTTAATGACGGGCACAATATTGGATACCCAATCCGCATACCAGCAGGTATGATGAAACCACATCGAAGTAACCTCTTAATTTCTTCTTTGATCCTAGGTAGAAGAGAGGGATTAAAACGCTGGGCAAGCTGCTTATAGGGCTTGAAACCTTCCTTAATCGGTAAGCAATGCTTCACAATGCCTCTGTCCCGTCCTGATATTTAATGATAATCTCATGTGAAACAATCTTTGTACCTATGAATCAGGACTGTTAAGGCATTCCGCTGATCAATTGTTAAGCACAAGCTTACCTTTGTAGTTATGTTTTTCCCAGGTTCCCCGATATCCACTTCCGTTAGCGGGTCTGGGGCGATGAAATCAAGTGCATGCCGAATGTCAGGGTCCTCTATTTTCAACCATTGGCCTTCCAAACCTTCTGTTGTAATCTGATTATGAGCCATGGTAAGCTTAGAGTAATGGCTTGGGTCAAAAGTAAAGCGGAAAAACACGACCTCGTTTATATGCACTTCTACTGAGAATGCATTGGGATCGGCTGGTATCTTTTTCACTCGTTCTCCATCCCAAATTAGCATCATTTGGTGAAGCGTTGACGGAACACAATGGTTTGCATGAATCCAATCCCTATCTAGTAAGACAGAATAAGCTGCCTTTGCCGTGATTACAAAGAAAACAGTCTTACTAACTTTAGATCCAATGGCCACCTCAAAAGTGATGATCCCTTCTGCCTTGGTTGTATCCCCGGTGATATTAAGCATTTGGATATCGATCGGAGATAAATTATATTTATCCTTACTTAAACACCTTAAGGTTGCTAGTGGCATTATGTTCAGCATAGCCCCTCCATCGATGAAAACTTGAGAGAAAGGTCTTCTGTTGATATATGTCGTGATGTACAACGGCTTGAGGTGATTGGTGTGTTTTGCCATTGGGATTGGAAAAAACATTCCTTCCGATGGCATTTTAAATTTGATGAGCTCAACGACAGCTTCTTCCATTACATAATAATCTTCTTCCACCATTTCTGGCTCGGCCCTCGCTCGAAATTATGATGGGAGAATGCTGAGCATGCTCTGACTTATGGAAGTACATACCTGCTTGCTTAACTGTTTCTCAAGCGCTTGTTTCTATAACACCCCACTACCTAGGCTCGCTAGGGCCGGGGATGTCACCTCGTCCAAAAGACAAGGGGTTTTTATAACTAGGTCACACAAATAAAATAGCGGAATAAAAATAATACTTTAATTTAAAATTTATTACAACTTAGGATTAAATCCAAGAATAAATCCGCAAATTCCCAAAAGAAACACAAATCCATAAATAAAATCATCCACTCTCAACTCCCCAAAGCAATACATAAAAATAAATGACAAAATTCTTTTCCAAGGCAGATAATACTAGCTACTCATTCCTACAGCAGGATCGACTTGAAATCATGGTAAAAATAGTGATGAGACAGAAATCTCAGTAAGACCGTGTGCGCTTTGAGTGTTCAGTGGAAATAGTTCGTGTATGCAAAGTATAAAATTCTTTATAAAAAAAATCACTGGCAAGCAATAAACATTAGTCAAAAGCAAGAGTGGTGTTTTGGCTTTTCCAATCATACATAATCAATAAAATCAACCACTCAAAAGAAATGATCATGGGTTATCACACGTTGGGCCCTATAATCGGTCAGAATGTCGACACTTTGTGTAGACTAACAAAAAAAGGAAGGTGATCGGCCTACCGGGTAAGATACTCCTCCTTCTCTATACCCAAACAACAACCGGGTGTCCATTCCGGCAAAACACAGTCACTTGACTGAAAAATAAATTGTTAGCTCGAACCGGCACGACCTACTGGACTGACATCTTATCCGGGCAGGACTCACCCCTCAGAGGTGGCCACCTACTGAGAGACTTACCCTAACTCCTCAAAGACTAGCCCCAACAATCCACCCTTATTTAGTACTCAACGTAACATATCCCACTTGGGAGAAAATGAACAAACATAGTTTCACATGAAAATGGCAATTAATGGTTTCCAAAATCTTTATCAAAATCCGTTTTAGAAAGAGTTTTAAGTTTGACTAAATCTACTCATTGATTTTCAAATAATTTAATTGACTGAAATAAGAAAGAAGTTAATCTTCAATTGCCTTTATAGAATTGAGTGTCCATGCACTTTACATTTGGCTTGCTATAATAAACATTTTACATCAATCAGGTTTTATGCAGGAGCTTACCTGATTCTTGCTCACAATACAAGGTCTCCAACAGCTGACCTAACCCCGCATGGGCAAATACAAACCACAATCAAACTCAAGCCAAAATTCACTTTCTCAATTTAAAACAACTCAACTCACTACTACCATGATCCTAATGTCCCAATCTTTAAGACCAAACAATAAATAAATAGGTTTATAAGCTAAGCCTAATTCGAAATTTAAAATAATTAATGTTTTGGGAAATAAGTACTAATAAGTTGAAGGTTTAAATCTTGCTAAGCTAAATTCAGAGTTTAATTGGTGAAGAGTCTTAGGTATTAGGTAAAATAATGATTTATTAATAATTAATTGTTTGAAAATAATTGATAGCTAAAATTAATTGAAAATAAATTTTAATGGGTCTTGATTGGAAGATAATAAATAGACTTTAATAGGTTTTTATTAAAAGGTAATAATTAAAATTTTAATAATAAATATTTTACTTATTATGATTATTTTCATAAAAGGCTTTAGTTGATTTTATCATTTTATATAATATTTATATATTTTATTTCTTGAATAAAAGTTACCATTTATTTGGCTAAAATATCTTTTTAGAATTCAAATCCACTTCCTAGGGTTTTTCAAATTTTCTAGCAAAATCATAATATTAAATATTTTATTAATAAAATAAAAATTAGCTTAGGAACAACTAGATCATTATCATATTTCTATGGCTAACCACAGTCATGAACATATACAACCCTTCCATTCATCAAATCATCCAAATCATGCATATAAGCATAGATATAAATTTATCAAGACATGATCTAACCTCTACTAGCATAAATATAATCATAACTTCAATAATCCAACATGAATATAAATCATATTCACCAAAGGTGACATAAGCTCTAGCATACTTGATCACAAATACTACCTATGACATGGAGACATGCATTAAACCCTGAAACACCATACAATCAACCAAGATAATCCATTCATGCATAAATCCCATCTCCAACATATTCATACATATATTCATGCTTCACTCTCAACTTATCATAGCAATATATCCTCAACCCTATTCATGATTCATCTTCTATCAATATCATCCTAGAGACATGAATCTAGAATTTAAAAGAAGGGTTAAAAGGGCTTACTTGATTGATGAATATCTTGAAGGAGTTTCGAATGGATCTCAACTCCTAGATGTCTAAATCCGTCCAAAGAAAATAAAGGAAGCATGGCCATGGTTGATGAAATCATTCGGCCAAGAGAGAGGGAGTGTTCGGTCGAGGAGAGAGAGAGAGAGAGAGAGAGAGAGAGAGAGAGAGAGAGAGAGAGAGAGAGTCCATTAGTATGCTTAAACACACATATATGTCCATTAGAGATTGAAAATTAGCGAAGATGAAGTTGATTGAATAAACCTACCTTGAAGGTGTTCTTGAGCCTTCACAAAATTTCTGGTTTTTTATCCAAAAATGTGAGTTGGATTTTGGAGTTTGATGTTAAAAATGGTATGGATGGACTCACGATAGTGTATAGATGAAATTTTGAATTTTTAGAAGAAGTTTGAAATGATTTGGAGAGGTATTAAGTGAAAGGAATGAGTAGGTGTTGTTGGTGTGCTATGTGTTCTTGAAGGTTGAAGAGAATTGAGAGCTTTTGGGATTGGAGGCTGCCGAATTTCTATAGGGATTAGGGCTGCCTAATTGCTTGTAGGGTTTTGGAAGATGTGTTTTTGGTTTGGAAGGGAAAAGGAAAGTCTAGTTGTTGAAATTCTTAAAGAATGTTTTTTGTAAGCAAATTTGGAAACTAAATATAACAAGAATATCTTTGATTATTGGAGAGCTTTTGGGAAGCTGCCATGGCCGACTACTTGTGTAGTATTTCGACTGGATGAGAGCTGGTTGAAGGAGGTTAAGGGTGGCCGAAAATAAGGAGTATAATGGTGGGGGAAAGGTCTGGTTGTTTGAGGGATATTTTATGGAAGTTCGCTAAATTATGGTGGCTGAAATTTTGGTAACTAATCAAGCATGATTGCAGAGATTTGTTGGAGAGATTTTCGGGTAGTCATGTCTGAATTTCGTACAGAAGCTTGGGGAGGACAATGTAATTCAGCTTATGGCTGTTTAAGGAGGGTTTGTGCAGAAGAAAGCCGAGGTTTCGGCTAGGGATGAATTAGGAAACAAAGCTGGAAAGTTTTCTTGCACAGAATTTTTGCAAGGCTGGAATTTTCTAGGTAGTTTTCGGCTGCCATTTTCCAGTCAGCTTGCAGAGAGTTTGAAAGGGATTTCAGGGGTCTTTCAAGGCTGGTTTCTAGCCTTCTTTATAGAGGAAAAACGTGGCTACGATGCTAAACAAAAACTGAAAGAAAACAGCTTGGTTTCGGACCTCCAAAGCTGCGATTTTGCCCAGGGATTTTTTTAGTTTTGCACAGCCTTTGTGTAGTCCGAAAATGGCTAGAAAAATTCAGGTTTTAAGCTGATCAAAAGGGCCATTTTCTGGAAGTATTTGGGAGGGAATAATGGCTAAGAATTTTGACACCTTGAAGGCACAAGAAGCTGGAAAAATTTCAGTTCAATGCATGAAGGAAAATGAACCTAGCTAGAGTGAAGTTTTAGAAAGTTTACTAGGGAAATTAATTCATTTGAAATCCTTCCCCCTCTTCCATGGTTTCGGTCCATAAGATATCTTTTACTAAGACATTTTAAACCTTCAAAGCCACAACACATTGCTAGAATTTTTCTAGAATAAAATTGGTTTGAACAAATTGAACATCCTAATGGATTGAGAAATAGGAAAAATTAAGGATCAAGAGGAAATGAATTCCCCTTAGGAATTTTGTGTAGGGTAAAAGAGTAGGATTATGATACTCCCATCATGTCTCTCTTAGGACAACATCTCTACCCTATTCCAAAGCACATAAGGCCGGAAATAACACTTCCCAAGCAAAAATAAAATTTAATCAAGCTAAAGCTCCTATGATGGAATTTGAACCCAAGACCTCAAGAATTAATTTCATAACTCTAATCACTAAACTACAACAACTCTTGTTCTTATTTTCTCTCTAAAATATTTTTCCTATTTAATCCTCAAGCTATCTCCCTATTTTCCACCTCAAGTAGAAATTATCATTTTGCCATTCTCACTCAATAATCATAATCAAGCCCTCTAGACTATAAAACACAAATTCAATGCACATAAAATCATATAAAAATATATTTAAACATGCAATAAAGTATGATATGCATCCCAACCCTCTTACTCAAAGGTTAGTTTTGACTGGGGTTTCACAGTTTCTGCTTAGTCCGTCTCCTTTGTTCCCGTCGTTTTTGAGTTTTTGTAAGATGGAAATGATGGCCTAGGAAAAACGGCTCTTTACGAGGTACATATACTATAAACTTCTTATCCTTTCCCTGGAAATGAGTCGCGAAGGTCGGAATTGTAAGCCGAGTGAAAATTGACGATCGATTGTCCAGTCTTTGGAACATTGCTCTTTCCCCTTCAAAGGTCTTGGACTGCTCCTTGACGAAAGAATTTCCCAGCTCATGTTCCACATCTTGTTTGCATGTTTGTACTATACTCGTATCAGCCGTTGGGAACGGGTTTGTATTGACTAAGGTTTCCTCGCATTTATTAGCAAATCTCGCCATTCCTTCTTGCAAAGCATTCTATATTGTGTTCCTAAAAACAACATAGCTAGTACTATTATGAGAAAACGAGTTATGCCACTTACAATATTTCTTGCCCTTCAATTCTTTTGATCCCGGAACCTTGTGGCTGAAAGGTAGACGAATATACTTGTCTTTGACCATCTAATCAAATATTTGTTCAACCCTTGATACATCGAATGTGTATGTGGATGGCCCTGTAGGAGAACCTTCATCCTTTCCTTTGCCAGGTTTCAAAAAAGAACAAGTATAAGATGTATCTTTCACTATTTCTGCTGCCATCACTTTCAGTAACTGTTCCTCCTCATTATCCGTAACGTCATCCACTACTGATATCATGGTTTGCCCTTGAGAAAACTTGACAGACCACCTCTTCTCTTTCTCCTTGATCATTTTCTCTATTCTGATAACCTGAGATAGTAAACGGGATAGGTCAGAAAAGTCCTGGAGGATAAGATGCTTTTTGAGTTGCGAATGCATTCTACTGATGGCTATTCTGGCACACTCCATTTCTGGCAATTGAGTAGTGTATTTTGCTGTAATTTGCCAAAAACGCTCAATGAACTCTGCTACATCTTCGGATGATTTTTGCTTGACTGCCAAGAGATCTGCTATGGAGACCTTAGGTGCTGGTTTAAAGAAATGCTGATGAAAAATTCGTTCCATATCTGCCCATGAGTACACAAAATTGGGTGTCAGATTTGCATACCAAGTAAACGCCGCCCCTGTCAAGGAAAAAAAAAATAATTGCAATTTATGCTAGCCACTATTCCCGAATTCTCCACATTACGCCGTGAACCTCCCTATAACTAGCATAGACCTTAATAGGAGGATTGACATAGATTTTTTTGCTTGGTTTAGAGATCATGCATGTAAGTGGTTGGTGTAATTCTTTGGGGAGATTTTCTATACAATAGAAATTAAATACTTACAAAATCTTATTTTGATAGGTTCATGATGATCAAAATAGTGTGAATAACTAGTGTTTGAAAAATCTTTTTTGGGGACCCTCATGACGTGTTCAATCATTCAATGGCTACGTTGTAAATGGATTTCAATTTCATACTGAAGAGCGTTGCGAGGGAAAGAAAATAGTGAATAATGGAGTATGTAGGAAAGTAAGTGATGCTTGTGTGTTGGTTGGTGAATATTACGGAGTGTTGAAAGAAATCATCGAAGGACAATTTTCTGGATTCCAAATCAAGAAACTATTTTATTATTTTGTAAATAGTTTGATCCAGCACCTGCTCAAGGGGTTAAGATGGATTCTCAATATAAACTTATTGAAATTCATCATAAGAGAAAGTGCCCACATTTCAATCATTTTATTTTTACCTCTCAGACTAATCAAGTGTACTATATCCCTATTCGGGATACAAAAAACCAAAGAGCTATTAGTGGACAACGTGTAAGTCTAACGTATGTCATCTTGTGGATTCTCTAGTAGTAGATAATGAAGGATCACAAAAAAATAAAAACGCAATGGAAAATAGTAATTTAAAAATTTTTTCGTGACAAAGTTTAGGAATACTTACTTTTAGGGTGTTTAACTTGAATAACCAGAGTCGGATTCAAACTCGATGAAGCTTTCTCAATTGGAATAATGATTTGTTCTGTAAGAATACTGGTTAGACGCTGACTCCTTTGCATTTAACACTTATCGCGTTTGCTAGCTCTTAACCTTTCAGAGTATTCTTTGAACTTATTATAGACTTCTACCAGTGAAAATAGATTAGGGTGAATTAATTTGGAATTAAAATGGAAGAGCTAAATGTTTAAAGGAAAAACAAAGGAAAAACACAGGAAACACGACAAGAAAACAGTGGCTTCATTTTCTTAGAGGAAAACCGAAAGCAGTTGTATGTTCAGTGGTTAGTGATCTCAATCAACCTCTACCAAACCACACACACAAGACTTTTATTTCAAAGCTTGCATAGCTTTCCTTTTCTTTTTCCAACATCAAAACTGGCCAATTATTTTTCCTTCTATTTTCTTTTTCCTTTTTTACCAGTGGTGGCTTCCAAGGATTCTAAAATTCCCTAAATCGTCACCACAACCTTGGCGGGCCAGGGTTTTATTCTAATTAGCTCATGACTAATTAAATAGCTTTCTCATTAATTAATTACTCTACTTAGGCCCAATATAAAATTACTCAGCATAATTAATAAACTAATTTAATTAAATTAGCCTAATAAATTATTCTAGCCTAAATAAATAATTATTGACATCCTAGAATAATTTCTTCCAGCATAAATTTTACCCAATAAGCTCATATAGTAAATAAATTTACTAAGGTTACTTGAGCTACTCTGAGGACGAAAAGATATATTATTCTTAACTACTAAAATAATTAAAATACACATGCTAATAAATAGCTTTTAAATATTCTATTTACCACCATATGGAAATATTGACCCCGAGAATAATATTGCAAGTGCAGTGTCTTCGACCTGTAGGTGTAATGATGAAAATACCCCTCTACATAACTCCCGTCATTGAGATAGAAAAAATGCACTAACACCTTTCTCAATGACATCTACCACCCTTTTATATCTAGTCCGATAATTCATGACTTTCAGTATGTATACACTTATCTCAGGGAGCTACCCAAAAGCATACATATTTAGTTACGTTTCCTAAAGGCTCTAGATTATTTAGATTATCCTAACAATCACAAGGGGGTGATATTTTTGCACAATAAAGTATAGAAATTCTATTGTATAAGTCCATCTTAGTTAACTAAAGTCATACACCCAACGTACAATGTTATTGACCTTGTGTTAAGACCTCAACTATCATACATCAAAGTGTACAAGTCCAGCTTCACCAGACTATCAACTTATACTCAAGTCTTAGGGTACTCATCCATGCAGTAGTAACGACAAACTATTTTTATTTATTTTAGTACTTTTATAAAGATTATTATCGCGTGGTCTAGTTCTATATATTTGAAATACACTTACACTATTAAAATTAGCGAACTACTCACTATTTAAAGATAAACTATTTTTCATTTAGAAACCATAGGGTAATGATTTAAATCTTGATGAAGTACCCAACTTCATCAATCGATCAAGAATATTTTTTGCTTATATGTTAGTAGCCTATAATTTACACCTTATTGCGAAAGCACAACCCAATCATGTACATTACTTACTAGTACTCTTATACCTCAATGTGCACATATATGTAAAGAAACAAACATTAATGAATAAAATATTTTATTAATTTTCAAAATACAGAAATACATTGTTCATTTTCGACATACATTCTAACAATCTCCTACTTACACTAAATGGATTATGGTAGTCTATATGTGCCTATCCCTATAATATCCAAGTGTTTTCGAAATATCTTTTTTGTTAAAGGTTTAGTAAATAGGTTTGCCATATTATTTACAGAGGAAATCTGATAAATTAATATCTCACATTTGTGGATGAATCCCGGATTAGATGATACTTCCTCTTAATGTGTTTGCCCTTCTTGTGGTTTCTTGGCTCTTTGTGTTGTGACAAAACTCTAGAATTATCACAGTATATAGTAATAGGCTTGTCTATTTATGGCACAACTCCAAGTTGTATAAGGAACTTCCAGAGCCAAACCACTTCATTTGAAGATTCTGAAGTTGACACATACTTAACTTCCATAGCGGAATCCATAATACAAGATTGTTTAATACTCCTCAATGAAATAGTCATTCCAAACAAAGTAAAAACATATCTACTAGTGGATTTTCTTTCATCTTTATCTGCCTGAAAGTCTAAGTCAGTGTAACTTGTAGGAACTAAATCATCAACTCTATGAACAATTATATAATCCCTTATTCCCTTCAGGTACTTGAAAATATGCTTTACAACTTACCAATGTTCTTTCATTTTTACTTGCTAACCATGCCTATTGCAAAGCAGATATCTGACCTTATACAAAGTATGGCATACATAAGACTTCCTACTCCTAAAACATAAGGAGTCCTACTCAACTTTTCCTTTTCTTCTTGTGTCTTAGGACACTACTTGAAAGATAAGGTCAATCAATGCCTAAAGGGTATAATTGCCTCTTTACACTAATCTATGCTAAACCTGGCCAATATCTTTTCAATATAAGTAGATTGGGAAAAGTATAACATTCTTTATTTTCTATCGCTAAGAAGCTTTATTCTAAAAATGTAGCTAGCTTCTCCTATATCTTTCATACTAAATTGATTTAATAACCAAACCTTTATAGATGATAATGTTCTTACATCATTTCCAATGAGTAGAATGTCATCTATATAAAGTACTATAAAAGACACATTTTTCCTATCTGTCTTCCTATATATGCACGATTCATTTATTTAACTGTCTAAAACATCATCTTAGGTAGTAGAAGCAGAAGATGATAGTACAAATGACGAAGGTATAGAAGATATTGGTACAAATACTAAGACTGGCACTATAGATAATGGTGGTACAATGTGTGTGTGTGTGTGTGTGTGTGTGTGTGTGTGTGTGTGTGTGTGTGTGTGTGTAGTTGATCACTACTAGAAGCTCTACTATCACTCTCTCTATGCTTGGAACTTGATGCCCCAAAATCCTTCCTTCATCGCATATCTGAGATAACATATGTTAATATAATTAGAATATAATCAATAATAACAATTAACACATAACTTCACATAAAGAATAGGTTCAAAATTAACTCACACAAAGAAAAAGATTATGTTAGAAGTAAAAGTTTACAACTTAATCATCTAATTCATTTTTGATTTTATATTCAATAGCATCCTTACCATTATTTTCTATATCCCAATTGAACTCAAAATTCTATTCTTATTTACTCGAACTTTGTTCCTTAACTTGTAAGTCTACAATCTCAGTTCCACCAAATTCATCCACTAATGGACCCACATCTTCAAACACCTCAATTATAGTGACGACATCTATTTCATCCACTTTTGTTAGTAAGTGTTGTCTGTTGGAATGCGTGCCCAAAATGGACAATGTATTTCTGTATTTTAGAAATTAAAAAAATATTTTATTCATTAATGTTTGTTTCTTTATATATATGTGCACGTTAAGATCTAATGTTATTAAGTAATCTACGTGAATGGGTCATATTTTTCACAATAAAGTGTAGATTATGAGCTACTAACACATAAGAGAAAAAATGTTCTTGATTGATTGATGAAGCTAGGTACTCTGTCAAGGTTTAGATCATTACACTATAGTTTCTAAATGGATAATGGTTTACTTTTAACCAATGAGTAGTTTGCACATACCAATAGTGTAAGCATATTTGGAACACGTAGAACTAGACCATACGATAATAATCTTTATAAAAGTACTAGAATAAATAAATATTGGTTTATAGCTACTACTGGTTGGATGAGTACTCTAAGACTTGAGCATAGTTTGGTGGTCTAGTGAACCTGAACTTGTGCGCTTTGATGTATGATGTGTGAAGTCTTAACATAAGGTCAACAACTTTGTATGTTGGGTGTATAGCTCTAGTTAACTAAGACAGACTTATACAATAGAATTTTTATGATTCATCACGTAAAGATATCACCTTCTTGTGATTGTCCGGGATAATCTAAGTAATCTAGGGCCCTAAGAAACGTGACTAAATATGTATGCTTTTGGTTAGCTCCCTGAGATAAGTGAATACATACTAGAAGTCATGGATTATTGGACTAGATATCAAAGGATGGTAGATGTCATTGAGAAAGGTGTTAGTACATTTTTCCTATCTCAATTATGCGTGTTACACAAAGGTGTATTCGTCATTACACATGAAAGTCGAAGACACTGCACTTGCAATCTTATTTTTAGGGTTAATATTTTCATATGATGATGAATGGAATATTTAAAATAATAAAATACAACTATTTGTTAGTAGGGGTATTTTGATCATTTTAGTAGCCAAGATTAATATGTCTTTTGATCCCCATAGTAGCTCAAGTAACCTTTGTAAATTTATTTACTATATGGGCTTATTTTGTGAATTTTATATTGGAAGAAATTATTCTAGAAGGTCAATAATTATTTATTTGGACTAGAATAATTTATTAGGCTAATTTAATTAAATTAGTTTATTAATTAATTATCTTGAAGAATTTTATATTGGGCCCAAGTAAATTAATTAATTAATGAAAGAGTTATTTAATTAGTTATGAGCTAATTAGAATAAAACCCTAGCCTGCTAGGGTTGTGGTGACAGCTTAGGGAATTTTAGAATCCCTGAAAGCCGCCACTGGCAAAAAAGGAAAAAGAAAATAGAAGGAAAAATAGGCTGCCAATTTTTATGTTGGAAAAGGAAAAGGAAAGTTGTGCAAGCTTTGAAATAAAAATCTCGCTTGTGTGGTTTGGTAGAGATTGACCAAGAACACTAACCACTGAACATACAATAGCTTTCGGTTTTTCCTCTAAGAAATTAATCGAAGCTACCGTTTTCTTGTCATTTTTTCTTCGTTTTTCCATTGAACGTTTAGCTCTTCCATTTTACTTCGAAATTAATTCACCATAATCTACTTTCACCGGTAGAAGTCCTAATAGGTTCGGAGAATACTCTGGAAGGTTAAGAGTTGGCAAACATGATAAGTGTTTGATGCGAATGAGTTGACATCTAGTTGGTATCCCAGCAGAACAAATTGTTGTTCCAACTGAGAAAGTTTTGTCTCATTCAAATCCGGCTTTGGTTATTCAAGTTAAATGCCTTAAAGTAAGTATTTATAGATTTTGGCTCAGAAAAAATTTTAAATTTTTATTTTTCGCTGCATTTTTATTTTCCTGTGATCTTTCAAGTGGTATCAGAGTCTGGTTATAATATAGAAGCATACTTATGGTTAATAACCGGAAAAAGTGGTTCCTTTACTAATAAAAAATTCAATCTTTGTGATTGTATGAATCCCTCATAGTTTTTTATATAGGTAAATATTATGTACGCCTCGCACGTAGAGGTATAGGTACCTGTAATTTTTTTGTTAATCTCTTTTCTGTAAAATTCGTGTACTTTCATTTTGAAGACATAGGCAATTGATATTGTATTTCAATTGAATCTACGAATTCTTTTAACAAAATTAGTGCCTAATCAACACTAGAATCCCATGAAAAAGAAGGAAAAAAATTAAGCAGAGGAAAACCATGAAGAAAGACATGCACGGGGAACAAACAGTGATTGGCTTACAAAAGCCGATCACTAGCTTGGAAGCCTAGGCACGGCCAGCTTGGAGCAAGCCAGCCACTACCTTCGTGACACAAAAATATCAAGGCAGCCCTGGCTTGGAGTTAGAGGCAGTCACAGGCTTAGTTCTTTGTGAGAGCAAGCAAGCCATGCACCGCCTATAAGAGATAAAATAGCAAGGTAGTCCATGGCTTGGTGCAAGCCATAGACCAGCTACAAGGAACAATTGAAGAACAAGTTTCAATTTTGTTCAGTTTCGGACGGTTCGAGTTGTGCTTCATTTCTGGTTTGGTCTTCACCAAAAAGCCACTGTTTTCCTATTTTCTTTGTAATTTTCCTTTGGCAAATTGGCAGATTTTCTCCCTAAACATTTATTTTTTGACTAATTGGTCCCAAATCTTTATTTTTAAATTTTTAGGTCCTCCATATATGTTCGTGAAAATTATTTGGTCCCTCCAACCCATTTCCAGCTAGTCAACTCCTGGTCAACACCTTATGTCCGGTTTGGAAAAAGTAGTGGAGGGTATTTTCGAGACTCCACTGTTGATATTCTGCCAACTTAAGTCTCCAACCAAATCTTTTGCAAACTAGCTTGGAAGTTGAGCTTCTGTTGACGGAATCCGACTCTTTCATCAAACTAACGACATTAACATGTTCTACTGTCTCTTCAAACTAAACATAAATTGTTAGAGTTTGGGCAGAAATTCTATGAATCTGAAATATATTGAGGACAACCTAGGTAGGGTGAGTTTTTTTTTCCCCTCAAAATCACCCTTGTCTTCTCCTTCCTCAGTCATAGTAGAACCCCAGATCTGGTAAAAGCAAACATCCTAGAGCAGCACAATGTCGGTGCTAGAGGGAAGGGGAAATAACGAAGGAGATTCAAGCCATTCGAGTTCAAGGTACAATGAGAGAAGTCGTTTTTTAGAGAACCCACCAATAGAATGCTATTATCATGTCCCAACTTTGATTCGAACTTCATGGACTGATAAAAATTCGGGGAGGCAATTTGTAGCATGCGAAAATATCTTGGTGAGTGGAAATGTTGTCAATGAATGTAAACAGTTGTGTTCAAAGGTTGAAAATTGAAAAGGTATTTATTTTTTCTCTATTTTCTGGGTGTGAAGAAATGCAAATTTTTCTGTTGGATTGATCCTCCCCTGTGCGAAAGATCCAAGGTTGTCATACCTAGTTTGTTAAGAAAGATTAGGAAGATGGAAGCAGAAAGGGCATTGTTGCAGAAAAAAAAGAAGGGCGTTTGGAGTGCTCTCATTCTGTCTTAGTTCTTAGTGATAGTCCTTTGGCTGGGCTCAAAATAGCTATTGCCAGAAGTTCTGTTGATGTAAATGTTGTTGTGTTGAAAAGGAAAGGAAATATGTAGGTGGAGCTTTTTGATGGAATATGTTGTGTTTTACCATTAATGCACTAGGTGATGGGTGAAGCAATAAACTCTTATGTATTACTATGATATAGTAGTTTCAACTTTCAAGTTGTGAAGTCATTTTGTGCACAAACAACTTGTATTTTAGCTTGATATACTAATGTCTTCTATATCAGTTAAATGGGTTAAGTCCTAATGGTCTTATCCATTCTATATCAATTTCTTGCCATTCTAATATATGTTTTGACCTGCTTCAAAGGCATAAAATTACCACCAAAGAAATGGAGGATGAATGAACATGCTTAATCCCAGGAAATCTGACACAAAACACTAGGCACATCATATAAATTAAACATCAACAAAAACTAAGGTTTCCTTTCCTTTCCATTCATAAACAATACAGTATCCAATTTCTGCCTAATGCCAAAACAAAACCCAAGTTTCTGGAATAGACAACAAAACCAAACAATATTAGACCATTATCTTTGCACCCTTCACACACAATCTAAACAATATCCACAGTAGGCAATTACACTAGACCATTATCTTTTCCTGCCTATCTCCAAAACACAATCATGCTAATTTTCTAGCACTACCGAAAATAACTTTCAGCTAAGATAAATTTACAGTTGCAACTTGATAGTATCCAACATAGTCTAGCCTCCTCTGAAAACTGCATCACATTCCATTCCTTCTAGTCTAGCCTCCTCATAGTATCCAACATTTTGATCTTGGGATGCAAGCTTACACCTTGCATGGTACATCTTGCTCTATTGTGGCCTAGTGCTCCACACCAACTACACCTCGAGGGTCTCCTGGCCTTTATTTTAGCCTATGAAATAAACAACATTGTCTAATACAAAGCACAACTTCAATTCAAATTTACACAAAAGAAATTTTATTCAATGATGAATCATTCAAAAGTGAGGTATTACCTTTCCCTCATCAATTTGGACAGTTGACTCTACTTTTTTATTTGGAACAGTATTGTGGTCCTGACCTTCAGATAGCAGTAGGCAATTAGCACTAGATTGGCCCACAATTTTAGTACACGCACTTGGCCCATGTGGGGCCATTTTTGCATTATTTACAACAATAAGAGCTTTGCAAGATCATTTATTATGGCCAAATTTGCCATATTTGCCACATTTGCCACATTTGTTCAGATTATGCCCAATTTTCTTTTCAACTTCAGCTCCTATATGTACCAAACCAGATATAACATTTCTAACTTCAACTGGCTTACTTAGGCATTTTCTGGAATTATTTTCAAAAATTCCACATATTCTACATTTATTATCACTAAAACTAACCCTCATCATCCTTTGAATCCCTTGTTCATCAATCTTGTAGCCTTTCTCTCCAATGCCAGGCCTTCTCTTCTTTTTGGGCCTTTCAGGTAATCTAATATTTTCTGGAGGCAACAGTGGTTGCTTCATTGAAATGGGCCAGTTATTAGGGCCATTAGCTGGGCAAAAAATTTCACCATATGCCCTTTTATGTGGTTCTATGCTATAATATTCATCTACAAAGTCTTTAGGGTTCTGCCCAATATACCCTAGAGCAGTCATTGCATGATCACAAGGGATGCTAGAAATGTCCCTCCTTCTACAAGAACATGTCTTCATTTCAGTGTCAACTGCAAACTATTCCTGGTTTTTTTCATTCACTTGAAACTTTGAACCACCAGTATAGGATGTCATGCATTTTCCTGATTTTGCTTTCAATGTCTCTAGTCTTCTTGTAATTCGTGGACAAATCTTCCCTTTCTTCCTGCTGATCTACTGCCTCCTCGACTAGTGTCGCAGCATAAGGTGCACTCTTATCCTCTCCAGTAATTGCAATATAGGTTTGGATCTTGCTTGAAGAATCTATCTATTGAATGACTCAGTATGATTGTTCAGCAATATATCACATTCGGTAACTTCTCTGAGTGGGATCTGGTCCAAAGGTCACTCTTTTTTTTTTACCTCACTCTTTTTGAATCATTTTTTCTGAACCACACTTGCTTGCCATGCTTGATTCCATGGTTAATAATGGTAGTCCTAAGGTCATCCCTAGTGTTAAATTTCATGCCCACCTGAAAGTTGGGATTTTCACCATCTCTTTTCATGTTAAACTTGGGAAGTTCCATCTTGCTGTCCTTATCATAATCATCCTATATGGATTAATCTTTATAGAATTCATCATCTGAATTTTCATAACTGGACTCATCTCCAATGTCCATATATTCTAGTTCAAGAAATGCATCTTCATTTTGACTAAAAGACTGTATATACAACTAGGTCCAATATTGCCTAAATGTTCTACATTTTCAAGCTCCAAAATATTCCCTATAGCTTGTTTGTTGGCTGGTTCATCTAAGTTTTCTTGAACATCATGTTCTGTTGCAACCTCCTTTTGTTATTCTATTTTTGTCTCATCAATCTTAGAATCATTGGAGACTTTTAGCTTCAAAGGACTGGCTTCCCTTTGCATATTTTCATCAAAGTCCTCAAGTCCTTGATCCATAAACTCTTCAAACATTTCATCATCATCAATTGCTGAATAATCAGAATCATAAAAGTATTCATCCAGCTCACATTCAAATTCTTCTTCAGTGGAATCACTACTCAAGTTCTGGTTGCTAAAATCAGGCCATGGTCTCTTCTGCCCAGCTTTGTTGGTAAACTTGGAAAGCTCACTTGCCACATCACTTGTCTCTTCTGCCCAACTTCTACCCCACTCAACTGTGTTGATATAATCCAAAACTGAAGTATCCACAGATAGCCAAACTTTAGTCCCATCGTTATTGCTAACACTTGAAACACTTGAACAAATAAAGTCCTGATGTTCCTCAACCTCTATCTCAGCTACCACATCAATTGGATGTAGCAATTCAACACCTATTCTAATGTCAAAATTTTCTTGTTCAGCATGTTCATCCCCTTCTAAATTAATGCCTTCTAATAATTGTAGATGCTTCATTCTTGATGTTTCAAATTGCAAAGTATCTATAGCAGTCTCGTTGTTCTCTCCATCGAGAATCATAAAGCTCAATCACATCACCTCTACTAGCACTTAGGATATCACCAACCTTGGCAGCATCAGAACTAGAATATGTCTTTTCCATTGCATGTAGGCTATATTTGAATTTAGTAAATTCCGCTAAAGTAAACCAACCTTTTTTAGCTACAATGCATGAAATGAAAAATATAAGAACCAAAATATATTTTCATGAATTTTAATGGTGCCTAAACTTATGTTAAAAAAATATGAGTCATAGCATTTTCTAGACTTACAAAGTAAAGGTAGCCATCAACGATGCTGAAATTTTTAGGAGCATTATGCATAAACAAATAAGATAATACAGAATATAACTGCCACAATCTTCTCCATTTATTTGTTGTGGAACCTAATGATAAATTGACCAAGTAATTAGCACAACAGACATACTTTAATTGAATGAATTAAACTTCCAAAATACTCATACTCAAATCTATCTTGCCTTGGGTAAGAGTAGAGGAATTTTGCCCACTATGTCTCTAATAGCCTGTTGCCCGTTAGTTTAAGGATGTCCAATACAAAACTATGCATAAGAAGAAGTACATTTAAAATCAAGGATGCATCTATTTGCTATAGATATAACAATTTTTATGTATACAAAGATCAAATGAATTACTGTATATTTACTTTAGATGACATTATAGTTTACTCTTTAATCAAAGGCTTAATCGTCTGTTCTTCTGATTGCAGAGAGTCTAATAGGAGCATGCGTGGACTTTTTAACTCTGATTCATCATCGAAGTTACATAAGATCAGCATACTCCAGTGACCCCTGAAAGAGCACAACCAATTTTTAAATGACAAAGAAGGAACATTGTGTGTGGTCATCCCTCTCTAAACCAAAAATGGGAAAATGCAATAGGATTGAGTAAAGCGAGAGACATACCAGAGGATGATAGGAACCATAACATACTTCTTAGATAGAATGTATTTGTTCTTCAACCACTTCAACACCTTCTCTTTGCTCTTACATGCATATATGTGAAACCATAGTGAGTCCAGATATGCAAATGGATTTCTCTTCTCTTCTACTATGCACCTCCAGATTATACTACAAAAATCAAAACTCCCATTAACTCAAACGATGGAAGGCAAACCAATAAATTCATGGACACCAATCACAAAATTATAAAAACATAAACTATCTTATCCGAGGTATCGCTCAACCATATCCTAGTTGAGCATCCCCTGTAAAATGATTGACTACCTGGAATGTCATGAAGAAATATCACCTTTATTTTCAGCTTTTCTTCTCTTGGATTTTTGAAAAACCCTAGTTGAAAAATTAAAATTCTAGCTTGATTTTAACTTATTAGATTTTGTAAGGGATAGTTGGAATTAAAGGGTTATTCTCCTAGTTGGAAACCTTGTTGATTTTGAACCTAAAATCTTAGCCAAAAATCTGGAAAATTTTCTAGTTAGTGCCGCCACTTTTTGAGAGAATTTTAGCTTAACTCAAACTCTTCCAATACTAGGAAATCTTATCCAAAATCCTTTAGCAAATCAGATTTTATTTCAATCATATTTCAACTAGGTTTTGTTTTCCTTTCTTAGCAGAATTTTGGCAGCCTTGTGCCAGCATAAGCTGTCCGAAATTCCAGCACTTCTAAGTGCAGTCCAGCACTTCAAACCCTAGCTCAAAACACCTAGAACACTCCTCATCAATTCAAATTACCTTAGCCACACAAAAACCAGATTTTACTCACTAAAATTCCAGAATTTCAGCCAGCTTATGAACCAGAAATTCGGCCAGCTTTGTACAGGAAATTTCGGCCAGCTTTGCACCCTCTAACACACGAAACTCTACACTCCAAAGCACACCAAAACTCTCCGTTGATTAAGCCAATTTCCAGCACCTAAACCCCTCACTTTTCCTCTCTGGTTTGCGGTAGAACAACAACTGAAACAACCCAGAATTTCTTCCCTTTTTGTTTAGTAATTTCGCACAGCACATAAGGCATTCTTGCACAGAATTTTAGCTCCCAAAACCTACTCAAACTCTTCCTTGTTTTGGCCAAAAACTCTGAACACATTCAGCCCTTCTCTTGGGCAATATTTTGGCCAGCATAAGGGAGCAAATTGTAGAATATTTTCTCCTCCTAAACCCTCCCAATGTCGGCAGCAACAAGGTGCACAACAAGTTGCAATTTTCGCCCTTGCTGTCCAAGAAATCTAAAGCCATTAGGAGTCTTTCTAAACACCACTATCTAACCCTAAACCAATCTTCTCTAAGCCTAAAACACAATAGCCGACTATCCTTTCCATTCTACATGAAAAATTCCAGCAAGAACCTCTCTACAATTTTCGAAAATCACAAGAACAACTTCTAGCAAGAAACCGATCAGCCTCTAATATAAGTAAAAACCATCTCAACCTCTTGATTCCTTTCATCCATCAATTCTTCTCTTTTTCTTCCCTTGAATCACGGCACCTAAAGGCTGATTTCATCCCTTTTACTTATTTTTTGTCAAAAGGAAGGAAATAAGGCAGCTTTTTTCTTCTAATCAAACGAATTCGGGACGATCACCATAGGAGCATCGAGATCTTGCTAACCCGGTTGTTGCAAGGTAAGAGGATACTTACCCTTGATGTCGAAATTAAAGTTTAATATGGTTGATGAGGTCCAATAGCATGATGAATGGGTAGTTTGTGTGAAACCCCAGTCAAAACCAACCTTAGAGTGAGGGGGTTGGGATGCATATCATAATTTATTGCATGTTTAAATATATTTTTAAATGATTTTCTATGCTTTGGATTTGAGTTTTATTGTCTCGAAGGCTTGGTTGTGAGTATTGCTTGAGAAGGGCAAAAAAGTAATTTTTTCTTGAGGTGGGAAAAGGGAGACAACTTGAGGATTGAATAAGAAAATATTTTTTTGAGGGAAAATAAGAACAAGAGTTGTTATGGTTTAGTGGTTAGAGCCTTAGAATTAATTCTTGAGGTCTTGGGTTCAAATTCCATCATAGGAGCTTTAGCTTGTTAAATTTTCTTTTTTGCTTGGGAAGTATCATTTTTGGCCTTAGTGGTGTTTGGAGTAGGGTAGAGATGTTGTCCTCTGAGAGGCATGATAGGAGTCTTCAAATCCTACTCATTGGTTCTACACAAAATTCCTAAGAGGAATTCATTTCCTCTTGATCCTTAATTTTCCTATTTCTCAATTCATTAATTTGTTCAAATTGTTCTAGCCAATTTCTTTTCAGAAATTCCAGTGAAGTGCTGTGGCTTTGTAGAATCAAAATGTCTTAGTGGAAGACATTTTATGGTCTGAAAATGTGGAGGAGATGTGAAAGATTCCAAGGGGATAAATCCCTTTAGTGAACTTTCTAAAAAATCATTCTAGCTAGGTTCATCTTCCTTCTTAGAATGAACTGAAATTTTCCAACTTCTTGTGCCTTCAAGTTGTCAAAACTCTTGGCTAATATTCCCTCCTAAATGCTGCCAGAAAAATGTCCTTTTGGATCAGCTTGCAACTTGAATTTCTCTGACCATTTTCGGACTGCACAAAGTTGGTGCAAAACTAGAAAAATCCCTGGGCAAATCGCAACTTTGGAGGTCCGAAAACCAAGCTGTTTTCTTTCAGTTTTTGTTCAGTACCTTAGCCATGTTTTTCTTCCATGAAGAAGGCTGGAAACTAGCCTTGAAAACCCTGAAACTCCCCTTCAAACTCCCTGCAAATCGGCTGGAAAAGGGCAGCCGAAAACTACCCAGAAAATTCTAGCAAGCAGCGAAATTCTGTGCAGGAATTTTCCAGCTTTGTTTCCTAATTCTACCCTAGCCGAAACTCCATCCTTCTTCTGCACAAACCACCCTTAAACCTTCAGTAACTGAGCTCCATTATCCCCCTCAAGCTTCTGCACAAAAATCCAGTCATGGCTGTCTAAAAGATTTCCAAAAAAAATTCTGCAATCATGCCTTGATTAGGATACCAAAATTCCAGCCACCATGATTTAACAACTTTCCATAAAATATACCCCAAACAACCAGACCTTCCCTTCACCATTACACTCAGTATTTTCGGCCACCTTAAGCCTCCCTCAACCAGCATTCATCTAGCCGAAACACTGCCCAACAATTCAGCCATGGCAGACTTCCAAAAGCCCTCCCATAATCAAAGGTATTCTTGAATAGTTAGTTTCCAAATTTGCTTCCTAAAAATATTCTTCAATGATTCCAACAACTAGCCTTTCCTTTTCCCTTCCAAACCAGAGAATTATCTCCCTAAACCCTACAGAAATTCGGCCAGCCCTAATCCCTACAGAATTTCGGCAGCCTCTATCCAAAAACTCTTTATTCCTTTCAACCTTCAAGAACACACAACACACCAAGAACACCTACTTCTTCCTTTCACCTAATACCTATCCAAATCACTTCAAACTACTTCTAAAAACTCCAGAATTCATCTACTCACTGCCGTGAGTCCATCAACACCATTCTTAACATCAAACTCCAAAATCCAACTTGCTAGTTTGGATAAAAAATCAGAAATTTTGTGAAGGCTCAAGAACACCATCAAGGTAGGTTTGTTCTAACAACTCCATCTTCTCTAATCGTGATCTCTAATGAATATATATATGAATAAACCCACTAATGGTCTCTCTCTCTCTCTCTCTCTCTCTCTCTCATTCTCTCTCTCTCTCTTGGCCGAATCTCTCTCCTCCTTGGCCGGATGGTTTTTTCTCCAATGGTCATGTTTCCTTCACCTTCTTTGGTCAGATTTAGACATCTAGGAGTTGAGACTTATTCAAAACTCCTTCAAGGGAATTCATCAAGCAGGTGAGCTTTCTTTTAACCCTTCTTTTAATTCTAGATTCATGTCTCTAGGATGATGTTGATAGAAGGTGGATTGTGGATAGGATTTGAGTATGTATTGTTGAGATTGAAGCATGAATATATGTATGAATATGAAGGAGATGAGATTTATGCATGGATGGATTATCTTGGTTGATTGTATGGTGATTTGAGGTTTAATGCATGCCTCCATGATTAAGTATGCTAGAGATTATGTCATATTTGGTGAATAGGATTTATATTCATGTTGGATTGTTGAAGCCGTGATCATATTTATGCTAGTAGGGGTTAGATCATGTCTTGATAAATTGAGATCTATGCTTGTACGCATGATTTGGATGATTTGATGAATTAAAGGATTGTATATGTTCATGATTGTGAATAGCCATGGAAATATGATCATGATCCAGTTGTCCCTAAACTAATTTTTATTTCATGAATAAAATATTTAATAATATGATTTTGCTAGTAATTTCGAAAAAACCCTAGGAAAGGTGGATTTGGATTATTATATATATAAAGGATATTTTAGTCAAATAAATAATAGTTTTGATAGAAAAAAATAAAATAAAATATATCGATATTATATAAAAATAATGAAATCAACTAAAGCCTTTTTTTCTGAAATAATCATAATTAGTAAAATAATTATTATTATCTTTTAATCAAAACCTATTAAAACTTATTTATTATTTTCCAAGCAAGGCCCATTAAAATTCATTTTCAACTAACTTTAGTTATCAATTATTTTCTAACAGCTAAATTATTAATAAATCATTATTTTTCCTAAAAAACCACCTAAGACTCTTCATCAAATCGATGGATAGCTATGCCATGTGTTATTGTGGTGATGATGGAGATGAATTGTGATGGTCAAGTCAAGCCTTTTCGATATAATAACCATTCTTTAATGAATATATGGTCATAGTATATGAACCTTGGGGTTTAGATAATTTATTTGAAATTAGATAGTGGATTGTGAATTGTTATGGGAATAAATGAGTTTAGAGCATGTTTGAATCAATTAAGACCCTGATCGTGATATTATATGGTTTTAGATCAGGAGGATAATTGAGGAAAGCAAGCTGTGATTTTATCTCATTTGTCTGAGGCATATCAAGTAAGTCCTTGCATAAACTCTTTTGCTAAATATTTATGATGGTATGTCAATGTTGTGAAGTTTTGTGAAGCTATTGTTAAACTATATTTACTTGGGTTGTAAACGTGGATATTTATTCTTTAAACGGTTTTGTCAAGCTAACAATTTTATCAAGAAAACTATTCTTTCTTCTAAATTTTTAGAAAACTCTTTTAAAGAAAACCACGTTGCACACAGCCAAGGTATGGAAATATTTTGAATCAGGAATTGACGGATATGTTCGTTGAGTACTCAATAAGGTAGGCTAACAATACTAGTCTTGGAGGGCTAGAGTAAGTCTTCTGGCAGGAGGCCACCTCCAGAAGATAAGCTCAGCTTGAAGAGGTAACAGTATTGGTTGGTCAGGCCGATCCGAGCTAGCATTTGTACCTAGTAAGGTATTATTTATTTTCCCGGCATGGACACCCGGATGGTTTTGTTGGGTGTAGAGAAGAAGGAGTATCTCACCCGGTGAGCTGTACACTCACCTTGATCAGAACACCCAACGTGTGGCAATCTGGTCCCGGCAAGGTGCACAAAGTGTGGTGCCTTGTCCTCATGAAGCCCAACGTGTGGTGACATGACCTTGATTCGAGTGGTGGATTTGTTTTGTATAAAGTGCAATTATGTGAAAAACCCACTCCTTGAAAAAGGGAAATTATTTATGACTTGCCAAATATTTTTGCAAATATTTTTCTCTATGCATACACGAACTGTTTAAAATACCATGTGCACACACAGGACTTACTGAGATTTAATCTCACACTGTTTTATATCATGTTTTCAGGAGATAGATTGTGCTGAGCCAGCGGGGCATGTGATAATTGAAGCTTTTATTTTTTTTTCCCCATTTTGTTCTAAGAGCCAGTTGTTGTTTAAGCTTCTAAACGATATTTGTTTTATTTCATATTGCTCCATTTTGAGCCTGATATAATAAGTGTTTCCTCTATTTATCTAAGTTGATCATTTTGGGGTTTGCCTTTATATTTTATACCTCGTTTTAAAAACCCCTTGTCCTCCGGGATGGGGTGACATCCCCGCCCTTTTAGGGTATGTAGTAGTGGGGTGTTACAAGTGGTATCAGAGCCCTGGTTTAGGCAATTACTTGACTTACTGGGTTCTATTTCCTTAAGTATTTTGATCTGGTACTAATTTTTGCCTTTTGCTTATAGGATGGTTAAAAGAGTGGTATCGGCTGTCAGAGACTGGCCTACTGGCTGCGGGAATCCACCTGCCCCACTACACGTAGCTGGTCCACCCTCGTCTGATTCGGAGAGAGAGTATGAGCCACCAGTGCTAGACGACCCAGTAGTTGAGGCGGAGATAGAAGTTGAAGGGAGCCTAGGAGAGTACGAGGGAGATGATGAGCGGGAGGTAGTCGAGTTTGCTAGTGAGGGAGAGGAAGATGAGGAAATTGCTGAGTTGAGTAAGGGGGAGGTAGATGAGCTCGGGAATAAGGGAGACGATGAGAACGAGGGAGAGATGGCGGGGATAGAAGAAGAGGATGAGGAGGTAATGGAGGTTTCCCAGACCCCGCAAATAGGAGAAGTTGATAGGACTCCTGCTTGCTATGACCTTAGGGAGCCCAGTGGTGAAGGACATAGGCCGAGGGATGGAGATGCCTCGGGAGAGGGGAAACTTGGGCAGTCAGCACTAGGAGTGGTGGATAAGGGAAAGAGGAAGCTAGAAGAGGGTCCTAAGGGGTGTGGACTCCGAAATGGGCTGGGAATAGATGCCAAGTTGAGGAGAGATGGGTTGCTTGATTCATCCGACTCGGGGAGTGCGAGGTCTGCGCCTAAGAATGCAGTTAGATTAGCATTGGATGAGCTTTGTGAGATGGCCATGAGAGCTAAGAGGGGCTGTGAGGGTGAGCTAGGGCAATCAAGTGAGAGTGTTGCTTTTGCAAGGGACTACATAGAGAGACCCGATAACTCCGTGGGGTGGCTTGTAGAATCAGCCTTTGACGACTCCAATGCTTCTGTTGAAACTAGAGAGAGTCGAGTATAGAAGACCCGCAACATTTACTTTTCTTTGGGATTTGCATTCCTTTGTTTGTTTATTCTTTTTAAAGAAGCGTGTTGCTTATAGGGCTTTATTATTTTATTAAATGAAAATGCATCGCATGTGATAACCCTTTCTTTTCTACGAAAGAATGGTTTATATGAAAAGCATGAGTTTTATTACTTTATTTTACCCTGCATAATATCATCATATTCTCTTTTGAAATGAGTGGATAGCATAGCTATTAATTGATCATGCACCTGAGCATACTCTTTTCCCCTTAGTAACTATCTGACTTTGAGTGAATGTGATCAAAGATGGCACCAAGACGTAGAACAGTCGTACATAGCAGAACTGTGCAGGAAAGTACATCCTCCACTCCGAAATTTGAGCAGATGCATCGTTCCACACCCGATGTGGAAGAGCACTTGCCACGAGAACAGGAGTTAGCTTCGGAGAGGTCACGAGGTGTGACCATGGGTCAGGCTTTCGACAAGATGGCCTCGATCCTACAGAACCTAACAGAGAAAGTGGATAAGGTGGCCAGGAAACCACTACGGGGAGAGGATGAGGTCCTGGAGCGTTTCTTGAAGTTCCAACCTCCTACATTCCAGGAAGAGGTGGAGCAGGATGAGAAGGCCGAGTAGTGGATTGAACAGATGGAGGATATTTTTGCTACCTTGCAGTACTCAGAAGAGAGGATGGTGAAGTTTGCTGCTTTTCAGTTGAGGGGACCGTCTCGGGCATGGTGGCAGCGAGTACGGAGTGACTGGGACAGAGAGGAGCATGAAGGGACTTGGGACGACTTTACAGAAAGCTTTCCGAACCGAGTACATCCCTCGATAGGTAGCTGAGAAGAGGGAGGATGAGTTCCAGACCCTCAAGCAAGGAGGCATGTCCGTTGCTCAGTATGCAGTCCGGCTCATGCAGTTGCCCAAGTACTACAAGTGCTTGGTAGACACGGAGCAGAAGCACACTCGGCAATTCATGAAGGGGCTGAGGCCAGATTTGAGGAAGGCATTAACTCCATCACCGCCAACGTCGTACACCGTCGCCGTGGACACAGCTTCTCGGACGGAGAATGAAGATCGGCATCGACCGGTGAACCGACCCTTCCAACCGAATCGTCCACCCATGAGGCCTTCAAGTAACAAGCGACCGGCGGGCTGTATGCCGTGGGGAAATCGGAGTAAGCAGCCTCGAGTGCCTATGGCCGGACCGATGCAAGGCAGCCTGAATTGCCGATTGTGTGGAAAGAAGGGCTATACCAAGAGGAATTGCTGGGGCAACGGGAGTGTGAGGAGGTGCTTCAATTGTAGGGACCACCCAGGTCATCTGAGGAATGCCTACCCTAAACCCTTAAGGATTGGGCAGACAGCCCCTTGCCCAGCCAATGGGAGTCAACTGAGGTGCTGCTGTTGGACCAGCTGGAATGGGAGGCCAGAAGCCCCAGGTGAAGGCTAAGGTCTTTGCCCTAAACAGCGAGGAAATCGGAGCGGACGCCGACGTGATCGAAGGTAACATTTCTATCCAAGGTTACCTTGTTAATGTTTTGATAGATCCAGGATCCACACACTCTTATGTAAGCAAAGTTTGTGCATCATATCTAGGTTGGGAAGGAAAGGAATTACCCTATACCCTAGTAGTAAGTTCACCATTGGGAAAGGTGGTAGAAGTGGGCAAGAAAATGGGAAGTTGTGGAGTTGAGGTAGCGAAGGAGATTCTGGAGGCCAACCTCAAATTCTACCTATAGACGATTATGACCTGATCTTAGGCATGGACTGGTTATCGAAGCACGGAGCTCGTGTGGACTATAAGATCAAGACGGTGCAGTTTGTGAGATCTGGTCGGGATGTAATTGAATTCAACGGCAGACGAACGAAGGAATTAAAATTTTTGATTGCTGGTGCTAAGGCCTGGAAGTTGCTCAAGAAAGGATGTATGAGATATTTGGCATATCTCCTGAACAAACCTAAGGATCAGTGTACCTTGGAGAGTACGGAAGTTGTAAAAGATTTTTCAGACGTTTTCCCTACTGAGCTCACTTTCCTACCCCCTGAACAAGAAGTTGAGTTCACTGTGGACCTGATTCCCGGAGCAGAACCGGTGTCAAGAACCCCCTACCGGATGGCACCAACGGAGTTGAAGGAGTTAAAGGAGCAATTGGAAGAATTGGTGAGGCAAGGCTACATCCGACCGAGTACATCGCCGTGGGGAGCCCCGATATTATTTGTTAAGAAGAAAGATGGCACCTTAAGGCTATGCATTGACTATCAGGGACTGAACAATCTAACGATAAAAAATAAATACCCTCTACCCTTGATCGACGAGCTGTTCGATTAACTTAAAGGCACCGCTTGCTTTTCGAAGTTGGACTTACGGCAAGGATACTATCACATGAGGATTAAGAAGGAAGACATTTCTAAGACTGCTTTCAACACGCGGTATGGCCACTACGAATTTGTGGTAATGCCGTTCGGTGTAACCAATGCACCGGCAGTTTTCATGGATTTGATGCATCGCGTCTTCCAACCATATTTGGACAAGTTCGTGGTTATCTTCATCGATGATATCTTAATCTACTCTAAGAATCTAGAGGATCACGCGGAGCACTTAAGGTTGGTCCTGGAGAAGCTGAGGGAATTTAAGCTTTTCGCCAAGTTCAGTAAATGTGAGTTTTGGTTAAGCTCGATATCCTTCCTCGGCCATGTGATATCCAAGGATGGGATCAAGGTGGACCCTGCTAAGGTGGAGGCTGTAGCTAATTGGAAACAACCGGAGAACGTCACCGAGATACGAAGTTTCCTTGGGTTGGCCGGGTACTATCGGCACTTCATTAAAAATTTTTCTACTCCGGCTTCACCGATGACGCGACTCTTAATGAAGGATGTCGCTTTTTCTTGGAGTGAGAAGTGCGAGAAGAGCTTCCAAGTGCTTAAGAGGAGGTTGATTTCAGCACCCGTACTAAGCCTACCCGAGGCTGACAAGCCCTATGCACTCTATATAGATGCATCCAACGCAGGTCTAGGAGCTGTGCTGATGTAGGAAGGGAAAGTCATAGCTTATGTGTCTAGGAAGCTAAAGCTGTATGAAGCTAATTATCCAACGCACGACTTGGAGCTGGCAGACATAGTGTTCGCTTTAAAGAAGTGGCGACATTACTTGTACAGTTCTCAATATGAAGTTTTCACTGACCATAAGAGTTTGAAGTACATCTTCACGCAGAAGGACTTGAATCTTTGGCAGCGTAGATGGATGGAGTTTCTGGAGGAGTATAAGTGTCCTATTAATGCAGGAGGTGTCGGCAGTCCAAGAGAGGAAAGATCTGCGTGAGCAACCTGATCTGGATCAGGAAATTGTATCAGGTCAACAGGGCAGTGTGGAATTTCAGACCTTCAAGGAGAAAGAAATCACGAGAGGAGGAAGTGATTTCCGGACTAACGAGAAGGGGGTATTATACTTTCGGGACCGAATTTGTGTGCCTGACAATCAAGACTTGAGGAAGAGGATACTGGACGAAGCTCACAAGAGCAAGTATACCATACACCCTGGGAAGGTAAAGATGTATCAAGACTTAAACAAAAAATATTGGTGGGCTGGAATGAAAAGAGATGTAGTTCAGCATGTGTCAACCTGCTTGACGTGCCATAAGGTTAAAGTGGAGCATAAGAAATTTGCAGGGTTACTGCAACCGTCACCGATTCCCGAGTGGAAATAGGAAGAGGTGACTATGGATTTTGTGACTGGCCTTCCGATGACCAAGTCACACAAAGATGCAATTTGGGTGGTAGTAGACCGACTGACCAAGACAGTGCATTTTATACCAGTGAACGTAAGGGATTCGATGGAAAAGTTGGCTCAGACGTATACCCAAGAAATTGTAAGGTTGCATGGTGTACCGTCAAGCATTATGTCGGATAGGGACCCTAGGTTCACTTCGAGATTCTGGAGCAAGTTTCAAGAGTCTTTGGGTACCACATTAAAATTCAGCACCTCTACTCATCCGCAGACCGACGGTCAATCCAAGAGAGTCATCCAGATACTGGAGGACATGCTCCGAGCATGTATTTTGGACTTTGAAGACAAGTGGATCGAGTGTTTACCACATGCAGAATTGGCATATAACAACAGTTATCAGGCATCGATTGGAATGGCACCATACGAAGCACTATATGGGCGAAAATGCCAGGTACCAATATACTGGGGATGGACGGAAGAGGGGAACGTTAAAAGGACTGGTGAGGTATGCATTCAGGAAATGACGAACAAGGTCAAGGTTATCTGGGAAAGGCTAAGGGCAGCGTAAAGCCGACAGAAAAGCTATGTAGATTCTAGAAGAAGGGAACTGGAGTTTCAAGTGGGTGATTGCGCATTCTTGAAGTTGACCCCTAGCAGAGGAATCCTGAGGCATCCAAGAGGAGGAAAGCTGAGTCCTAGGTATTTAGGACTGTTTCCGATATTGGAGAAAGTTGGGCCGGTTGCCTATAGATTGAACCTACTTGATGGCCTAGCTGGGATGCATGATGTTTTTCATGTATCTCAGTTGAAGAAGTACAACCCTGATCTGAGTCATGTACTTAATAAGGAGCCATTGGAGTTGCAATCAAATTTGAGCTATGTGGAGAGACTAGTTAAGATCTTGGAGCGGAGTATCAAGACCCTTCGAAACAAGCAGATACCTATGATGAAAATACTTTGGGATTATTATGGAGCACAAGATGCAACATGGGAAACGGAAGAATGGTTAAGACGGAAGTATCCGGATATGCTCAAGGGTATGAAATCTGAATTTCAGGACGAAATTCTCTCAAGGGGGAGGGGATGTAATACCCCGCCCAAAACCACCTTTGACTATAGGGAAAAAAGTCATGCATTGCATAGCATTTTGCATTTCACGTGCTACCTTAAAATTATTCTTGCATGGGTGCATGTGATTTTCAAGGTTGCTCTTGCATTTGAATTAATTGGTGAGAAATAATTGTGTTGTATAAGAGTTGGTTAAGTGAAGTTTAGTCGAGGAGATAGAAGGATGAGAATTAGGGTGGAAAGAATTTCTTAGAGAAATATTAGTATTGGAGTTGATTTGGAATAGCGGGGAGGTTGGTGATTTCCCTTGGTGACCCGAGTTCGAATTTTACTTCTTACGAATCTTAGCTGTCTTTTTGAAAATTCTTCTCCCTAAACTTCTTCATGTCTTGGCCGAAAAAGACCTAGCCATCCTAGAGAAATTTCAGCGCCAATGCTCTAAGGAAATAAGTCTCTATAGTTATTTCCTAAATTCAAGGATTTTTTATGTGAATAAAGATCACCTTTATTTTCAGCTTTTGTTCTCTTGGATTTTCAAAAAACCCTAGCTGAAAAATTAAAATTCCAGCTTGATTTTAACTTATTAGATTTTGTAAGGGATAGTTGGAATTAAAGAGTTATTCTCCTAGTTGGAAACCTTGTTGATTTTGAATCTAGAATCTTAGCTAAAAATCTGGAAAATTTTCTAGCTAGTGCCGCTACTTTTTGAGGGAATTTTAGCTCAATTCAAACTCTTCCAATACTAGGAAATCTTATCCAAAATCCTTTAGCAAATCAGATTTTATTTCAATCCTACTTCAACTAGGTTTTGCTTTCCTTTCCTAGCAGAATTTCGGCAGCCTTGTGCCAGCACAAGCTGTCCTAAATTCCAGCACTTCTAAGTGCAGTCCAACACTTCAAACCCTAGCTCAAAACACCTAGAACACTCCTCATCAATTCAGATTACCTTAGCCACACAAAAACCAGATTTTACTCACTAAAATTCCAGAATTTCAGCCAGCTTATGAACAAGAAATTCAGCCAGCTTTGTACAGGAAATTTCGGCCAGCTTTGCACCCTCTAACACACGAAACTCTACACTCCAAAGCACACCAAAACTCTCCGTTGATTAAGCCAATTTCCAGCACCTAAACCCCTCACTTTTCCTCTCTGGTTTGCGGTAGAACAACAACCGAAACAACCCAGAATTTCTTCCCTTTTTGTTTAGTAATTTCGCACAGCACATAAGGCATTCTTGCACAGAATTTTAACTCCCAAAACCTACTCAAACTCTTCCTTGTTTTGGCCAAAAACTCTGAACACATTCAGCCCTTTTCTTGGGCAATATTTCGGCCAGCATAAGGGAGCAAATTGCAGAATATTTTCTCCTCCTAAACCCTCCCAATGTCGGCAGCAACAAGGTGAACAGCAAGCTGCAATTTTCGCCCTTGCTGTCCAAGAAATCTAAAGCCATTAGGAGTCTTTCTAAACACCACTATCTAACCCTAAACCAATCTTTTCTAAGCCTAAAACACAGTAGCCGACTATCCTTTCCATTCTACACGAAAAATTCCAGCAAGAACCTTTCTACAATTTTCGAAAATCACAAGAACAGCTCCTAGCAAGAAACCGTTCACCTTCTAAGGTAAGTAAAAACCATCTCAACCTCTTGATTTCTTTCTTCCATAAATTATTCTCCTTTTCTTCCCTTGAATCACAGCACCTAAAGGCTGATTTCATCCCTTTTACTTATTTTCGGTCAAAAGGAAGGAAAGAAGGCAGCTTTTCTCTTCTAATCAAACGAACTCGGGACGATCACCATAGGAGCATCAAGATCTTGCTAACCCAGTTGTTGCAAGGTAAGAGGATACTTACCCTTGATGTCGAAATTAAAGTTTAATATGGTTGATGAGGTCCAATAGCATGATGAATGGGTAGTTTGAGTCGAGTAATTAACTAAACCTATTCGATGGATAGCTATGCTATGTTTTATTGTGGTAATGATAGAGATGAATTGTGATGGTCAAGTCAAGCCTTTTCGATATAATAACCATGTCTTTAATGAATATATGGTCATAGGATATGAACCTTGGGGTTTAGATAATTTATTTGGAATTAGATAGTGGATTGTGAATTGTTATGAGAATAAATAAGTTTAGAGCATGTTTGAATCAATTAAGACCCTGATCGTGATATTATATGGTTTTAGATCAAGAGAATAATTGAGGAAAGCAAGCTGTGATTTTATCTCATTTGTCTGAGGCATATCAAGTAAGTCCTTGCATAAACTCTTTTGCTAAATATTTATGATGGCAAGTCAATGTTGTGAAACTTTGTGAAGCTATTGTTAAACTATGTTTACTTGGGTTGTAAACGTGGATATTTATTCTTTAAACGGTTTTGTCAAGCTAACTATTTTATCAAGAAAACTATTCTTTCTTCTAAATTTTTAGAAAACTCTTTTAAAGAAAATCACATTGCACACAGCCAAGGTATGGAAATATTTTGAATCAGGAATTGACGGATATGTTCGTTGAGTACTCAATAAGGGTAGGCTAACAATACTAGTCTTGGAGGGCTAGAGTAAGTCTTCTGGCAGGAGGCCACCTCCAGAAGATAAGCTCGGCTTGAAGAGGTGACAGTATTGGTTGGTCAGGCCAGTCCGAGCTACCATTTGTACCTGGTAAGGTATTATTTATTTTTCCGACATGGACACCCGGATGGTTTTGTTGGATGTAGAGAAGGAGGAGTATCTCACCCGATGAGCTGTACACTCACCTTGATCAGAACGCCTAATGTGTGGCAATCTGGTCTCGGTAAGGTGCACAAAGTGTGGTGCCTTGTCCTCATGAAGCCCAACGTGTGGCGACATGACCTTGATTCGGGTGGTGGATTTGTTTTGTATAAAGTGCAATTATGTGAAAAACCCACTCATTGCAAAAGGGAAATTATTTATGACTTGCCAAATATTTCTGCAAATATTTTTCTCTATGCATACACGAACTGTTTAAAATACCATGTGCACACACAGGACTTACTGAGATTTAATCTCACACCGTTTTATATCATGTTTTTAGGAGGTAGATTGTGCTGAGCCAGCGGGGCATGTGATAACTGAAGCTTTTGTTTTTTTTTCCCCATTTTGTTCTAGGAGATAGTTGTTGTTTAAGCTTCTGAACGATATTTGTTTTATTTCGTATTGCTCCATTTTGAGCCTGATGTAATAAGAGTTTCCTCTATTTATCTAAGTTGATCATTTTGGGGTTTGCCTTTATATTTTATACCTCGTTTTAAAGACCCCTTGTCCTCCGGGACGGGGTAACATCCCCGCCCTTTTAGGGTACGTAGTAGTGGGGTGTTACAAGCTTCACAATAGAAATCGACTACTAGGGGTTGGCACAGGGATCTTTACTTGTGCGGACTACTGGAGGCTTCAGGAAGGGTCAAGTTCATAGGATGAGTACTGAGTCTTCTTATCTGAGTACAGTCGGAGTGGATATTACCATAGTGAACCTTCGAGTGTGATGCGCAAATTTTGGGTGTATAAAAATCATCAAATTTAAATCCATCCCTTAGTCAAGTTTTAATTCAAACATTAATCCTAAAATAAACACATGAGCAAGTATATATGCTTATCGCAAGCATAATATAGGGAATTAACGAGTATCGATCCTCAAAGGAACAAGTACACGCTAATCACTTTTCATTCATTGTTTAACCGATTCAATAAAGTAAGAAAATAATAAAAAAGAAAAATAAAGAAATATTTACAACTCAAGGATGTCGGAATATGCAATTTAGACAATTATCCTAGAACACATGATAATGAATCATTTAGCAATTATCTCAAGTAATCATCATCTTGGCATTATGAATGAATATAAAGTAAAATTTAATCATTTCCCAAGTCATGAATCTACTTATATAAACTTCATTTCTTTCTCAATCCATGGAATCACTATATTTTGATTAAATTAGTAGATTTCCCAATCAAACCAACATAACCAAAACATGCATTAAATTCAATTCCTCATAAATATCAAATTAGCTAATGACCCTTTGCTCAAGATGAAATCAACTAATCTTTAATCACTTTAGTCCTTTAATCTTAACTTCGTTTCCCAAGTCCATTAAGATTTGACAAATATAAAATCAATGCAATGACCTTTTAACATCGTTTTCTAAGTAAATTAGAAAAAAATGCATCAATAACCAATGATAACAAGTAATCAAATACCAAATATGATAAAAAAAATTGACCAAATAACTAAATTAATACACCAAAATAATTTCAAATTATAATGAAAATATTGAATTCATCATTGTTTAAGAACAAGAAAACAAAAGTAAAAGAAAGCACTCATAGACAAGTCTCCTTATTTTCCTTTAAAGACTCTCTTAAATAACCCTTATTGAATGGTGAATCTCCCATTCTTTGAGTGATTGGAATTTTTGCTCTTGGATTCACTCATTTTCTCTTGTGTTTTCTCTTAGTTTTATAGGCTTCTTTGATGCCAAATTTGTTGTTTGAGGAGTTTTGGCCAAGTAGGATTTGAAAAATACCAAAATCTTTAGAAAATTACCAAATTCGTACACAGAATTTTCACCTCTCCAGAGTGGACCTGGCGCCAGGTCTAGTCGACCCACCTAGCACCAGGTGTGTTCTATTTTTCCTCCCGAATTTACTCTATTTTCACTGTTTGGCCAGAATGGACCTGGAGCCTGGTGCCTTAGTTGGACCTGGCGCCAGGTGCATTCTAGAATTTGTTCACTTTGTGCTGGAGATCAACTTAAATCTATACAAATTTGTCAAAAACACTTTCTACAAGTAAAATGTTAAATAGGAAGGAATATATCTAGTTATTACATCAAAATTATCTCAATTTAACCTCAAATAACTAGGAAAATAGTGATGAATTTAGTCCCTATCAAAGTGCATCAACATACATAGATGGACAAGAAAATACACAAAATGGAAAAGATATTTGAAAAGAGAATAGAACATAAAGATTAGTATATTATCTAATTGCATGACTACATGTAAGGTGTTTGTTACCATTTGGGATTACCTCCACCACCACCATTGCCAGCACCACCACCTAATGATGATGATGATAATGATGCTCTTAGTGATGCTGGTGATAATGCATGCAGTCTTTCTTAGCCATGCAGCTCATTTTTGTATATTTTGTTTATGGATACCTTTGAACTATTTTGTAGTATCCAAATGTTATTTATTTAATTTTATTTAATTATACTTTTAGTTGTAAAAAATATGATAACATGCTAAATTTAGTCCAAAAATGCATTTTTTTCATTTAAAAAAAATCAGAGTCATTAGCATGTCAGTCGATTACAAAACTTTAGTGGCTAACAATGTTCAGTCGCTAACTAGACACAAATTAGCAACCAAATACATCGATAGTTAATTAGCGACCGATTACCAACAAAACATCAGCTACCAAAACTTGGCGATTGACTTGGTTGCATATTTTTTCAATTATAATTATTTTTTATTTTTTTATTAATGACGGATTTTCGGTCGGTACTATTAATCATTTGCTAAAATTTTAGTGATCACTGATATCATGACCGCTATTTGTTGATCGCTGATTAAATTAGTGACCAATTTGGCGGTTGCAAAAAGAATTGTTCTTTGTAGTGAAACGTTTGTATTTGAAAAACTTTTCTACAAAACTAAAATAATAATTTCAAGTAATGAATCATATAGCATGTTAGTATATTATATAGAAATTTCTTTGCATACTTTGTAAAGAAAATTCATTCATACCTTATTAGAGATATTACATTTTATAAAATTTTCTTTATTAGGGTGCTTTTGTATGGAAATTTGATCTGTACTTCATTAATACAATATGAAATCACTATTTTTATCGAAATATTATCTTTACATAACTAATATGATATTTATTTAAAAGAATTTATTTATTTTCATTTAAATCAGTGGATGTATTTATTGTTGTCCCACTAAAATATGCTAATTTATTTATTACGTGGTATCTAATTGTTACGTCCAGATATGGAAGATAAATTATTGCCACTTTCCAAAATCATCAATTTTCACTAGTATAAATAGGGGGTGCCACATTTTAGCACCCAAGACAGAATCTTTTCAGCCCTCAACCTTCTGCACATTTAGCTGAACATTCTAAAACAACAACGTCGAACTTGAAGAAGACAGTTTTTTATCACATTTTCTATTCCAAAACCAAAGAGGACGAGTACAAAATGGCTCACTATGTACCTCGTATGCATGAGCAGGAGCTGGTGGAGGTAAGAGATGAGCCAGTTCAGGTCCTACAGCTATTCCCGTGGGAGATAACAAAGGTACTCAGTAGCAGTGATTTGGGGTGCCTTCCTGGTCTTGAGTTGAGCCAGGACGTTGTTCATGCTCACATTTTCAAGTACTGGGATGCACAACTCATTAACCGTGTGTTGTTCCACAAGGAGAGTATTCAAATTTCTATCCGTGACTTCGATACTTGTACCGATCATGACGTGTTTTTTAGGAAGTCCTCTAACAATGAGAATTTTTGCTTTCAAGAAGGCTGGGTAAGAAACTTTGTTTATCGTCGGCGCCTAGCAGTTGGCATGCAGATTGGCATGTATTGGGACACAAGGACTTCAACTCTCCGTTTCTCCATCTTGAATGAGGCTCCACAGACTCCGGCGAGATCAAGGGCTACCCTATTTTCTATACTCTACTAAGACTCCATTGAGTTCAGGAATTGTTCCAAAGGACACTCCATGGATAGGAGAGTTTAAGATCAAGGATCAACTTTGCAGTGCCATTTTATGTTCACCAGCTTTCTAGAAAGAAAAATTTAAAAGAAAATATTCTGAAAAACATAGATAGGTGTTAAGTCAATGCATCTGCAGCCGTAGTCTGCATTATTTTCACCTTCTGCAAAACATAATCTTGAATCTGATCCAAGAGTTTGATGTTATATTTACAGAATACAGTAATTTCTTGGGCCAAAAGAGCACTAATTAGGCAACAAATATACAAGAACAGGAACACTATACATAGGCGCATGTTGTATATAGAGTTAAAGCACCACAAAAACAACAGATCCCAAACCAAATTATCAAACTCCAACAAAGGAAACACAAAAACAAGCGCATTAACCAATGCTTTTGAAAAGGATGTTAGAGAGTCTGAGTCTTCTTGATCAAAATTATCACCGTCAACAGAAAATATGGTAAGGGTCAAGATATCTTCCATATGAGAAGCTATGTTTAACTGCAAATTTATAATTGCTTCGATTTCTTCAATTTATGAATCTAATGAGGGAACCACCGAAACCTCCCAATTGGGTTATTTGGTCGTGAATTCTTTAATACACGAATGGTTGATTAAACCAATGTTTTATGAGGTACAATGAAATTTCCAGCACATAATAACCATCATTCATTGGGGAATATGGGCCGAAGTTGAGTATTGTTGTAGTTGAATTGCTTGAAGAATTTTGTTTTCGGCAATTTTTTGGTTCCAAATCAGCTCGTAGACACCATATCTCTGTTAAATCTGTCCTTGTCCCTTTGACTAGCTTCAATGTATGGCCAAACATATAAAAGAATGAGATTTATACATATTCAATCATATTAATAGACTTAAGCATTTTAAGGAATAGGATCATAATCAAAGTTGCTTTTCCGTCAACTGTCCCCCAAAATTTTTAAAAATTTTGAAATTAATTTTTAAAAATCTTTTAAAATTTTATATCTCCCCTCCCAATTTTTGTTTTTTTTTTATAGAAATTATAACATTGCTCCCTTATAACTTGCCTCCTAACCTCAAGTTCTTAGTTCTGTCACTGAATGGAACAAGAAAAATGACTCAGAATAACATGTACATGAAGACTGATACCGGGTTTAATTTGAGTTTCCAAGGATCCCATTATACTTAAATATTTTATTTTATCAATAACCTTTATCTTAACCAGACCAACAGGGTTAAAAGCAAAGAAAAACATATATATTTTTTTCAAATAAAACCATCAAAAGGTGGGAATTTAATTAAAATTAATAAATAAAAATTACGAAAAAACCAATTGTATATGGATATTAAATTGAATAAAATTTCAAATGGTAACTGGTATAACTTGTTGTGTGATCATTTTATGCCTAACCAATTAAATTTCTTTACTCTTTTTCTCTTTCATCGAGCGTATTTGCGTAAAATCATTATCATCATACTGCTATCTTCAATCAAATCAATATATAGTTCTAAAGTTCTTTAACATTTCTTAATCCTCTTCAATTTATTGGTCTGCTTAATTATTTCCAACTCAAAAGCTAGCCTAGGAGACTGACAAAGAATCTAAATAAAAGCTGACAAGGAGTACTTATCATGCGAGCACCTACCTACTTGTAAATCATCTTTACTGTGAAAGAGCAATCTGAGTATGGAGTCATTTATCATTACATTCTCGATTTGTTGAACATTTTCATCATTAAATTCAACACAACCTTTATTCAATCCTCGCAAATTAACTGAAAAAGAAGCATATTGTGCACTCCTCAAAATTTCTAAAAAAGAGGTAAAGTGAGAAGGGAAATTCTTAGGTGCACCTGCCGTGCATCGAGCGGGTCCATCTACCCACAAAGTTCAAAATGTGTCCATCCTCATTAAAAAATTCAAAAATTTAAAGTTTTGCATTTGTCTTATTTTTCACAATTTTCATATGGCAAATTGGTGGGTTTAATCTCTACATAATTATTTTTTGACTGATTGGTCCCTAATCTTTATTTTTAATTTTTTAAGTCCTCTATATATATTTTCGCAAATTATTTGGTCCCTCCGACCTATTTCGGTAAGTCAACTTCTGGTCAACAACTTATGTCCGGCTTGGAAAAAGCAGCTGAGGGTATTTTCGAGACTCCACTGTTGATATTCCTGCCAACTTAATTGTCCCATCAACAACTGTCCATTAATTCAACCAAATCCTCTTCAAACTAATTCTTTGCTAAGCTAATGAAGGAATCCGACTCCTTCAAACTAACGATATTAGTATATTCTACTGTCTCTTCAAACTAACCCAAATTCACCCAATTTTGACAGAAGTTCTATGAATCTGGAATAGATTGAGGACAACCTAGGTAGGGTGAGTATTTATTTCCCTAAAATCTCTCTTGCCTTCTTATTCCTCATTCACAGTAGAACTCCAGATCTGATAAAAGCAAACATCCAAGGTAGCAAAATGTCAGTGCTAGGGGGAAGGGGAAATGACAAAGGAGATTCAAGCCATTCGAGTTCAAGGTACAATGAGAGAAGCCGTTTTTCAGAGAACCCACCAACAGAATGCTATGGTCACGTTGCAACTTTGATTCGAACTTCGTGGACTAATAAAAATATGGGAAGGCGATTTGTAGCATGCAAAAATATCTAGGTGAATGGAAATTTTGTCAATGAATGAAAACAGTTGTGTTCAAGGATTGAAAAGCTTTTTTTTTTTTTTTTTATCTATTTTCAGGCTGTGAAGAAATGTAAATTGTTCTATTGGGTTTATCCTCCCATGTGCTAAAAATCCAAGGTTGACATACCTGGTTTGTTAAGAAGGATTAGGAAGATGGAAGCAGAAAAGGCATTGTTGCAGAAAAAGAAGAAGGGCATTTGGATTGCTCTCATTCTGTCTTGGTTCGTAGTGATGGTCCTTTGGTTGGGCACAAAATAGTCATTACCCTAGATTGTTATTGATGTAAATGTTGTTGTCTTGAAAAAGAAAAGAAATGTGTAGGTGGAGCTTTTTTATGGAATATGCTATGTTTTACCATTGATGTACTAGGTGACGGATGAAGGAATGAACTCTTATGTATTACCATGATATAGTAGTAGAAAATTTATGAAGCCATTTTATGCAGAAACAACTTGTTGTATCTTTTATCTTGATGTGCTAATGTCTTCTATATCAATTAAATGGTTTATGTCCTAATGGTCTTATCCATTCTTTACATAGGATGTTATACGCCAAAATTTGTTACAATTTCTTGCCATTCTATTGTATGTTTGGCTTGCTTTAAAGGCATAAAATTACCATCGAAGAAATGGAGGATGAATGAACATGCTTAACTTCAGGAAAACTGACACAAAAAACCAACACATCATATAAATTAGACATCAACAAAAACCAAGGATTCCTTTCCTTTCCTTTCCATTCATACATAATACAGTATCTAATTTCTACCTAATGACAAAACAAAAATAAGATTCTAGAATAGACAACAAAACTAAACAATATCTAGTTTTTGGAATAGACAACAAAACTAAACAATATTAGACCATCATCTTTGCACTCTTCATAAACAATCTAAACAATATCCACAATAGGCAATTGCACTAAACCAGTATCTTTTCCTGCCTATCTCCAAAACACAACCATGCTATATTATTAAGCACTATAAAAAACAACTTGCAGCTAAGTCAAATTTATACTTGTAACTTGATATAACATTAACACAATTTTCGTATGACATCAGCCCACTTGGAACAACAACAAAAAACTCCATCATATTCATTCCCTCTAGTCCAGCCTCCTCATAGTATCCAACATTTTGATCTTGGGATGTAAGCTTGCATCTTGCACAATACATCTTGCTCTGTTGTGGCCTACTGCTCCACGCCAACGGTGCCTCAAAGGTCTCCTAACCTTTTATTTTAGCCTATGAAACAAACAGTATTGTCTAACACAAAACACAACTTCAATTCAAATTTACACAAAAGAAATTCTATTCAATGACAAATCAGACAAAAGTGAGGTATTACCTCTCTCTCATCAATTTGGACAACTAGTTCTATTTCTTGATTTGGAACATCAAATTCCCGTTGTTGGTTCGGCCCAATAATATTGTGGTCTTGACGTTCAGATAGCAGTAGGCAATTAGCATTAGATTTGCTCACATTTTCAGTACCCTCACAAGGTCCAGAATTTAATTTCTTCAGCCCATTTGGCCCATGTGGGGCCATTTTTTGCATCATTTACAACAACAAAAGCTTTGTAAGATCATTTATGATGACCAAGTATGCCACATTTGCCACATTTGTTCAAATTGTACCTAATTATCTTTTCAACTTTAGCTGGCATATTTTGTGAACCAGATATAACATTTCCAACTTCAACTAGCTCATTTTGTGGAGCATGGCCAAGGTTTTCATTGAATTGTTTTGGAATAGATTTCCTACCTGGCTTACTTGGGCATTTTCTAGAATTGTGTCCAAAAAGTCTATATATTCTATGCTTGTTATCACTAAAATCAACCCTCCTCATCCTTTGAATCCCTTGTTCATCAGTCTTGTAGCCTTTCTCTCCAATCTCAAGACTTCTCTTCTTTTTGGGCCTTCCAAATAATCTAATATTTTCTGGGGGCAGCAATGGTTACTTCGTTAAAATGGGCCAGTTATTAGGGCCATTAGCTGGGCAAACAATTTCCCTATATACCCTTTCATATGCTTCTATGCTATAACAGTCATCTACAAAGTATTCAGGGTTTTGTCTAATATACCCTAGAGCAATCATTGCATGAACACAAGGGATGCTAGAAATGTCCCACCTTTTACAAGAACATGTCTTCATTTCAATGTCAACTGCAAACTATTCTTGGGTTTTTTCCTTCACTTGGAACTTTGAACCACTAGCATAGGACGTCATGTATTTTTCTAATTTTGCTTTTAATGTCTCTAGTCTTCTTGCAATTTTGTGAGCATATCTTCCCTTTCTGCCTATTGATCCATTGCCTCCTCGATTGGTGTCGTAGCATAAGGTGCACTCTTATTCTCTCCAGTAATTACAATACATGTTTGGATCTTGTTTGAAGAATCTGTTTATTGAATGACTTACTGTGATTGTTTAGCAATATGTCACATTTGGTGATTTCTCTAAAATGGGATCTGGTCCAAAACATAGGAGATGTCTGATTTTTCTACCACTTATAGGCACTTTCATCATAGTCTTTGTGGACTTGCAATTCTGCTTCAAATTTGTTCTTGTATGTTGCTTTAGCACATGCCCACATTTGTTCCTTCAGAGCATCTTCAGGATGGGCTTTCTGGAAATTATTGTATAAGTGGCATACACAACATCGATGTTCAATTCTTGGTAGCAATTCTTGAACTCCTTGAATTATGCCCTATACAACATCATGACAAAAAAATTAATATGACAAGCAAAATTGATAATATGCTAAAATCAGTAGTTTCTTGATGTTTAAAAAGGCAGCTACAATACTCACCATTTGTCTATCACTCATGAAACACCAGTCCTCCTGCGTGTATATCCCAAGTTCTTCTGTAAGGCCTTCAATAAATCATTTCCAAGTTTTCTTGTTCTGACCTTCAATTACAACATAAAGTATGGGATACATCCTATTATTTGGATCGACGCCTACAACAGTAAGAAGAATTCTCAGATGGGGTCCTTTTAAAATATTCTATCTAGCCCTAAAACCATTCTACAACCTGCTCTGAACCCTCTTCTAAGTACATCAATACATACATAAAATCTTATGAAATATTGATTTCCAGTATCCTCATTTTCTACCGCATCAATGTAAACAATACTGCCAGGATTACTTCTTTTTAGTTCTTTGCAATAATTCCATAACAACTCGTAATAGTCCATGTATCTACCATCTATCAATACCTTTGCTTGTTTTTTTGTTTTGTAGACTTTCTAATGTGAGATGTTCACAATGAGATCTTCATGAACTTTGTTTTGGAACTCATCCACATTAACACTATTTGCATATCTAAAGGTTTCAATGTACTTGGTAGCCAAGTACTTTGATTAGCAAGTCTAATTCAGATTCCTGGAGCACTAATGCTTTGCTTGTCAAGTTCTAATTTGGAACTCTGAAGTGTCTTTTATCCTATGTCCATACACCATCCAGTCACAATTTGCACCCCTATAATAAGCAGTCACTTTTTTTTTTTTTTTGGTCATTTTTTTTGAACCACACTTACCTACAATGCTTGATTCCATAGTTAATAATGGCAGTCCTAAGGTCATCACTATGTTAAATTTCATGCCCACCTGGAAGTTAGGATTTTCACCATCTCTTTCCATCTTAAACTTGGGAAATTCTTTCATCTTGCTGTTCTCATCAAAATCATCCTCTATGGACAGATTTTTATTGAATTCATCATCTGAATTTTCATAGTTGGACTCAACTCCAATGTCCATATTTTTTTGTTCAAAAAATTCATCTTTATTTTGACTAGAAGATTATGTATACAACCAGGTCCTTCTTTTAGCCCGTATCCTCCCTCTCTTATTTTTTGGATGGGCAACATTCCTTGAACTTTCTGCATTTTCAGGCTCTACAACATTCCATGAAGCTTGTTGGCTGGTTCATCTAAGTTTTCCTGAACAACATCTTTTGTTGCAACCTCCTTTTGATGTTCTATTTCTGTCTCATCAATTTTGGAATTATTGGGGACTTTTAGCTTCAAACGATTAGCTTCTCTTTGCATATTTTCAACAAAGTCCTTAAGTTATTGATCTATAAACTCTTCAAGCATTTCATCATTATTAATTGCTGATTAATTAGAATTATGAAAGTACTCATCCACTTCACATTCATATTCTTCTTCAGTGGAATCATCACTCAAGTTCTGGTTGCTAAAATCAGACCGTGGTCTCTTCTGCCCAGCTTTGTTGATAAACTTGGAAAGCTCACTTGCCTCATCATTTAGTAACTTAGCTGTGTTAATATGGTCCAAAACTGAAGTACCCGCAGGTAGCCAAACTTCAGTCCCATCGTTATTGCTAACAGTTGAAACATTAGAACAAATGAAGTTCTTAAGTTCCTCAACCTCTATCTTAGCCACCACATCAACTGGATGTAGCAATTCATTACCTATCACAATGTCAGTGACACTAAGCTTGGCACTTTCTATATCTATGGACTAAACAAAATTTTCTTGTTCAGCATGTTCATCCCCTTTTAAACTAATGCTTTCTAATAATTGCTGATGCTCATTTTTTGATGTTTCAAATTATAAAATATCTATAGCAGTCACTTTGTTCTCCCCATGAGAATCATGAAACTCAATGACATCACCTCCACTAGCACTTGGGATATCACTAACCTTGGCTGCATCAGAACCAAAATATGTCTTTTCCATTACATGTAGGCTATGTCTAAATATAGTAAATTCCTCCAAAGTAAACCAATCATTTTTCAACTACAATGCATGAAATGAAAAGTATAAGAACCAAAATATATTTTCATGATCAAATTGTTTTCACTGGTGCCTAAACTTATGTTAAAAAAATAGAGTCATAGAATTTTCTGGACTAATAAAATAGGGGTAGCCATCAACGATGCTAAAAATTTCAGGAGCATTGTGCATAAACAAATAAGAATAATACAGAACATAACTGTCACAATCTTCTCCATTTGTTTGTTGTGGAACCTAATGATAAATTGACCAGGTAATTAGCACAACAAAAATGCTTTAATTGAATGAATAAAACTTGAAAAATACTCATATTCAAATATGTCTTACCTTGGGTAAGAGCAAATAATTTTTTTTTACTGTGTCTCTAATAGCTTGTCTCCCTTCCAATTTAAGTATGTCTAATACAAAACTATCCACAAGAAGAAGTACATTTAAAATCAAGGACTTATCTATTTGTTCCAGACACAAGAACTTTTGTGTATACAAAGATCAAATGAATTACTATACATTTACTTTAGATGACACTGTAGCTTACTCTTTAATCAGAGGCTCAATTCTCTATTATGTTGATCGTAGAGAGTCTAATAAGAGCATGTATGGACTTCTTAACTTTGATTCATCGTCAAAGTTACATAAGATCAACGCCTTGAAAGAGCATAACCAATTTTTAAATGACAAAGAAGGAACATTATGTCATCCCTTTCTGGACCAAAAATGAAAAAATGCAATAGGATTGAGTAAAGCGAGGGACATACCAGAGGAAGATAGGACCCATAACATACTTCTTAGACAGGATGTCTTTCTTATTCAACCACTTCAACACATTCTCTTTGCTCATACATGTATATATGTGAAACCATAGTGAGTCTAGCTATGCAAATGCATTTCTCTTCTCCTCTGCTATGCCCCTTCAGATTATACTACAAAAATTGAAACTCCCATTAACTCAATCGATGGAAGGCAAACCCAGAAATTCATGGACACTTATCACAAAATTATAAATTCATAAACTATCTTACCCAAAGTATCTCTCAATCATATCTGAGTCGAGTATCCCCTGTAAAATACATGACTTGCTAGAATGTTGTGAAGAAATTTGACCACGTGAACATCTATTTCCAATCCCTTCCATCACTTTCAGTAAACCCTACCAAGGTGATTCTCGATCAATTTCGATTTTCACTGATCTTCTATCAAAATGGGGAGATTTTGGGTTAATTTGCAAAGACAAACCCTAATGCTAATGTCGAAGTGATGAAGAAGGAGTAAGATTTTATACAGCAGTTCAGCGACCCAAGGTTTGCAGAGGATTTGGTTGAATTGATGGATAGATGTTGATGGGGCAATTAAATTGGCAAGAATATCAACAGTGGAGTCCCAAGAATACCCTCCAGGGCCTCCACTACTTTTTCCAATTCGGACATAAATTATTGACTGGGAGTTGACTTGTTAGAATTGGGTTGGAGGAACCAAATAATTTGCACGAACATATATGGAGGGCCTAAAAAGTTAAAAACAAATATTAGGGACCAATCACACTAAAAATTAAATGTTTAGGGACAAAACCCGTCAATTTACCTTTTTCATATCAACCGTAGTTATCCATGGTAACCTTCTAAAATTTTCACTTACCGCTAATAGTTTTCATTTACCCGGTGGTCTCTCTATTCTTCCCGCTCCTCTTTTCTCTCTTTTTAGTTCTCTCTCTTTTCTTTACACTTCTTGGTTGGAGCAAAATATCACAATTGCCGACTGGAAAACCCATCACATACACTGCACTTTCTTTCTTTCTCTTTCTCTACCTACGACTCCTTCTTTTTTGGTCTCTCTTGTTCCCGTCGGATTGAAAAAGAATTGTGCTTGGAAGAATAGAGCAGGATTGGAGCTCACACTTGTCATAAAGCCTTTGGAGTACCTGTAACTCATTAGCCTTGCTCTCCAACTGTTGGAATGTATGTCCTCTTAGACTAGGTTTCTGATATAATTTTGACTTGTATTAATAAAAGTATTTTTCTCAAAAATTATTTATGAAATCTTCTTTATATTTGTGCACATTTTTCATTAGAAAAGACCCATTGTGTTTAAGTAAATGGTTCATGTGAATGGAGGTCTTTCACAGTACGGTATAGATCGTGGGATATTTAACACATAAACTAATATTCTTAACCGAATGATGAGAATGGGGATTTCATCATAGTAAGGTTATTATGTTATGAGTTCTAAATAGGGAATGGCTTACCTTTAGCTAATGAGTAGTCTTCTCATCTTATAACACAAGTGTATTTTAAATACGTAGAACATGGCATGTAGTAATAGTTTCTAAAGTACTATGTGATAAAAACCTAAATCGCTACTGCTACAGCGTGGGCCTGTTCTCTACAGCTTGACTATGAGTTGGTGGTCTGACGAAGTTAGAAGCATATTGTAATATCCCTCCTTGTCCGCTTTGCATAAGGAATTTGTGTCGCATGGTTTTGTTAACAATGAAAATATATATAAACGAAATATTTTCCTTCTTTATTATCACTAATAAAATTAAGATTGCAAAGTAATAATATTATTCAAAGAATTATAATATAGCCATCACTAGTGCTATTATCATTATTAATATTAATATTATTATTGCTAATATTATTATTGATTTTATTTTCATTCTATTATCCATTACTATTATTTTATGTCTATTATGTAATATCAATATTCCTTGGTAATATTAAATTATAGTATTATTGAATTCAATAATTGTATTAAATTATTATATTATTCTTACCATTATATATATATATATATATATATATATATATTACAACTAATATCATAAATATTTCAAGTTATATTATATTGTATATAAGATATTTTAAGGGGCCCACAAGAAGTAAATGAAGAGGGCCCACAAGCATGATATATTTGACCAAGATTAACCATTTTTGGACTTTTTAATTAAGCTTAATTAAGCTAAACTAGATTAGGCCAAGTTAATTATAATTATGCATGGCCATGTAAGGTTAGTGAATGCATTAGTCTTGAGACTTTTAGTCTTGAGACTTCTAGGGAGTTCTACAAGACTCTACATGGTTCCACAATTCTCTTGGAAATCCTAGAGAAGTCTAAAGACTTCTAGAATACCAATTCACCTTAAATCTTCCACTAAGAGCAAGAGGAGCAAATTATATAAGTAGGGGCAAGGGGAGAAGATTTCGGCCAAGAAAGAAAGCTAGGAGAAGAGAAGAAAAACAGAAAAGTGAAGAGAGGAAAGGAAGAACAAAAGAAAGACTAAGGGAGAGAGAGGGAGATTTCCGGCAGCAAGGAGAAAGAAAGGAGAAGGAAGGAAGGAAAGGAGTATACAGCTTTACCCTCATCTTGGAAAGGCAAGAGATCATTTCACAAAAGCTAAAAGAATGATGTTAGAAGTTGGAAACTAAATGCATATGAATTTGTTGATGTTGAGCAATGAAAATATTTTGATGTTGTGATGGATGTTGAATAGACCGGTTGGTGTAGTGATGGGTTGAGTATGGTTTTTAGTTTATTTAAGGTGTATTGGAGTGATGGTGTACTGAAAATTTGAAAAGAAAAAGGAAGGAAGTGATAAAGAAAACAAGAAAAGCCATTTGTTAATAACAACTCACTAGTTTGTGTTGTTTGGAAATATTAAAGGAAATCTGAGTAGATGTGACTGGAAATTGAGCATAAATGACTCTAAACATGTCCTAGACTAGTTAGAAAGGATTTGGAACAAGTTGTGTGGAGGTTGTGAGGGTTTTGAATGGCTAAGAGATCATGAACAACAAGAAGGGTGAAAACTGCCAAAATTTACTGGTTTGGTAAGTTGGGAATAATTTATTTGTTTGAACAAAAGAGAAGTTCTGGGCATGAAAACCTGTTATAAAAATGATTTTGGGATGTTAAATAAGGTATTGGAGGGTTTAAATGTGATAGGATATGTTGAAGAAACCATAGAAACAAATTAAAACAAGTTGAGCTTCTAAACAGTAATTCTGGACCTTCAGCTCGGAGCAGTAAGTTTAGCTGGAAAACTGAATGAAATGGAGAGAGATTTGAATACCCCATGACCTGAAATTGATATATAAATGTCCTAGGAGTATTTAGGAAGTGGTTTCACCTCATTTGGACCCGAATTAGAAGAGTTATGTTCAAAATACTGGAAAGTGACGAAACTGGACTCCAAACTCAGAACAGTGGAATCAACTGAAAAACTGTACAAAATGGGATGGAGTTTGCATGACTCATGGCCTGGAATTGATAGAGGGATATCTTATGGATATTATAGAAGTAACCTCACCTTATTTGGACCTATATTGAATAAGTTATGTGAAAAATAGTGGAGGATGGTAAAGCTGTAAAACCAGAAAACCATCCAAAGCGTTAATCCATTTATTTCTTTAAGAAAATTATAGAAACCTTATCCAAACCATTAAACATTTGAAACCATTATGTACTAATACCGAGATATACTAATGGTGTAGGTGAATCAAGTCGAAGGAACTCCTTTTAGGACTATACACGAGTGCAACTTCGACTTAGTATACAAGGTGAGTCCCTATGATTTCTAAAACCTTTTTAAAGGTTAGTGTGCTTTAATTTTCTATGAAATGACATGTTTTATACCGTTTTGGAAACGTTTAAATATGTTTACGGAATACATGAGCAAGACTTATTTTTATACTATTTTGACTTGAATGAATTTCATAATTGGTTTGAAAACCTTATTGGATGATTAAAACACGAATTATGTGAATTTAGCCATTTTGGATTAAATATTTGGGATTTTCAGAAAATGATAAACTTTAGAATTGGGTATTTGGAAAATGATCCAGATATCCTTATTGGAATGATTTATGAAACTTTTGGAACTCGGGTATTCGGTAAATGACCGAAATATTCTTATCGGAACTTTTGTGAAAATTTCTTAAATCGGGTAAGGGTAAAATGACCCGGATACCTTCAAAAAAGTCGTTTGGAATTGGGCATGGGTGAAATGACCCAAATGCCCTTGGGAAATGACTTTTGTGATCAAGTATGGGGAAAATAACCCGGTTGCTCTTGGAAACACGTTTTGATGTGTGAGTAAAACCTTTTGTCTGGTTTTCTACATGATTTTGGAAAATGTTGTTTTGGCCCCAAAATGTTTTGATTGAAGATCTTGCGGGATCAGATAACCCTCTGGCCTGATCAGTCAGATGGGGTTGGTATTGTTGCGTTGAGTACTTAGCAAGGACTTTGATCTTTGTACTAGCCCATGTTAGAGGTAGACGACCCCAAGTAACCTGGCTAGTTTTGGGGATTGTCTTACTCCAGACAGGGTGACAGGACATTGAGATGAGTCGTCCTGGCTAGTCGTTTGAGCCTGGCAATTGCCATGTTTGTGAATGCGTTTGTGAACGCTTGTTGTTTTGAGTCATTCGCTAGAATAAGGATGGGATGTTTGGGGCGTTTGACTCCTTGCGACCTCGATGGTGATTGACGTCAGGATTGGGACCCCTAACTGATGGAAGTAAGTAAAAGATCCCTAAGTGCACGGTGGGGTACATTTGTACGCTGCTCACCCTTCCGGCCGGACACGGGTGACGTGCTGTATGGCGCAGTCCCTGGCACCAGAAACCGTGCAGCCGAAGGCGAAGTTCCTTGAACTTTGCACGTGGGTCGCACTTCTAAAAGGGGAAGAACCCGCATTTATTAAAATTAGGGGCCATATGTTTGGAAATCATTGTTTTTCAAATGTACATGATAACTTGATCCTAAATTTACCAATTACTGCTATTTTGTTGTTGTGAAATTTATTTCAATAAAGAAATTGAAAATCATCTCTCTTCGAAGCAAAACACTAGCACACACGGGACTCACTGAGTATACCACTCACACGTGTATTTATCTTTTCTATTTTAGGGATTGGAGCTGTAGAATAACGACGGTATTCCAGGACTTCTTCTGTAGCACTGGATAGCAAATCTTTTGGAGTGATCATTGTACATAGACTATGAGATGTTTTAACTTATGTGTTTTGGAAGCTATGACAATGTACCTATCGTGACTCATATGTTTATATAAATAAAGAGCATATTTCATATATTTACTTAAGTTTCGACTTTATCGCTTGCTTTAAGTTTAAATCGTTATAAAGACCCCTAGTCTGAGAAGTCGGATGGGGCGGCATCCCACCTGAGCCCGACCCACTGCGTCAAGAAAAGAAATGTGGGGTGTTACATATATGCTTTGATATACTATAGTTGAGGTTCTTTAGAATGACCAATATACTTATATGTTAGGTATATGTAACTAGTTAGTTAAGACAGACTTGTACAAGATAACTTCTACATTACATCGCCCCTTGTGGTTATCCAAATGATCTAATTATTCAGGACCCTGAGGAATATGCACTACTAGAAAAATATAATATACCAACTAACTGTTACCAACTGACCACATTCGGTTGGTAATTATCAACCGAAATGAAAATTAGAAAAATTTAAAACTTTTCCAACCACTTACAAACAAACATAATCGGTTGGTAAATAGTTGGTTGGTAATCAGTTGGTAATCGATTGGTAATTTGGCAGAAATATATTTATCAACTGATTACCAATTGATAACAATCAGTTGGTAATCAATTGGTAATTTAATGGAAAAAATTTACTAAATGGTTACTAACAGAAATATATCGGTTGGTAATATATTCAGTTGGTAATTTGGTGAGAAAATATTTACCAACTGATTGCCAACCGATAACAGTTAGTTGGTAATTGGTTGATATTTTAATTTAAAAATTTTACTGACCAATTACTAACTAAAATGTATCAGTTGGTAATATATTCAAATGGTAATCGATTGGTATTTTAATTTAAAAAATTTACTGGCCGATTACTAACTGAAATATATCAGTTGGTAATATATTCAATTGGTAATCGATTGGTATTTTAATTTAAAAAATTTACCAACAAGTTATTAATCGAAATGTATCGTTTGGTAATCTATTCAGTTGGTAATCGGTTGGTATTTTGGTTGGTATTTTAATTTAAAAATTTTATCAAACGATTACTAACCGAAATGTATCAGTTGGTAATATATTCAATTGGTAATCAGTTGGTATTTTAATTTAAAAATTTTACCAATTAATTATTAACTGAAATGTATCAGTTGGTAATATATTTAGTTGGTAATCGGTTGGTATTTTGGTTGATATTTTAGTTTAAATTTTTTATCCACTGATTACTAACCGAAATGTATCAATTGGTAATATATTTAGTTGGTAATTGATTGATATTTTAATTTAAAAATTTTACTGATCGACTACTTACCGAAATGTTTTGGTTGGTAAACCTAGTTAGTTGGTAATCGGTTGGTATTTAATTTAAAAATTTTACGACCGATTACTAACCGAAATGTATCAATTGGTAATATATTCAGCTGGTAATCGGTTGGTATTTTAATTTAAAAATTTTACCTACCGATTATTAATTGAAATGTATTGATTTGTAATATATTTAGTTGGTAATTAGTTGGTATTTTAATTTAAAAACTTTACTGACTGATTACTAACAGAAATGTATCGATTGGTAATATATTCAGTTGGTAATCGATTGGTAATTAGCTGGTATTTTAATTTATAAATTTTACTGACCGATTACTAATCGAAATGTATCGATTGATAATATATTCAGTGGGTAATCGGTTGGTAATCAGTTGGAAGCACATATTATACTGTTTACTTCTTATAAAATATTACAATAATATGAAATACACTTCTAAAACTTGTAAAATAAATAACATAAAATTTTTTATCACTTTTAATTTTTTAAAATTTTTTCATTTTTAATTTTCTTCTATTTATCAGAGTATATAATTATTCTGTACATATATTTCTAAATGATATAAATTTTATTTTTAAACTAATAATAAAAGTAAGCAAATTTTTCATACCTTTAGTTATACAACAAATTTCTTAGTTATAATTTTTTTAATATAATAAATACTTTTGAATTTAGAAGACTCAGTTCATATTTTTTTTTAATTATGTAAATATTCGTAACCAAATAGACATTAAACAATTTATCAATTAGGTGTATTAAATTTAACAATCAAAAAGTTATATTATATCTGTACACATAATTTTATTAATAGATATAATTGTTATTCTCTTTATCATAGTGTAAAAGTTATTACTTTTATTTATATGACAGTATAAATATATAAGCCTCATATATATGTGTAGGATGTATTTCCATCGTATTTATATTTTTCTATATACATGCACGTATATAAATAGTAATTATTATAAATCATACAAAATTAAATAAGAATTATCTTTATTAATGCATATAAATTGTCAATATATTCATAAATTTGATTCTTTTATTTTATATTCAAATTGATAAACTTTTAAATTTATATCACGTACAACAAATGTTATAAAAATAATAAGTTTTTTCAGTATAAAAAGTAGAAATACTTAGTAAAATTACTATTTTTATCCCATACTTTTAATTATTATATCACATTTTATCTTTTTGTATACATGCACATATATAAAATTGTAATTATTATAGATAAATTTTATATATTTTCAAGTTATATGTGAATGTGTATTAAGACTTAAGGTCATATATTAGTTAATTATTAACGCATTTAGTCACTACTTGAATCCCTATATAATTATATTTAAGTCCCTAAAGTTTCTAAAAGAAACCTTTACGACCATAAATTTTTTTAAGTACAACTTATTTTAAATATCTTTTGAAAAATAACAAGCCATGTGTAAAAATAAATAAACAAACTTTTAAAATAATTATTTCAATCTTTATATTTTGTAACTTAGTTCATTTAGATAATTATATCTAAGTCCCTAAAGTTTTCAAAAGAAACCCTTAAGACCATAAGTTTTCAAAAATATTATTTGATTCATTATATTTTGTAACTTAGTTCATTTAGATAATTATATCTAATTATATTTAATCAAAGTATAAATTTTTTAAGAAACCAAAACACTAAATAATGTAAATTTGATATAGAAAAATAAACTTGGTGTTTTTTATATAAGAAAATAGGATGAATTAAAAAAAAAAAGGACCAAAGAATGTAGAATATTTAGAAACAAATAGAAAAATAAACACCTACTTTAAAATATAATATAATAAATGTATATATTTTTTATATAATAATTATTTTATACTTATATAATATAATATAATATATATATATGTATGTATATATAATTTATTAACTTTGGGAAAAATTCCCCTTCCCTCCCGTAATTTTTAGCTTCCCTCTAGGTTTTTTTGGTATTCCTTCTTGAGCTTCTATTTCTTCCTTCTTTCAAATTGCATGTCGAGTCTTTCATTTTTCTCCAGAAGTTCCCAAATATGGGCATAGACGGGCGTTCTATCGGCTCCCTTTCCATTTCACGCAATAGCACCCTCCAAAGCAAATGAGCTTTGCCGGTAGTAGCCTCCTGAATTAGTCGAGCAGCTTCTTTCCCATCTTCTGCTCCCAGACACCACTGCCCACCATTGTTGCTCCTTCTGGTGGTCGACTGAAGGGTGATTCATTTTCCTTTTAGAATCTATTTTGTCTAAGTTCTTAGTGAATGTGGGGGCAAATTTTGATGGCTTTTGTTCTACCAAAATTAGGGTCAATTTGGGGGTTATTCGAATGGCTTTGTTTGGATAGAGGGGCAGAAAGAGCAATTTGAGAAGCCCGTCGCTTAGTGCTTCAACATCTTTAAAAAACTAGGTATTTAGTTGTGTAATAGAAATAATTTTTTATATGTAAAATTTTTGCATAATTTTGTATTTTTGTTTAGGCTGAACTCAATTTTTTTATTTTTTATTTTTTTTGGATATTGCAATGATTGAGATTTGTCTTTTTTTTCTTTTTGGACTGAGTTCTTTCTTTCTTTCTTTTTTTTTTGGACTGTGTTCCTCGTTTTTGTGTTGAGATATTTTTTGTTTGAGTTGAGCCATGTGTTTTTGGCTTGATGTTGCTACTTTATCATCTCTTTTCATGTTGTTGAGCTTCGATTTTTGGGCTGAGCTATGCTTTTGTGGGTTTGATGTTCCCTGGAAGATCAATGTATCTAATACTCTAATTAAGTTTAGGAGAAGAGAGGATATTCATCTAAACTGATGTCAATATATTTGTGTTCTTGTATGAAATCTCTAAAGTGACATTTCACCTAAATGTTGGAAAACAAAACTCAAAAAGATGCAATGGGTATAAAAATGTATTTTTACTAGTTGAGTTATCATCTTAGTTGAATTGGGTTGAAGATCCTATTAATTCTTTCTTCCTGTTACATTTTTGTACTTTAAATGGATATATCAACCGATGGGTTATGCTAATTCTATACTATTTTCTATGCAACTCGTCTTTAGCTTCTAAGTAGGAATTTTTCTATCTTGAAATTGTGCAATGATACTATGTTGTGTATGAATTTTTTGGTCTAGGTTGATTTAAATTAATCACTACTTAGTATAGAAGGAGCGTTTGCCCTTACTGTTGAACAATTTAAAGTTCTTATTTCCATCATTTTTCATTCGTGCATGGTAATGTTTCTTTTTCATTATTCTTGAAACTTGAATTGCAATTCATTTGATGGAGGATTTAATCATTATTAAATGATGGGTTCAGCTGCTTTTTTTCATTCATTTTAGGTATTTTAATGATGTGGGTTGCTCTTTTGTGTAATTTTTCATTTTTAAGGTTTTTTTCTTTTAATGTTGTTTTTCCCCCTTAAACTTTCTTCCAAGAATTATTTAATGAATTATTTTTCATTTATTGCTTGAGTAAGTGTTTAGAATTCTTCTTTATTCTCCATTCAAATTACTAATTGAATTAGTGATTATTGTAGTTTCTATTTTCCATTTTTTCTCATGAGATGGCACTTTTCATTCTCTAGCTTTTATTCATATACTTATTCCTTTGTGGCTATATTTGATTCACATCTTCTATTACATGGATAGCAATACATTGAAGTTGCTACTCAAGAATAATGTACGCAGTTTATTACCAGTTGAACTTAAGATTTCCCTTGTATATTTACCTAATGACTTTATAAACTTGAATAACCTTATCTATTATTGGAGTTTGCTAATTAATTTAGACAAAGTTTTCTTTCTCTTAATTAATGACCAATCTGGAAACTAGTTCTTCTAGTTATGTCATTGTTGGGATAATTTGTTGTTTGTGTTGACTTGACTTGGTGGTAAAATGGCTGGATACAAAAATTTTCACTTGTATTCGTGTATAACATTGATCACAAATGACTTTGTTGTTTGTTTTATTATATTATGGACTTGTTTGTTTGGGTAAGTGACTGATTGTACTTGTATTTGACAATGCATACGTGTTCAATCTAGTAAAATGAATATTTTATTTCTTGATTTTATTTATTTTATTAGAACTTTATGAATTGGTTCAAGTACTATTAAGCTTGGATATATATTGTCTAAACAAAAAATCCATGATAAATAACCGTAGGAAAAAATGAATATTTAAAGTTCAAGATAAAAAATGCCACAAAAAATATTTTATCTTATTGAGAGATAACGAGAAATCTATGACAAATTCATTTTATCTCCTATTGTACTTCCACACTCGATCAAGCCTTATTGAGAGCACTTGTGTCGGACAAGCTAAAAATGCAAACAATGAATATTTAAAGTTCGAGTGGATAAGGGGATAACGAGAGAGTTTGTGAACGGTATTAATGAATTTGTCCAATTTGCAAGCACATAATTGGACTTTACTAGTGGGGGGGGGAAATTAGATGTCCATGTTCAAATTGTAGGAATTGAAAATTCTTAAGTATTGATGATGTAAAGCTTCATCTATGTAAGAAAGGATTTCTTCCAAATTATTATCAATGGTATTCCTATGGGGAGCCATATATCTTTCCGACAAAGTAACAAACTGCCGGTGAGGTTCCTAATGTCTGTGAAATGGCCCTTCAAGCAAGCAATCCATTAAGGGATATGCTTTTTGATGCAGTTGGATGGGATAGGACATTGGATGAACATATGAAAATAGATGAGTTGTCTAATGTAGGTGCACAAAAGTTTTATGATTTACTAGAAGCAGCAGATGAACCATTGTGGCTTGGGTGTGATAATCAATCCCAATTGTCGACGGTTCCTCAACTTTTAACGATCAAGTTAGATAACAACTTGCTTGAAGCTTGTTTTGATGCTATAGCACAACTCATTAAAGATGTTACACCTGAAGGAGATAAAATGCCACAAAAAATTTACGAGATAAAAAAACTTGTCTCAGGTTTGGGGCTTTGATATGAACAAATTGAATGTTGTATCATTGGGTGTATACTTTTTCGAAAAGAGTATGAATAGTTTACAAAATGCAAGTTTTGTAATCATCTTAGATGGAAACAAAAAAAAAAAAAAAAGGGAGTTTGGGTGTGGAGAAAAATGTGCCATATGCAAGAATACATTATCTGCCATTAACACCAAGATTATAGTGATTGTATGCATCAAAAGCTACTGCCCAGCATATAAGATGGCATGCAGAGCATAAACCTCTTCTTAGGACTATTAGTCGTCCTTCTGAAGCAAAGGCTTAGAAGTCTTTCAATCATGCACATCTTTAATTCTCTGCCGAGTCTCACAATGTAAGATTTGGATATTGCACTGATGGCTTCACTCCATTTGGCCAATCTGGTAAACAGTATTCTTGTTGGCCTATGATTGTAACTCCCTACAATCTGCCACCTGGGATGTGTATGAAATCACCGTATATGCTTCTGAGTGTCATAATTCCTGGTCCAAAAAATCCTAAGAAATAGTTAGATGTGTATTTGCAACCTCTAGTGGTTGGGTTAATATAGTTATGGGAAGTAGGAGTTCCAACTTATGATATTTCACTAAAGCAAAATTTTCAAATGAGGGTTGCTTTGATGTGGACAATAAGTGACTTTCCAGCTTATGGCATGTTATCTGGATGGAGCACGGTTGGTAGATTATCTTGTCCATATTGTATGGAGAAGTCAAAAGCATTTAAGCTTCAACATTCTCACAAGCAATTTTTTTTTTTTTTATTGTCATCGACAATTTTTGCCTCTTGATCACCCTTTTCGAAAGAATAAAAACTCATTTAGGAAGAATCGAACCGAGGAATCACCACCTCTATAGAGACTAAGTGGGGATGAAATATGGGCTCAAGTAAAAGATTTACCTACTATGCTTGAAAAGGGTGGAAATAGCGTATTGGAAGGCTACAGGGAGTCTCATAATTGGGGCAAGAAAAGTATATTTTGGATTTTGCCATATTGGAGAACAAATCTCGTCAAACATATTTGGTATGTCTACAGGGTACTGCTCTGAAGTAACTAAACCTAAATAAATCTTGAAATGTTACAAAGAGAGGAGAGTTGATTTTTTTGGAATTTTGAATGCAAAGGAATGCATGAGAATGAAAGGAACTAAAGCTATTCATGAAAAAAAATGCTGTTTTGCCATGTTTCATTTTATGACTTATTTTAGCATTTTTCTAAAAGCTAGATTAAAAAGATGATTGAATCACACATATCTGAGTAGTGGTTTGGTCTACTGCTGCAAATGATTTCAGTAACTTAGAATACTTGGGTTGGATAAGAGGATATGTAACTTTCTTAGCTTATTTGCTGGAATTGTGATTGCTCGCCTAATTTGCTGGAGTTGCAATTGCTTGAAGCATTTTTGTGATTCCTCTGATTCCTTTATTGTCTTTAATATGCTCTAGATGGTTGAAATGTAGATTGAATTGGCTTTTGTTGTTGATTGGACAATTGGCTTATATCTTTTGTAGTTGTTTTTTAGGCTTATGTTGGAGATTGAGGGGAGGTACTACTCTGCTCTGTGCCTTTGATATAATAATTATTGAAAGACAGAGTTGTACATTGGGGATTTATTACTAGTTTGAGGAAAGTACATGGGTAGTGATAATTTTTGGACCTTTTAACTTTCAGCATATGTCATACAAGCTACTTAATGTGAATACAGAATTTACACTTGCATTGCATGCAATGAATATGATGTCTTAAAGTTTTGGAAATATAATGCACTTAAATTTTCTATGTTGTCTATGATGACAAGAGACATATTAGCAATTTCAACAGGTTAGTTGCATGTGAGAGTTCTTTTAATTAGGTAAGACACTTTCCTCTTAGAACAAAAAGAGTTCAAAGCATCAAGAGCTTTCTTTTGATATGAATTTTGTTGGAGAAACTTCAAAAATAAAGCTGAAGTTCATAAGAAAATTTTCTAGTTGTTGGCTGTTTGTTGTTATTGTTTGAACCAATTGTCTAGAGTTTATTTTGGATGTTTTTAGCTCTCTTTTGGTATGTATTTCTGTGAAGAAAATGTAGGAAAGAGGGCTGAAACATGTTGTGTTCAGGAGGTGTGAAAATAAGAACATAAGCTAGTTATATGTTAATGAATGCATGTTGGGTAGATTTTGTTTCGTAGTTTACAGCTGTTTATTTAGTATGTCTATAGGGTACTGCTCGAAGTAACTAAACCTAAATGAACCTTGAAATGTTACGAAGAGACGAGAGTCGATTTTTTGGAATTTTGAATGTAAAGGAATGCATGAGAATGAAAGGAACTAAAGCTATTCATGAAAAAAATGTTGTTTTGCCATGTTTCATTTTATAACTTGTTTTAGCATTTTTCTGAAAGCTAGATTAAAAAGATGATTGAATCACACATATATAAACCCTAAACAAGGATTAGGAAGGTTTAGATGGTATCAGTTATATAGAAGAAATGGAAAATATGGCTAGTGTAAATTGTAAATACAGTAAGGGTATTCTGCTATGGGCATGATACAACTATGTCTAATCTCAGCTTCAAGCAATCACAACTCCAGCAAATTAGGTTGAAATCTCCCACCCTAACCCAAGTGCAACCATTCAATGATCAGTCAACATTATGAACCTAACAACATAAATCAAGAGAACACTAAAACAAAAGCCTTCATTTTTTGTTGAAAGCCTTCATTTTTTCTGTGGAATGAAATGAATTATTATAGAATTTGATTCAAGTTCTTAAATTTTTGTGTCTTTAATATCAATTTTTGGATCACCTCTAAATTTAGAATAATCACTACCATTGCCTAAAGAAAAAAGTATTGCTGCAATAAGTGAGCATAGGAAGCAAAGATGAAATTGATTTTTTTTTTAAATAAAAGAATATGCCACTTTTCTATATAACCTAAGGGTTGTTTTTGTTAATTTTTTCTTGCATTGCAGAATCCTTTGCGAAGAAGATAAAGCTAAAAGGTTGCCAGGTAACAAGCCTGCACGTTCTATTCAACCAATCATACAATCAATGTTTCTTGGACCATATGAATCTTGGTCAAAGGTCCCAAATATAGTTAAGAATGTTTGGTTTGCCAAGTGGACGGTAATCGTTTTTTTTTATTGCTTTTATTATAAGTGTTATATATTAATCATCTATATAATTTTTTGAAAATTCTTATGGCTAATATGCAAAAATAGTTCCAGTAGGATATGATATATGATGGACTCATTAGATTAAAATGGGACAAGAAAGGTAGCAAGATCTACACTTATCTGATGGACTAAGTTCATAAAGGGAAAGTCTCACATGACTTTATGAAGGATGAAGACTATAAAACAAGCTACGAGCAATTTGGGATGGTGACAAATTCAAGAAGATTTCAGAGATAATAAAGGCAAATAGAAATAGTGATTATGGAGGTTTAGGAGGCTTACGTTACTCAGGCCGCTCTATATCGGCGACAATGCACAAGAGAAAACTAGTAACTTTTCTTATTTTTAGTACTTCAATTCAAATTTATGAAAAAAAAACTTGTTCTAAAGATACTTAGAATTAGTATCCATATATCTAATGTACTTTAATACTATTTTATGATTAAACCAAATATAGGAGGGGAAATCTCATAGGGACTACTCACACTCTGAAATATATGTCTTCACACATACAACAAACACTGAAGATGAGGTTGAGCAAGTGCTTAAGAAGGAACGCCGAATGTTGGAGGGTGAAGACGTGGAGCTTGGAGGACCAGAACTTGTCTTTGTTGACAAGCGATCCGAGGAAACATATGTAAGTTTCATCAGTTAATAATGGTCATTAGTATTATTTATTCCATACTACTATGTCCATTATATTTAGCTTCAGTGAAGGCAGCTTTACCGCTTCCATTTTTCCCATCCAAAGTAGAAGACTTTGACGTGCCTATTTATTTCTTTCCATCTGTATAGCCATTTTGTGGGAGTTTGGGGGGGGGGGGGATAGTTGGAGGGGAGGGGGAAGGAGCTTGGTTAAAATGTATTTGTTATGCATGAACTATGAAAGGGGGGTTAGGGGGTGCATTGTGGACCAAGTTAAAGAAACTTTTCTGATTGGAAAGATGGAAAAATATTCAAATAATAGTGTTACTTTTTTACTTTTTGTGTTACAATAAGATGATTCTAATTCTAATGGGTGTTCTTTATTTTAAGCTTCACAATCACTAATATAGTTGAGATTTTCATGGTGTTTATTCCAAAATTCTTATCCATTTTTTATTTTGATATTTCTGCATTTGTTTATGTGTTAGCATTGCTACCAAGAAGAATTGAAAAAAAGATATGGCATCACTTGCTAGCCAGACACTTGAAGGGCAGTAGCCTCTACCAATAAACAAGGCTGATATTTGGTTGCGAGTTATAGGCCAACCTAAGAAAGGGAATGCAGTTTATGGAATGGGATCCCTAAGCTCCAGTTGTTTACAGAAATCTACTTCACACAAGTCATCATCTTCTTCATCCATTTCATCGGCGCATCCTTCACAATATGTGGAGACAACTGACTTTCAAAATACTATAAATGAGTTGGTGCAAAAGGTTGTTGACACACAGATTCAAGAAGTGTTGAAGACAAATGAGTGATTGACAATGGAGGTTTCTTTGCTAACACAGAAGGTTTAGGACCTAAGTAGATCAAATCCACAAAAAAATTAATATTCCTTCACTGTGTTCCTTAATATATTCCTTGTTGTTAAACCTTGGACCTGCACTTCATCTCACTTTCATATTATGATAAACTTTTATGTTTAATTAAAGATGATGTTTAGTTAGGATTTGTGGTATTTTGTGAGGGAATTATATTTGCTTTGAATTTCTGGAAGGATGATGTTTATGTTTGTGGAAGGATGATATATGTGTTGGATTTGTGAATTTGTGGAAGGATGATATTTATGTTGGATTTGTGGATGTGTTTTGGCTTTATTATTTTATGAATTTGTCAAATGTAGGTGTTTGGTTATATATTCAGATGCATCAGAATTCTGCCAAATCAAAGAAAAATTACCAACTAAAAAATCAGTTGGTAATTGAATATAATTCGGTTGATATTTCAGTTGGTAATTGAAAATAATTCGGTTGGTAATATATTAAATAACAGTTAGTAATTTTCAAACCAACTAACTGCCAACATACAACTTAGTTGGTGATTTACCAAAAAAAAATTATCAACAGATTTTAAATTACTAAAATAGTTCAAAAATTAGCAACTGAATATTTGGTTGGTAAATAAAGAAAACTACCAATGAAAAAAAAAAGAATTAGCAACTGAACAACTCGATTAGTAGTTTTCTAACAAAAAATTACCAACAGATTTTAAAGAACTAAAATAATTGGAAAATTAACAACTGAATGTTCAGTTGGTAAATAAATAAAACTACAAACCAGAAAAAAATAATTACCAACCAAAAGTCAGTTGGTAATTACCTACACATATATCGGTTGGTAGCAACATGTCTTAATTGGTAAATTAGTAAATTGCCATCTTATATTAAATACAAATTTACCAACTAAAAATTATAAATTTAAAAACTAAATTTTCAGTTGATAATTACCAACTGCAGCAATCTATTGGTAACATAAATGTTTGTTGGTAATTACCAACCAAAATAGTCAACTCAAATGCCAAACTTAATGCCAAATTTTCAACCGAAGATTTTATATTACCAACTGAATTTTGGTGGGTAATTACCATCCAGAATAGTTAACTCAAATACCAAACTTAATGTTAAATTTCCAATAGAAGATTTAACATTACCAAACGAATTGCAGTTGGTAATTACCAACCGATTTGGTTGAAAAATTTACAAGCTAGGCTTTTTACATGCGACGCCATTTGATTGGTAATTAGTTGGTAAATCATGATTACCAACTGAATTTAACTAATTACCAACCCATTGTGTCAGTTGGTAAATCACTTTTTTCTAGTAGTGATGACTTTGATATTTGTTTTAGGGTAATTCCCTTGGAAAGCGGAAATATTCTAAGAAGTCATGGATCATTAGACTAGAAGCCTAAGGATGGTAGATGTCTTTTAGAAAAGTGTTAGTACACTTTTTCCTCTCTAAATGCACGGTGGTGTGTAGAGGGGTAATTTAGTCATTTCACCTGTAAGTTGAAGATATAGCTAACACAACATTATCCTTGGGGTCAATATTTCCTTATAATGATAGTAGAAAATATTTAAAATGCAAAATACAACTATTTATATAGCAAGGATATTTTGGTCATTTTATAGCTAAGGCGATATGTCTTTTTGGTCCTCGTAATAGCCCATAAGTCCTAATTAATTTTAGGTTGTGAAAATTATTTCAATAAAAAAAGATTTTATTTTATTTAAGAAGTCTAATTTATTTTGGACTAGAATAAAATAAAGGAACGAGAAAAATTAAATTTATTATCTAATTTAATTGGTTAATTAATTATTCAGGGCTTAAGCTCAGATTGAATAATTAGAAAATTAACCTGGGTCTAAACTAGTTAATAAAAGGCTTAAATAATTATTTTAGTTCATTTGAGTTTATTAATTATTTATTGGGTTATTTTAGTAGACCCAGGAAATAAATAATTAATGGTTATTATTTTAGACTCATTGGGTCCAAGAAAATCAATAAATTATTATTGGTCCGATAGTCTAAACTAAATGGGTTTTTTGATTCATGGAACAAAAAAGTTTAGGCTAAGCCAAACCTTTTCTGTTGATAGCCTCTGGGAGTTTTGAAATATTAGAACCCCGGTGTTTTGGTTATCAAACATTGTGGATAGTCGTGGTTTTGGTTTTTTGAAACAAATAAACACAGAACACACAAATAGGAAAAAACAGAAGCCTTCTTCTCCTCTCTCTCTCATGCGTTTCTTTGTTCAAGAATTGTTGTGAGACAAGATTTTCCTCGCCTAAGTTGTTTTACCAACAAGTAGTAGGCAGTGGAATATTCTGAATTCTCAAGAGGGTTTGGCGTTCATGCCATGAAGAAGTAGACAGATCACGGGATTTCAACCAAAATCATTGTCAAGAGAAGAAGCCGTTCCAGTGGTTTGTTCATCATCTTCTTCACGCCAAAGGAAAATTTATGGCACAAAGGTATACTTTTAATGCTTCCACTGTGTAGTGTCATTTTTTCTAGTTTTATTTGCTGCATGCATGGCTTCTATAAGCTTCAATAGCTACACCAACTTCCCTGTTCCAGCTCCAAAGTACGATGATTCCAACAATGGCTGCATATTTTGCATTCCGAAATTACTAGATATGGCTATTTAACTTTAACAAATGAACCTTCATTTTGTGGAAATTTATCACTAGAGAAAAAAAACCAGAACTTTTCATTTCCCCTTTTTTTTTTCTTTTTATAAAAAATGAAACTTTAGATTGGAGTTTTTGCCTAACTTAAGAAGCAAAAGAAAGCAGTAGTACCAATGATATTTGCTATTGTTATTTGATTTGCACTTTTATATGATATCATTTTTGACATCTCCTTTTTTATTTTTCAATTTGATATGTTTCTTTTAATCCATTTTTTTCCTTATTAACTATTTTCCTTGGTGATTTTACCACATTTTTGTTGCAAGTTGCTGGGCTAAAATTTTGTCATTTTTTGTTAATTTTAGTAAACATGAGCTTTTGAGTTCTTGTTACATTAGATACAAGTTCTTTGCTATTATCCCTCAGATTTTGTGGAAAGATTATATATTAGTTTGATGTGGGAAAAGGGTTTTTTGAGCATTAAACAAACTGCTTTATCCTTGGGAAAATTATTAAATGGATAGGTTTAATGTTTCTTTGAACATGTTTAGTTTGAAAAAGTTTTAGCAAGATTGAAAATTCATTGACAAATTGATGGGTAATGATACTGTTTCTCCCAAAAGGGCAAAACCTTTGTTTGATTATAAGGAGATGTTGAACTTACTGAGTATACAAGATAAAATTTTGATACATGAATCAATCTTAAATTCAGATTTATTTTCTTAATATGCCAGGCGGAGTTGAACATTTAGGAACCATTATTCTAAAGCATTTGTAATATTGAGAATTACTTTCTTTTACAGATGCAGAATGATTTACTTTTATTGCACTCCCCCTTCAATGGCATGTTTTCATCTGCCAGCCCAGTACTAAAACACCATTTTTTTTTCTTTAGGAATTTATTCATATGAATAAATGTTTTTCGACAAAGTTAAATACATAAAATGAGTCCAAAGCAACAAATAACTAGTTGACAACCATGTATTACTCCATCAGGATATTATGGGCTTTCCTACATTTAAATTTTGGCTATTCAATGTCCATGTATAATTTCTTGAACTCTAATTCCAATCACTAATGCTATTGTCCTTTTCAAAATCCAAGTGTGATGGATGTTGATGTTGTAGTTATTTTGTGCACATTTTTATTGTTTCATAGTGTGTTTGTTTGTGGGTGTGGTATCCTCCCTCTCTAATTAGTTCTTCCATGTCTGTTCTGACTTTAATATTGAATTGGGGTGCCATCTAGGAGATATTGGATTGTTTAGATTTGTTTCTTGCAAAGAAGAGGATAGAAGTTTGAAGAGGAAAATTCATAGAACTTTTTGGGAGTTGGAAGGAATATATTTGTGGTTTAGACTTGATAGAGCTTAGAACTCTCCATGGCATTTAATTGACCTTGCTTAATAATTGAATATATATTGAGATATAACATTTTGATCAATATTGGTAAAGAATATGTAGTAATCTTGATTATTTTTCTATTGATTATAGAGGCTCTATCAGTATTTTTTGTAATTAACAGTATGTGAACTTTAGTTTTAATTGTTGTATTCTTATAAAGAAACTTTTATACCAAGATTATGTTTTGTAGGAATTTTATTTATTTATTTATTTTCCTCATTTTTGTGTCTTCTATCGAAGCTGCTTGAATTGCCTTTATAGATTAGGAGAATGTTTCATGATATGATGAATCCTGATAGACCTGGTGCTCACCTCAACAAATTGCATATTTTTGCATTTAAGTTTATCTAAACAGTTACAAAGATTGTATGGTTATCTATATGCTCTCTCTCTCTCTCTCTCTCTCTCTCTCTCTCTCTCTTATTTTTTAAATTATATCAACTATTATGCTTTGCTCAGTTCCTATTAGTGATCTCCGTCAAAGTATGTCCATGTTTTTTGTGATAACGGTAATAATTTTCAGAGAAGAAACTAAATTGATTCATCAAATGTTTAAACTGTTTATCATATCCACTTCTTTCATACTTACTTTCATATGCCATCATTAGTAACAATAATGTTCCTCTCTACTGTAGATGATTTTAGGTCTGCTTTACACATTCAGCCCCTTGGATTTCCTAATGATATGAATCTTGTGTGGTTTTTCTTGGTGATGTGGGTGTTTTGGTTGGCTATGTGTTCAGCTCAACTCAAAGAGACCAAAACAGGGATTCTTCTAGAGATAAAAAGGAGAAAATGAAATAACCTCCTACCCTCTATTAAACCCTTGAAGGACTAAGCTTCAAAGACGCTCAAGAAAAGTAGAAATTTCTACTATAATCTCACCCCAATATCCTTGAAGCAACAAAGGCAAATAAGAATAAATAGAATAGAGAAAATAGGCACCCAAATATTGGAATTCAAACAAACCTTAGAAGAACAAAGCAACTAAGACCCATTTAAAGAAAACAACATTGGACTATCCAAAAGATTTATAGACTCATTCATAAGGAGGACTAACCCTTAAGCATGGTTTTGAACAAAATGAACAAGGAGGCTAGGGCCTCTCAAGATTCTCTCTCAAATTTGAATTAAAGTGTGTGAATTGTGTTGTCAAATCACTAAAGGTGCTATTTATACTACCCTGACCCTAACTAAGTAATCCCTAAGGTTCTATTACAGTTTAGGGTCATAATAAGTCTTTATAGACAATTAAAATTGGAGAAAATCGGAGAAAACATAAAAAACGTAGAGCATCCGTCGGCTGCCCAGGATGGAGCCAACGTCGGTTTGGATACCACAGCTGGCGCCGGTTGTGATCTGTCTTCGGGAGATCGAATGGCAGAATAAAGTTGTTGTTAGGCAGAATGGAGCCAGCGCTGGTTCTGATGCTTGGGGCGGCGCCGGCCATCCTCTAGAGGCCTCCTTTTTGGTTGAGTTTCTTCCGTCTTTATTGCCGACTTGAGTTCTTGCATAGTCACGCCTCCCCCTCATTGATCTTGACCTTTATGATGAAGCGAAGTCTCATCACCTAAGCATAGGTGAGCAAGTATGAGACGTTTAGATGACGCTGAGCTCTAAGCATTGATTTAATGATTTCCAGCTAGATATACTAATGCACTAATAGGAAGTTTATGTCATTTGGACCTTCCATAATGTTCTGATATCTTGGTCTTTAGGCTACCTTGAAGTTATATGTCTCAAAAGTCTTAGGTGGTGTGATTTCATTGAGAGCTAAATGAAGTATTCACATGACACTTTTATATTTTTTTCTACTCTTTGTAAATCGACAAAATGTTATTGATGTCTTTGATTACTTAGCTATGCACTCTCATTTATGTTGTACATCTTTAGGCTATATCACCGAAGGGGAAGGTTGCAATGTGTTAAAGAGATAGCTGCAATTCAACTTTGACGATTAGATTTTCACTATATGCCTTGATTATAGTTTTCTCATTCCTCTCTATTTCACTTAGAGAAAAATGTGTGTGATATGCATCTTACTTTTCTTTTCATGTAGGAATCTATTTCAGAGATAAAGCTGAAATTATGATGGAAAATTTTTATGTGAATAGAGCCAAAATATTGATCGAATGCTTAGCTAATAAACATCTTGTGAATGTTCTATAGTAGCTCATACTGTTGTTTGTATATTGATAAAGTAAGTCATATAGCAAATGCTTTTTTCCCATAGCTACCCGTTTGGTTAATGGAGAAGTCTTTCAATCAAGTCTAGTGAAACTGAATGCAGGGGTCCCCATAGCTACCATTTTTCACATTTTTAATTTGTCCCAAATTTACACTGGAATGCAAGACAAAAAACATCTAAGCAACTCATTTCGATCAAACTTTTTTTTTTTTTTTTTTTGGGGAACACTCTTATGCTCAATCCAATATAAGCCTTACCATTTAACATAATAATTAATAAGGGGAGTATAGGAACTTCTCTTTAAACATTCATTTCACTTCAAAGTGGAGGGATATTACTCAAAGAGAGACTAAAATCCACTTAAATAAGTGCAAACATGCCGTAGGGCAATTTCTACCAATTCTCTTCCACACACACCTATGCCCTGGAACCTCTTACAGCTAGACATATTGCATGGGAGATGCGAATAAAAATAGTATCTCCAGCTTGCAGGCTTTTGGTTAACATTCTAGCCATAATATTCTTAATTGCTTGAAACTTCATGCTATCAATTAGATTATCGCCATTATCTACAAGTTTTCCAAGTGCCTCAGTAATGTGCAAGATCCGAGCATCTTTTTTTGTATCTAGGAGTTCAAAAGTTATTTTACACTATCATGAACCATGTTTTCTATTCCTCCAGGCTGGTTACAATTTTGTCACTAAGAAGAGTTTGTTGCAGGACAAGAATGCTGCAAGTTTGAGAATCATGCATCATTCATGTGACACAGGAAATAAGCAAATAAATAGTATCTTGAAACTAGGAAAGAGAAACCATACACTAAACTCACGGTAATAACACTATCTTTCTTTGTGATTGCTCAATCATGACATATGTTGTGCCTCAAGCAAGTCCCAAGGGCACCCAAAACATCTAACATTCTTTAGAGTAAAAAATCTTAACAATAAATAAAGGATTTGGAGACTAACACTATTCTACATCAAAACATTACAATCACTGCTAGCTAATAATATTTCTAAAAGAAAATTCCCAACTCAACTAGTTACAAGGATAAGATTGATTAACATTTGGAATGGGAGAAGGAGAAGGAAGATAGTCAACAAATATAAGATGCAAGTTACTGAATTGCTACAGGTATAAATAAGTCACTTTTTTGAACATACCCTAATCAAATAAACAGAAAAAGAAATAGACCCAATAGAAAGAAACTATGTGTCCCTTCCACAAAAAAGTGATTATATCGATGGATATTCTTCAAAATTTCACTAACTTCTTCACATTCAATTGGTCACTCAAACAATAACATTGGGCACAACAATAACATGCTTTTGACCAAAACATGGACAACATTAGATTTCTAAAACACAATTATCAAGAACTCAAATGAACATTATAACCCACATGATTCAAAGTTACTTTCTATAGGAATTCAAAAAAGGAAAAAATACAAATTGTGTTTCATCATACTATGTGATAGCTATTTTGTTGTCCTTAAGAGTATGAGTTCAAGAGTTGCTAGAACGCAGCCTGAAAATGTCTTAGACTAAGAAACCCAGAAGATTCTAAGCCTTGAAATAATATCTGTAATTTGTTGAATTTGTCCATGAACTATAATAAACCATGTTTTCTGTATACATGCTAGAAGAACTAAGAACAACTCGGTGAGACAATGGAAATTTACGAGATCTTATCACTGTATGAAGTCTTAACTACTTGAATTACTAAAAGAATTTTATTTTCTTAATCACCTTCATGGATCTAAACTGTTTTTTGGTTCAGGGGGAGCATGCTCTACCATAACAGCTCATTCATGTATATAAGGATGGGTGTTTTATAACTACTCCCCTTACCCACTTGGCAAGGTGATCAATACATAAAAGCACAAGTAGCTATGTGAAACCCCGGTCAAAACCAACCTTAGAGTAAGGGGGTTGTGATGCATATCATATTTTATTTCATGGTTAAATATATTTTCATATGATTTTTATGTGTTTTGGATTCGGATTTTATTGTCTTGAAGTCTTGTTGGTGAGTATTGTGTGAGAGGGGCAAGATGGTAATTTTTGCCCGAGGTGAAAATAGGGAGATAGCCTGTGGATTGAATAGAAAATAATTTTCTAGTGAAAATATCAACAAGAGTTGTGGTGGTGTAGTGGTTCGAGCTTTGGAATTAATTCTTGAGGTCTTGGGTTCAAATTCCATCATAGAAGCTTTAGCTAGATTAAATTTTATTTTTGCTTAGTGGAGGAAATTTCGGTCTTAGGAGCTTAGAGTAAGGTAGGGATGATGTCCTAAGAGAGACATGCTAGGAGTATTCTCATTCCACTCTTTTGCCCTACTCGAATTTCCTAAAGGGAATTCTTGTTCCCTTGATCTTTGGTTTTCCTTAGGTTTCAACTTCTTAGTTTGATCAAGATGTTCTATCCATTTTTTTTTCCAAAAATTTCAGTAAAATGCTGTGATCTTGTGGGATCAAAATGCCCTAGTAAAAGGCTTCTCATGGTCTGAAAAATGTGGAAGAATGGTGGGAAATTCCAAGAGGAAAAATCCCTCTAGTAAACTTGCTGAAATTTCACTCTAGACTAGTTCATCTTCCTTCATGGCATGAGCTGAAATTTTCCAGCTTGTTGTACCTTCAAAATGTCGAAATTTTTAGCTAACGCTCCCTCCCAAATGCTGCCAGAAAAATGATCTTTGGGATTAGTTTGAAATCTGAAAATTCTTGACCAATTTCGGACTGCTCAAATCTGGAGCAAAACAGGAAAAATTCTGTACGAAAAACAGTTTTGAGAATCCAAAACCAAGCTGTTTTCTTCTAGATTTTGTTCAGTACCTTAGCCATGTTTTTCCTTCATGAAGAAGGCTAGAAACCAGCCTTGAATACCCCTAAAATTCCCTTCAAAACTCGCTGCAAATTGGCTGGAAGTGGCAGGCGAAAATCTGCCCAGAGAAATTCCTGTTCAGCGAAATGCTGGGCAGTCCAAATTTCCAGCTTTGTTTCTTATTTTTCTTCTAGCCGAAACACCAACCTTAATCTGTCAAAACCTTCCTTAAACCTCCATTAACAGAGCTCCATTATTTCCCTCAAGCTTCTGCACGAAATTCAGCAATGGCTGTCCGAAAATCTCTCCAACAAATCCCTGCAATTTAGCTTGATTGGTTTCCAAAATTCCAGCCATCCTTGTTTAGCAATCTTCCATAATATCTTACTCAAATGACCAGACATCTTCTTCATCATTGTGCACCTTAGTTTCGGCCACCATAAGCCACCTTGAATCAGCTTGAATTCCTCAGAAAAGCTGCTCAACCAGTCATAGGAGACCTTTAAAGCTCTCCAAATTATCAAGATATCCTAGAATATTTAGTTTCCAAATTCACTTCCTAAAAATATTCTCCAAGGATTGTGACAACTAACCCTTCCTTTTCTCTTCCAAATCAGAGAAACAACTCCCTAAACCCTACAGAAATTTGGCCAACCCTATCCCTCACAAAAATTCGACAGCTACACAAGAACCACCTCTCGAAATCTCTCAATCTCCAAGAACACACACACTACACCAAGAACACCTACCTCTTCCCTACACTTAATACCCCTCCAAACCACCTCAAATCCTCTCAAAAACTTCCAGATTTGACCTACTCACTGCTGTGAGTCCATCAACACCATTATTAACATCAAATTCCTCAAATCATCTTGCTACTTCGGATCAAAAGCATAAATTTCTGTGAAGGACAAGAACATCTTCAAGGTAAATTTATTCTATCAACTTCATCTTCTCCAAACATGATCTCTAGTGAGAACCTATGTGAATAAACATACTAATGATCTCTTCTTCTTCTCTCTCCCTCTCTCTCTCTCTCTCTCTCTCTCTCTCTCTCTCTCTCTCTCTCTCTCTCTCTCTCTCTCACGACCGAAACTCCTCTCCATTGGCCGGATGACTTCTTCTCCATAATCATGCTCTCGCCATCTCCTTTGGACAAAGTTAGACACTTAGGAGTTGAGATCTACTCTAAACTCCTTCAAGGCGTTCATCAACCAAGTAAGTACCATCAATCCTTCTTTTAAATTCTAGAAGCATGTCTCTAGGGTGATAATGATAATAGGTGGATGGTGATAGGATTTGAGTATATATATATATATATATATATATATATATATATATATATTGTTGAGATTGAAGTATGAATATATGTATGATTGTGAAGGAGATGGGATTTATGCATGGAAGGATTGTCTTGGATGATTATAGATGATTTGAGGTTGATGCATGTCATAAGTAGTATATGTGATGAAGTATACTAGAGATTATGTCACCTTTGGTGAATAGGGTTTATATTCATGATGGATTAATATTGAAGCCATGATCATATTTATGCTAGTAGGGGTTAGATCATGTGTTGATAAGTTGAGATCTATGCTTGTATGCATGATTTGGATGATTTGATGAATTAAAAGATTGTGTATGTATTGATTGTGGTTAGCCATAGGAATTTGATCATGATCTAGTTGTCCCCAAACAAATTTTTACTTTATGAATAAAATATTCAATAAATAATTTCTCTTAGTATTTTCGAAAAAAAAAAAACCCTAGGAAGGGTAGATTTGGATTGTCATATATATAAAGGATATTTTAGTCAAACAAATAATGATTTTTGCTAGAAAAATAATATATATATATATATGTATATATTACTTAATATAATGAGATCAATTAAAGCCTTTATGAAAATAATTACAATTAGTAGAATATATATTACTAAAAATTTAACTATTATCTTCTAATCAAAACTCCTTAAGAATTTATTTAATATTGTTCAAGTGAGACTCATTAAATTTATTTTCAACTAATTTTAGCTACCAATTATTTTCTAACAACTAAATTATTAATAAATCAATATTTTATTTAATACTACCTAGAACTCTTGATCAAATAAACTCTAAATTTTTCCTAACATGATTTAAGCTTTCAACTTATTAAATTTATTTCTCAAACCATTAATTATTTTAAATAATTGTGCTAGGCTCAACTCTTAAACCTATTTACTTATTGTTTAGCCTTAAAGCTTGGGACACTAGGATCATGGTAGTAGTAAGTTGAGTCGATTTAAAATTAAGGAAGTAGTTTGTGGCTTGAAATTGATTGTGATTTGTATTTACCCATGTGGGGTTAGGTCTGCCGTTGGAGACCTTGTTATTGTGAGCAAGAATCAGGTAAGCTCCTGCATAAAACCTGCTTGATGCAAAAATGTTTATTATGGCAAGCCAAGTGTAGAGTGCATGGACACTCATTTATGTAAAGGCATTTGAGGGTTAAATCCTTTCTTATTTCAAACATTTGAATTATTTAAAAGCCAATGAGCAGATTTACTCAAACTCAAACTATTTCTAAAACTAATTTTGTTAGAGACTTTGGAAAACTCATAAATTGCCATTTTCATGTGGAACGGTGTTTTGTTCATTTTATCCCAAATGGGAAACGTCGTTGAGTACTCAATAAGGGTGGACTACTAGGACTAGTCTTTGAAAGGTTAGGGTAAGTCTCTCAGTAGGTGACCACCTCTAAGGGGTGAGTCCTTCTCGGATAAGATGTCAGTCCAGTGAGTCATGCCGGTCCGAGCTAGCAGTTCGTTTTCAGTCAAGTGACCGTGGTTTGCCGGAATGGACACCCGGTTGTTGTTTGGGTATAGAGAAGGAGGAGTATCTTGCCCAGTAGGCCGATCACCTACTTTTGTCAGTCTGCACAAAGTGTCGGCATTTTGACCGGTTATGGGGCCCAACGTGTGGTAACCCATATCCCTTTCTTTCGAGTGGTTGATTTTATTACTTATGTATGGTTGGAAAAGCCAAAACGACACTTTTGTTTTTGACTAATGTTATTGCTTGCCAGTATTTCTCTTATAAAGGTTTCACACTTTGCATCCACGAACTGTTTTCACTAAACACCCGAAGCACACACGGACTTACTGAGATTTCTGTCTCACCACCATTTTATCATGATATCAGGTCCATCCTACTGTGGGCATGAGTAGCTATATATTGTCTGCTTTGGAAGAATTTTATGAGGATTTATTTTGTGTAATGTTGGGAGAGCTGAGAGCGGATGAATTTTTATTATGGATTTATTTTGAGTATTCTTGGATTTATTATTATTTCTTTTGGGTTGTAATAAATTTTAAGTTGAAGTATCATTTTATTTCCGCTATTATATTTGTGTGCCCTAGTTATAAAGACCCCTTGTCCTTTGGACGGGGCAACATCCCTGGCCCTGGTGGGCCTAGGTAGCGGGGTGTTACAAGCTAGACCAAGAAAGAGGTCGAATTCCAAACATTTTCTCTTGAGTATACCCATTCCAAAAAACCATCACTCATCACCCATTGCAATAATACATTAAAAACTTCACAAATAAAATAGCAAAAGAAGCTAGGAAGTTCAAACAAATCAAGCAAGAATAGAACTTTTACTCAAGAATGCGAATATTGGCTCTGGCCGGTGTTAAATCTTACTTTACTAGCACAAGACCTATCGATTTGTACACACTGGCATTGTCCTTCAACACAGAGGAAGGGGTGGGAGGTAGAGACATGAAGGATGGGGTTAGGTGGTACTGCTATAACAGAGGGTGTGGGTGGTAGAGACCCAGGGGAAGGGATGGGCGGTACTGCGATGATAGATGACGGGGTGGGTGGTACTACAATGGTGCAGAGAAGGGGTTGGTGGTACTGTGATAGTGGAGAAGAAGGGGTGATTGGTACTATGATGTGCGAATGAGGGGGTAGGAGGTACTGTGATAGTGCGGAGGAGAGGGTAGGTGGTACTGTGATAATGTAAAGGAGGGGCTGGGAGGTAGAGACTCGAAGGGTGGGAGGAACAGAGAAAGAGAGAACGACTGGGTTCATAAGAGAGAGAAATAGTCGAGCACTTTGAATTCATGAGAAAGATAAATACTTTATGGTGGGATTTACCAAAATATGATAACCATGGTTGACCATAGTTGAAGGGAAAATGAGAAAACTTAAAAAATTAACAAAATTAAATTTTGGAATAAAATATTCTAATGGTACAAATGTCAGTGTTGGGAAGTACTTAGGCCTACCTGGTGCACAGGCAGGGCAGTGCAATGGGTGCACCTAAGAATTTCCCAACTGAGAATCATCTAAAGACAAGTATACCAATTGATTTGTGTAACCCTCTAAAATAACTAATAAAGACTGTGATAGAAAGTGGATTAACCTCTACAACATTGGATATGTCAGGTTGACTACTTTGCTTATCTAAGGGGTTAGAATTTGACAAGGAGTCCTAGTTGGCAATGGAGAAGAAGTCCTAGTTGAACTCAAAATTTTGTGGCTTTCATTGCTTTAGCAATGTTATAGTTATCTTTCTTACTTAGGATGTGCTTTTTGTCATTCATTTGGTTGGATTTTTATTAACAATGAATTGATTTATTGAATGGGATATGTTAAGCCTTGAGAATTTGGGTTAATCTTTTTTATGCATTAGTGTTTGAATATTATTTTATTCATCTAGTTTGAAGGTGGATATTGTGATGAATGTGAGGAAAGTCGTTGACTAACTCTTGTATTATGGGTTTAAAATTTGCTTGACTTTGAGTTGTGAATAAGGAATGTGAGGAAATAAAAACAATTGAGTGGAAAGAACTGATTGTGAGTTGAGAAAAAAATATGAGTTGGAAAAACAATTGTTTTATCTTTGAAGACAAAAAAACACTTTTTGCTTGATTATGGGGGCCAATACGGATAGTGAAGGGATACCTACTTTCTTGAGGTTATTAATTCCCAAAAGCAAAAAAAAAAAAAAAAAGAAAGAAAGAAAATTGTTGAAAAAAATGATGAATGATAACTATAAGGGGGACCAATACAGTGCGTGAAGAGAAATCCATTCACTTGAGGTTTTCAATTTCCTAAGTCATTAAAAAAAAAAAAATTGAGAGAAAAAAAGTGGGGTATTTTTCTTAAATCATGACTTGAGTTGTATAATTTTTAGATTTATAATGCTTAAGTTGGTAGATAATTTGACTTGTATGATTCATATTATCTATGTTTTTGTTTGAAGGGTAAAATAATTTTCTTTGATTAAAGTATAAACTTGCTTAATTTGACTTCGAGGGTCTTGGTATGTCTTATCTAGTACTTCAATTTGTAAATATTTTCAAATGGTTGAAAGGATGGCAAGATCATGTCTAAACTTTGAACAAGAATTGTGGCTTTGTTATAGTTGAAATTTCTGAAAGATTATCTTGTTTTTCCTTGTTTTAAAGTACTTTACTTGAGGACAATCAAAGATTCAAGTATGGGGGAATATGATAGGGGTTAAATTCATCAATAATTTTCTAGTTATTTGAGGATATTTTATAATACATTTGGTGTAATAATCACTCATATTCCTTCATATTTGATATTTTACTCTTAGAAAGATATTTTGGTGTTTTATTGCAGAAAAATGAGAAAAACGACGAAAAAACTCGTCGTCGACCAATGCCCGGCCGGTGCTAGCCATGAGGAGCACAGCCAGTGTCGGCCCAATTCTAGAACATGGGAAATTTTGGAAAAAAGTAGAGAACATCAAGAACCAATGCACAGACATAGTTGGTGTCGGCTCTACTCTGTTCCAAGGCAACGATTTTTCCTGTTTTGTGCGGATTTGGAAATTTCTTAAGAGTTTTGGTATTTTTCAACTTCTACATGGCCAAGAACTCTTAGGGAACAAATTTTGGCTTCTTAAGAGCCTATTTAAGCAAGGAAAACATGTGAATCAAAGGATCAAAGCTACTAATCAATCACAAAAGAGGAGATTCATCAATCAAAGGGACATTATTCAAAAAGGTTTTCAAAGGGAAGAATGAGGGCTTGTCTATGAGTTCTTTCTTTTACCTTTATTTTCTTTTTCTAGAATAATGATGTAATTAATATTTTCATTGTAATTTTAGATTATTTTTGGATTAATGATTTTTGGATTAATTTATCTACTTGATCAATTTATTATCATTCTTGGTGTTTAATTACTTGTGATTATGAAAGAGTTGATGAATTTAGATTTGCTTCTAGTTGACTTGGGAAATAATGTTAGGAGTTAATTTAATTTCATATTTGTTATTTCTTAATGGATTTGGGAAATGAAGTTAAGACAAAGAACCAAGGTAATCAAAGATTGGTTGATTTCACCTAGAGTATAGGGTTATTGACCAATTTCATGTTCATTGTCACTTAAAGTATAGGGATAATTGTTGAAGGATGAGTTTAATGCATCCTTTTGGTTATATTAGTTTGATTGGAAAATCTGTTAATTTAATCATAAGATAGTGAGTCTATGACCTGGCAAACCATTGCAATCTATTCTAATTCCTTCATAATGCCAAGATGATAATTAATTGTGATATTTACTAAGTAATATATTGTCATGTCTTTAAGAATATTTGTTTAAATTGCATATTCTTACATCCTTGAGTTATATATATTTATATATATATATATATAATTTTTATTTTTATCATCTTTTCACTTTATTAGGTCGGTTAAATAATGAATAATTAGTAAATAATGATAGTTGTTCTTTAAGGATCGATACTTATTAATTCCCTACACTATGCTTGTGATGAGTATACTTGCTCATATGTATAATTTGGGAATTATTGTTTTAATTAAAACTTGGTTAGGGATGGATTTAAATTTGAATTATTTTTATACACCCAAATCATACACATCATCTTGAAGGATCACGGGAAAATTAAATACGCAACCGAAGATAGCAAATTAAAATTTTTTCCGAGCCAAAGTTTAGGAATACTTACTTCTAGGGGGATTAAATTTAATAACCGGAGTCAAAATTGAGCTCGACGGTACTTGTTGAATAGGAGCGTCTATTTGTTCCGCAAGGACACCATCTAACCGTCAGCTCCTTCGTATCAAACACTTACTACGTTTGCAAGGTCTTGACCTTCCAGAATATTCTATAACCATTATGAATCTCTACCGGTGAAAGTAGAATTAGGGTGAAGAAATTTGGAACAAAACGGGAGAGCTAAATGTTGAGGAAAAATGAAGGAAACAAAATAATAAAAAATAGTAGTTTTTTTTCTTTTTCCTGGAAAAATTCGAAAAGCTCCTTTTTTTTTTTGGAATTTGGTCAACCAAAAAATAATGGCACACGAGATACCCTTTATTAAAATTATTTGCTTTCTTTTTTTCTTTTTTTTTTTAGAAACAAAATAGCTACTTATATTTTTTTCCTCTTTTCCTTTTGCATGGCTACTTCCATCAAAACTCTGATAGGCCATGCTCTCTTAATTAGTCCAATGACTAATTAAATAGCTCTCTTATTAATTAATTAATCTACTTGGATTCAATATAAAATTATCCAAGATAATTAATCAATAAACTAATTAATTAAACTACTTGGGCCCAATATAAAATTATTTAAGATAATTAATAAATAAATAAATTAATTAAATTAGTCCAATTAATTATTTTAGCCCAAATAAATAATTAATTGGACTTCTAGAATAATTTTTCCAATAATTAATTCGTTCAATAAGCCCACATAGTAAATAAATTTACTAAAGTTATTTGAGCTATTCTGAGGACCAAAAGACTTATTATTCCTAGCTACTAAAATGATCAAAATACTCCTGCTAACAAATAGCTGTATTTTAATCATTTTAAATATTTCATTTATCACTATATAGAAATATTGACCCTGAGAATAATATTGCAAGTGCAGTGTCTCTGACATACAGGTGTAATGATGAAAATACTCCTCTACGTAACACCCATCATTGAGATAGATAGTCAAATAATGGTTTACAAACCTTCGTAAAAACTTTCGTTAGTTTTAAAAAAAATGATCAAAAAATCATCATATTAAATAAATACAATGGTCAATTATGATGTCCACACACAAGCGTCATATAAGTTCATTTCAAATGCTTGAAAATAATGGTTAAGGAAACTGTCGTATATTAATGGAAAAGTGTTATATTTACTTATCAAATACACTATTGTACTTGCCTTTAACAAATATGGCAGTTCTTAAGTTGTCATATGTCTTTGTGATAAATACAACATTATATGTGACAAATACGACGGTATATTGACCATTGTAGTTATGCTTACCAATTACACGGTTGTTCACTATCATTTTTTATTTATTAAATATGACGGTTTTAGACCATAGTATTCAAGTCCATTTTTTAACTAATTTAGCTATTTTAAGCCTATCCACCTACAATTTAAAGCTAAAAAAGTCAAAATTTAAAGCTAACCAAGTCAAATTTCAACAATCAAACCATTTATATCTCCTCAACAATCTAACTAGAAATAATCAGACCATAAATAAACTATAATCTCCTCAAGAAGAAGTGAAATATATAAAAGAAGAAGTAATACTGCATACCAAAATAAGGAAATGTAATCTATCTATCATAAGTGATACTTATATACAACAACAATGAAATAAAATATGTCAATTTGAGTGGTAGCATCATTAGCATCAGATGGTTCATGGGGTTGAGATGTGGAATCAATACCAGAAAATACTGTAGATGCACTAGAAAGAGATATAAGCACTGTGACAAATGCACATATTTCAAATCTGTAAGATAAGGGTTCTGTGGTAGCTTGAGCTCGATTATAGATAGCCCATCAGCTCTCGCTCCTGCCACAAGCATTCCTCCATCTTAGCTTGCATACTAACTTGCATACTGTGCCTACGTGCCTCAAGATCAACTTTAATTTTAGCCCTAACCTCCTCAACCTCACTAGAACGGAGGGATAATTGACTAACTAAGGTTGGTAGTGGTCCCTTCCCCCTGCACCAGACACGACCCCTTGAATCTGAACAAAAAAAGTACCAAGAGATCTGATCATTTGCCTCTTTAGTGCACTCAGACTCAAGAAGTGTCTGACACTCTATCTCTAATCGGTCCTACAAAGTTAAGAAATAATATATCAAATTAATATTAAAGTCAATATATTATACTTATCATATTTTAACAATTTAGAAAAGTAATTATTTGAAAATTACTTACAATCATATCCACAATTAAATCAACAACCTATTGATGTAGAAATTTTGGGTGTATAAAAATCATTCAAATTTAAATCCATCCCTAGCCAAATTTTAATAAAACATTAATCCCAAATTACATATGTGAGCAAGTATACTCATCGCAAGCATAGTATAGTGAATTAACGAGTATCGATCCTCAAAGGAACAAGTGCACACTAATCACGTTTCATTCATTATTTAACCGACCCAATAAAGTGATAAACTAATACAAAGAAAAGATAAGTAAAATATACATATATAACTCAATGATGCAATTTCATGTAACTAGATAATTATCTTAAGAATATAATATTGAATCAATTAGCATTTATCACAATCAATTGTCATTTTGGCATTATGAAGGAACTTAAGTAAAATCCAAACATTTCTCAAGTCATGAACTCACCTATATAGACTTCACTTCTTTCCTAATCCATAGAACCACTATCTCTTGATTAATTTAGTAGATTTTTCAATCACAGTAAAATAGTCAAAAGATGCATTAAATTCTTTCTTCAATAATTGCCTGTATACTCTATATGATAATAAATATGAAATCAGTTAATAACCCTATGCTCTAGGTGAAATCAATAAATCTTTGATCACTTTAGTTCTTTAATCTTAACTTCGTTTCTCAAGTCCATTAAGATTTAACAAATTTGAAATCAATACAATGAACTTCAAACACCGTTTCCCAAGTTAATTAGAAGAAAACAGATCAATAACTAATGATAACAAGTAATCAAATACCAAGGACAACAATAGATTGATCAAAATCCCAATTAACTCAAAATCATAATCTCTAAAATGATATCCAATTATAATCAAAACATTAAGCACATCATTATTCTAGAAAAGTAAATAAAGGATAAAAGATAGAACTCATAGACAAGTCATTCTTCTTTCTCTTGAATACCTCCTTTAAGCAATGCTCCTTTGAGTGATGAATTCATTTTTTAAAAATAAGTAGCTAGCTTGGATCCTTGAATTCATACCTTTTCCTTGTGTTTTTCATGTATTTATAAGCCTCCTTCATACCTAAATTCGTGGCTTGAGAAGTCTAGTTCGAATAGAATTCAGAAAATACCAAAATCTTTTGGAAGATACCAAATTCACCTAAAAACAGAATTATATCGCCTCTGGACAGAATAGACCAGGCACCTGGTCACTTTGACCAGCCTGGTGCTGGGTTGCTTCAGGTTTGCACCTCAATTTTGCTCTGTTTTGCTTTGCTTTTCCAGAGCAAACCTAGCACCGGGTTGGGTAGCTTCACCTGGCACCGAGTTGGGTAGCTTCACCTGGCACCGGGTTAGTACTGGATTTACACACTTTTGCTCGAAATCTTCTAATTCCTGCACAAATTCATCAAGAACACTTTTCACAAGCAAAATATCAAATAAGGAGGAATATGCCTAGTTATTATATCAAAAGTATCTCAAATTAGTCTCGAATAATTAGGAAATTATTAATGAATTTAGCCGCTATCACATTCCCCCACACTTAAATCTTTGCTTGTCCTCAAGCAAAACACTTAAGTCAACAGGAAAATAACAAGAAAACACAAGCTTTTATTTCCAAAATTTTTTATCACAACAAAGCTTATAACCTCCCTTCAAATTTTAGATACAACTTTTGCCATTCATTTAACCCTTTGAAAGCAATTGCAAATTGAAGCACTTGATAAAACATAACAAGACCTTGGAATAAAATTAAGCAAGTTTATACTTTAGTCTAAGAAAATTATTTCATTCTTCGAGCAAAAACATAGATAGTATGAATCATACAAGTCATGCAACCTATGAACTCAAGCATTAATAATTTAAAAATTGCATAACTCAAGTCATGATTTAAGAAAAACATTTCATTTTTTTTTCTCGTAATTTTTTAATGACTTAGAGAATTAATAGCTTCAAGTGAATGGATTTCTTTTCACGTGGCGTATTGGCCTCCTTATAGTCATCACTCATCATTTTTCAACACTTTTCTTTCTTCCTTTTGCTTTCGGGAATTAATAGCCTCAAGAAAGTGAATTTCTCTTCACTATTCGTATTAGCCCTCATAATCAAGCAAAAAGTGATTTTTCTTCCCTTCAAAGAGGAAACAATTTTTTTTCAACTCATTTTCTCATTTTTCAACTCTCAATCAGTTTTTTTCACAATTTTTCCACTCAAAGATTTTTTTTTTTTCCTCCTCACATTCCTTATCACAATTCAGAGTTAGGTAAAGTTTAAATTCATAATATAAGAGTTACCTAACAACTTTCTGCACATTCATCACATTATCCACATTCAAACTAGATGAGTTAAATAATGCTCAAACACTAATGCATAAATAAGATTAACCCAAATTCTCAAGTCTTAACATATCCCATCCAATAAACCAATTCATTGTTAATAAAAATCTACCAAGTGAATGACAAAATGCATATCCAAGTAAGAAAGATAACAATAACATTGCTAAAGCAATGAAAACCACAATATTTCTCAAAAAGAATTTAGCCAAAATGTAGCCTAAAAGCTAAAGTATATGGAATATATCTTCAATGCTAAACTCTCCCCCCACACTTAAACTGGACATTGTCCTCAATGGCCAAAACTTAACATAATAAAGCATCTCCAAAGGGACCAAAAAGGATAAATGAGGTAGAGAGTTAAGCAATACTCTCCAAGTGTAATAAGTTCCAATAGATATCAAAACTAGAAATAGAGAAGAGAATTTGTCAAAAAGGACTGTATTGTTACCTACAAAGAAAATACAACTAAAAGTACAAGGAAAATAATAACAAAATAAAGACACTCCTAACTAAAAGAAAACAAACTAAAGAAAAATACCAATAAAAAAAATCCTAACAAAGCAAATAAAGACATGACTCACTCCCCCACACTACTTAAGATGGAAAATATTTTCCTTATTTGGGGAAAATAACACCTAACAACTCCAAATACAAAAAAAGATACAAACTCTTTTCACTCATCATACTTCCTCATCAAACTATTGTAAAAGGAATTAATGCTTATTGAAAAAAGTAGTCATGATAAAAGTAAAAATAAGAGAGGGTTTTGATAAATGGAGGGTTCATGAAAATTATTAGTTGCAATAAATGTAAATACGTAACCCCCCATCCGTAGCACCTTTTTAGACATACAAATTATGTTCCCAACATAAAGATGTAAATTATGTCTAAAAAGTGTATATGCATTAGAATCACCACTGATCCCTTCAAAAGATTTATCGCAATTAAAATTCTCCTTTAGACTTAGTAATTGAGTTCTTAAAGATGGGATAAAAAAATCCTTACTTTTCAGTACATAGCCTACAAAAAATAAGTTACCTCCCTTGGATAGGGTGAAGGGTAGAATTTTTCAACATCCTCCAAGGATTTCGTATGATACATCATGGAAAAATTCAACTCCTTAAGGTGTGGTCAACTAAGCACATTATCAATGGTATCAGTAGCCTCTATAAATCGAGAGGTATACTGTTTGTCCGCAATTTTCAATTCCCCCTTAATTGATGAATTTGTATCGGTTACAAAAGAATTCACTAATGTTTCTAATGACGTCTTACTAAAAATATCAATGTGAGCTTATAATCTTGCCAATCTATCATTATTGTAGCTTTATTGATTTTGTGCCCAAAAATAATTGTCCATGATGATGTTAACCTCACACTCAAAGAAAAATAAAAGTTAAATTGAGATAAAAAATAAAACAAGTAAAAATTCAAACAAATAAAAAACAAAAGCATATACTAAAAAAAATGTAAATATTCACAAAGTACCTAAAAAAAAGTTAGTGAAATTATACACACAATAATATATGGCATTGATTTATATAAAGAACATAGATACATATTTACATGTAGACATATATACATATAACATCGTTAAATCAATGAAATTCAAGCTTTCATGATACTGTTCACTAGCAATGGCGTCAAAAACTTGATGCAAAAATTTTGTGTGTATAAAAACTATTCAAATTTAAATCCATCCATAGCCAAGTTTTAATTTAAACATTAATCTTAAATTACACATACGAGCAAATATACTCATCACAAGCATAGTATAGGAAATTAACGAGTATCGATCCTCGAAGGAACAAGTAGACACTAATCACGTTTCATCCATTGTTTAACTGACTCAATAAAGTGATAAAATAATACAAAGGAAAAATAAGTAAAATATACATATATAACTCAAGGATGCAATTTCATGTAACTAGATAATTATATTAAGAACATAATATTGAATCAATTAGAATTCATCACAATCAATTATTATCTTGGCATCATGAAGGAACTTAAGTAAAATCCAATTGTTTCCCAAGTCATGAACTCACTTATGTAGACTCCACTTCTTTCCTAATCTATGGAACCACTATCTCTTGATTAATTTAGTAGATTTTCCAATCACACTAAAATAGTTAAAAGATGCATTAAATTTCCTTTAATAATTACCCATATACTTTATATGATAATAAACATGAAATCGGTTAATAACCCTATACTCTAGGTAAAATCAGCCAAACTTTGATCACCTTAGTACTTTAATCTTTACTTCATTTCCCAAGTTCACTAAGATTTAACAAATATGAAATCAATACATTGAACTTCTAACATCATTTCCTAAGTCAATTATATGAAAATGCATCAATAACCAATGATAATAAGTGTTAGCTCTAAGGGCTTTCATTTATGTTTTGATTTATGACAAACATGGATATGGACTAACATGTCAATTTATTGTGATAGAACATGATTGACCTTTGTTCTTCTAAAGTCTTCAGATAAGAATTGTTGGCGACTCCTTCATCACTGATTTCAAGAATGGAAGATCAAATGGAAAATCAAGTATAAGGAGTTATACAACAAGAAGACTTTTTATGAAGAATATTAGACTAGGAAGTGTTCATTAAGGTATATTTATTATTTCCTATGTTCTCTTATCTTTTGATTCATTTGACTTTACTTTGAAGCTTGAAAGGAGAAGATTTTCAAAGTTTTTAAAATTCACAGAATTTTGGATGGTATAGTTTGAATCCAAAAGGTTCATCCAAAATCCTATAAACTAGGTTGAAAATTGTTTGTCACGGATGTGCCATTTTGGACTTAACTTTTGGATGCATCTTCGTCCAAAACTAGAGTCCAAAACTCGGATGAGTTTAAACAGAAAAATTTATAGCCGTTTTTTTATGACCTTTGGCACTCTACTTTTTGGCTCTATAAATAGCCCTTAAAGTAAGATTACAAGCAAGATTTTTGAAACATTCATCTTAGAAACACTATTGCTCAATATTTTCAAAAATCTCCTTTTATCTTAAGCTTCAAAGTGAGTTGTGTATCAAAGATAAAAATATTTTGTGGCTTGTATTCGAGAGAATATCTACTCAAGTAAGTGAGCTTATCTCTGTTTTATTGATTTTCATATTCTCTAATTGTGAGTTCAAGGTTGTGGTGTAAAACCCATAGGGGTGAGCCTTGATGTGTTTGAAAGGTTGTGTAAAACCTAGTGTGGTGATCCTCTCTTATATGTGGCTGTTTCATTAAGTGAGGTTAATGAAATAGAGTTGAAAATCCTTAAGTGTGAGGCTTAAGGTTATGGACGTAAATCATTGTTGATCGAACCACTATACATCTCTTGTCTCATTTTATTTCAGTGGTTCATGCATTTTGTTTTTATGATCTTTCACTGTCTAAATCTGAGTATACATCTACGAGTACTTGGATAGCTTTGTATGCATCTATAAAGTCAGTCCAAGTATCTTGGTGATCATCCTTGTTCAGCATTTTAGACAATCGGGAAAAGTTATTTTTGCTTGCCAAAAACCTTATTCACCCCCCCTCTAAGGTTTTTCATTTGGTATCAGAGATAGGTCTACATATTCTTGGTTTAACAGCCTTGTAGAAAAGATCTTAATGGCAAGTTCATCTTCTCTTCCATATGTTGAAGGGTCTTCAACAAATCATCCACCTCTGTTTAATGAAAGCAACTATACTTTCTGAAAAAATAGAATAAAGATTTATGTGTGTTCTATTAACTTCGAGTTATAGAGTTTAATAGAGAATGGTCCTTTTATTCCATCAAAGATGATTGATGGCATAAAAATACCTAAACAGAATGATGAGTATAGTGTGGAAGACAATGCAAAAATGACTCTAAATTTTCAAGCTATGAATATTTTGTGTTGTGCACTAGATGCGACTGAATACAATCGTGTTAGTAGTTGTGATTCAGCTCATGATATGTGGAGATTGCTAGAAATCACCCATGAGGGGACTAATCAAGTCAAAGAATCAAAACTTGGGCTTCCTATTCATGATTATGAATTATTTATTATGAAGCCAAACGAAAGCATCACTGACATATTCACAAGATTTACCAATATCTCAAATGGTCTGAAAGTTTACGGAAAGGTTTATTCCCTTGGGGAACAAAACCGAAAAATTCTTGATGCTTTACCAAAGAGCTGGCAGCCTAAAACTCTTACTGTAGAGGAGTTCAAGGATTTAAAATCCTTACCTACTGAAGAGTTGATTGGATCTCTTTTAACTCATGAGATGAAGCTTAAGGTTTCATGAATCTGATGATCATGATAAAGGCGGAAAAGGGATTGCTCTAAAAACTGAAAGTGAAGATGGAGAAACAAGCTCTTCCGAAAGCAGTGAAGGCATGGAAATGGACGGTGATGACTTAGCAATGATAGCAAAGAAATTCAGAAGGATGTTCAAAGGAAACTACAAACCAGGAAGGAAGCTTATAATAAAGAAAGGACAAACCTCCAGCTTCAAACTTCAATGCTTTGAATACAAAAGCACGGATCACTTCATTGCAGACTGTCCGGTTGCAAAAGGAAATGAAGGAAAAATGTCTAAAAAGAGGAAAGATTAGAAAGTCAAGAAAGGTAAAAGATTAATGGGAGCTTGGGAGTTAAATGAAGAATCTAGAAATGAAGAATCTGAGGAAGAAACTGCCAACATCTACTTCATGGCTTTGGAAAATGAGGTAAACTTTTCAACATCAAAATGAATGTCTAATTCACATACATCTATGACTGAAAAGCATGTTGATCTTAATGAGTTGTTATGTGATATGTTTTGTGAATTAAAAAAACTATCCAGAAAAAATAAAGATTTAAGGTGGAAGGTAAATTGTTTGATGAAAGAAAATGAAGCTTTGTTGAATAGCTACGAAATACCTCTTAAAATACATATGTGTGCTGAAATTGAAAAAGATGTGATCATGACAGCATTACATCATGCGGCTCTGGAAAATATAAACTTGTGTGATAAAATTCAAATTCTTGAATGCATGGTTAGCACTTCAATGATATGAAAATTAGAGTAAATGATCTTACCAATTGCATTGAAAAATTTACAAATGGTAAAAGCAATCTGAAAAAAATTTTCGGAACTCAACATCATTTTGGTAATCGAAGTGGGTTAGGATATAACCATGAGGATAATAACAAAACTTGCATGCCCAGATTTGTTTATGCTGGAAATCAAAGTGGCTTAGAATATAACCAGGAGGATAAAGACAAACCTTGCATGCCCAGATTTTTTTTATGCTAGAAATCGAAGTGGCTTAGAATATAAACATGAGGATAAAGACAAAACTTGCATGCCCAGATTTAGCTTAGCGAAAAATCAAAGTGGCTTAGGATATGAACATAAGAATAAATACAAGAAGAACAAGTTTCAGCATGTTAAACCTACTCCTTCTCACAGCACGTACACGTATTGTAAAAAACCTGGACATATTGTTTCAAGATGTCTTATTAGAAAAAAGTTGGAGTCCGGTGAAGCTACTTTCTGGAAAATCAAAGAAAATGTTACTAACCTTCATGGACCCAAGAAAGTGTGGGTACCAAAAATCATCTCTTCCTCTCATGTATAGGCACGGTCTTTAAGCTTTACCAAGTGGTTCTTGGACAGTGGTTGTTCAAGACACATGACTGGAAATGTAGCATTCCTAGAAGATATTCAGACAACAAATGAAGGATTTGTTACATTTGGAGACAAAAAGAAAGGGAAGATTCTCAGCATTGGTAATATTGGTAAAGGTTCATTAACATTTATAAAGTAAGTCTTACTTATTGATGATTTGAAATATAACATGTTCAGCATTAGCTAACTTTGTGACAATGGTTGCAAAGTTATTTTTGAAAAAGATTCTTACTCTATACTTGACAGTGGAAATCTCGAAATCATCTTTACTGCCAAACGCATGGGAAATGTATATGTGTTTTATCTTAATGACCTTGTAGCTAATGGAATTAGATGTCTATCCATTCATGATAATGATGGTTACCTTTGGCATAGGAGACTAGGTCATGTATCCTTTGATTTGTTAAATAAACTAACCTCAAAAGAACTTGATAGAGGGCTTCCAAAAATGAAATTTGATAGACACAAAATCTGTGATGCATGTCAGTTTGGAAAGCAAATCAAAACCTCTTTTAAACCAAAGAAAATGATTTCTACCTCAAAACCTCTTGAATTAGTTCATATGGATTTATTTGGACCTATGAGAACTACTAGTCTTGGAGGTAAAAAAATATGCATATGTAATTGTCGATGATTTTTCTAGATTCACCTGGATATTATTTCTTGGACAAAAAAATGAAGCCTTTACTGAATTTTCAAAATTGATTAAGCACGTCCAAAACTCGATTGGATGCAAACTGATTTCTATTAGAAGTGATAATAGAAAAGAATTTTGTAACAGCGACTTTACTCACTTCTGTGATGAAAATGGAATCTTTCATAATTTTTCAGCTGCTAAAACTCCTCAACAGAATGGTGTTGTTGAAAGGAAAAATCGTACCTTGCAAGAAATGGCTAGATCAATGCTTTGTGAAAATGTTCTTCCAAAATACTTTTGGGCTGAAGCTATTAACACAACATGCTATACAATAAACCGAGTCATGTTAAGACCATTTTTAAGAAAAACTCCTTTTGAACTTATATTTGACAAAACTCCTTCTATCTCTTATTTTAAAGTTTTTGGATGCAAATGTTTTATTATAAATACAAGAGATAATCTTGGAAAATTTGATAGTAAGTCCGATGAGGCTATATTTCTTGGATATTCTTCCAACAAGAAAGCTTATAGGGTGTACAATAAAAGAACTCTTTGTGTGAAAGAATCTGTGCATGTCGTATTTGATAAATCTAACATTTATACTTCAAAAAGAGATGACGATGATGTAGGGAAATCAAATGAAGTTAAGTTAAATCAGGTTAAAGCTCCATCATTAGATATTCATGCAAAAGAGGAGGAGATCGAAGAATTACAGAATGAACAAGAGAAAGATCAAACTGAAGATTCTGCAAATCATCAATTGCCGAAAGATTGGAAATACATATCAGGGCATCCAAAGGAGCAAATCATTGGAGATCCAAATCAAGAAGTTAAAACTCGACGTTATTTTATCGACAACTTTGCTCTTCTTCCAAATATTGAACCTAATAGCATTGATATTGCATTACATGATGAATTTTGGATTATTGTCATGCAAGAAGAGTTGAATCAGTTCGAAAGAAATCAAGTTTGGAAACTTTTTCCTAGACCGCATGATCATCCTGTTATTGGAACAAAATGGGTTTTTAGAAACAAGCTTGATGAAAATGGGGTTGTAATTAGAAACAAAGCTAGACTAGTAGCTCAAGGATTTAATCAAGAGGAAGGCATCGACTATGATGAAACATTTACTCCTATTGCTAGACTAGAATCAATTCGAATGTTACTTGCTTCTGCATCCTTTAAAAATTTTATGCTCTATCAAATGGATGTCAAAAGTGCTTTCTTAAATGGCTTTATTGAAGAAGAAGTATATGTTGAGCAGCCACCTGGTTTTTCTCATAAGCTCTATCCAAATCATGTTTTCAAACTATCTAAAGCTCTTTATGGATTAAAGCAAGCTCCTAGAGCCTGGTATGAAAGGCTCAGTGGTTTCCTAATCTCAACAGGATTTTCTAGAGGCTTAATTGATAATACCTTGTTCATCAAATCTAATTGCTCTGATGATTTACTAATCGTCCAAATCTATGTTAATGATATTATTTTTTGTGCTACTAATGACTCCTTGTGCAAGATGTTTGCTAAGACTATGTAGCAAGAATTTGAAATGAGTATGATGGAAGAATTGAACTTCTTTCTCGGACTGCAAATTAAGCAAACTAAAGATGGAATCTTCATTAACCAAGCAAAGTATGCCAAAGAGTTGCTCAAAAGGTTTGGAATGAATGAAGTAAAAGAAATCAGCACACCCATGAGTACATCCATAAAGCTTGACCAAAATGAAAAGGGTAAGAAGGTATATGAACGAAAATATAGAGGTATGATTGGAAGTCTACTATATCTTACTGCTAGTCGACCAGATATCATGTTTTCAGTATGTCTTTGTGCTCGATTTCAATCTTGTTTGAAAGAATCTCATTTGAGTACAGTCAAACGTATACTTCGATTTCTTATTGGGACATATGATTATGGATTATGGTATCCACGCACTAACAATTTTGATCTTATAGGATATACTGATGCAGATTATGCACGGTGTAAAGTTGAAAAAAAAAAAGTACTAGTGGCCATTGTCAATTTCTTGGACACTCATTGGTATCATGGCACAGTAAAAAACAAGCTTGCGTATCATTATCCACCACTGAGGGTGAATATATTGCAGCAGGAAGCTATTGTGCTCAAATCTTATGGATGAAGAATACTCTACGAGATTTCAATTTAAATTTTTATTGTGTTCCTATAATGTGTGATAATATAAGTGCTATCAATCTAACAAAAAATCCAATGCAGCATTCGAGAACAAAGCACATTGAAGTTAAACATCACTTTATCCTAGATCACGTACTCAAAGGAGATGTGTGTGTTGAATATATCTCAATGGATGAACAACTTGCAGATATCTTTACTAAAGCTCTAGCTGAGGATAGGTTCAACAATTTGAGAAGAGGTTTGGGCATTACAAGAATTTAATAACTAGTCTTTTTGTGTAAGGTCTTCTTGTGCAGAAATTGTGAAGAAAAAGATTTTGTAAACATAACTCTACATCCAAAATATCTTGTTCCTGTTTTGGACGAAGTGCTAGAATCCAATTTCTACATCCAAAATGCATTTCAGGGAAACACTTTTTTGGACATTGATTTTGGATCTTGTCTTGTTCCAAAATTAATGGTTAATATTCCTTTATTCCAAATTCTGAGTTTTAAAAAATTGGTTTGCGCGTGTTTCAAAACATCTCAGAAACACTTATGTTTCCAAGGCATTTTGTTCTCTCATTCTTCTAGACATTGAAGGCTATCTGATTTTCTCTTTCTCGAAACTCTTGAAACCATCATTCCTCCAAAACAACTTCTCCGTGTTCTTTCTCTTTGAAAACCCAAAAAGCCCTGAAAAAGCTTGAATCTTTCAATGGCAAAAACTAAATCTTCCATTTCAAAACCAAAAAAGGAGCAAAAGCCCACTCTGATGAAACAAAAAAAGGCTTCGGGTTCAAAAGCAAAGCCAAAGAAGCCTCTCCACAACCTTACTTCTCGGCTTCTCACTATGATTCGTCTAAATCATCTTCCGAACAACCAAGTTCCGCAAATCAGGTACCCCGATTTCTTGACTCTAAATGCGAATCTGAGTACAATGATTGGGTTTCAAGAAACAGAACTGTGATCCCTGGCTATCGGGTTAATCATTCTACCTTCTTAAATCTGCCTAATATTCTGGACATGTTTGATCACATTGGGTGGGGAAGTTTGTTGTCATTCGATGAGAAAATATATACTCCTCTCGTCTGGGAATTCTACGCTAATTTGAGAAAAGAAAAGTTGGAAGAAACTGAGGGAGGCTTTATGATTAGATGGTATGTATCCAGAGTTAAGGGCAGAGAAATAAAATTTGATCATAGGCTGTTTAACAGAATTTGTGATGTTAAAGATGTCGGCCTTCAGTACTTTGAGATGAATAAATTTCCTGAGGGGAAAGAAATTTTTTATCTGAAAAATTTTGAAAAATTGTTCACTGGAGGGAAAAGCTTTGAAAGTTCTAGAAATAGAAATTCAAAATGGCTGAATGGGACGGGTAGAATCTTGCACCACATGGTATTAGCCATGATTATTCCTAGTTCTGGTCATAAAAATTCTATCAGTATTCTGCAAATGGTGGTAATGTTTGGGTTGGTTGAACAGAGGCAGATAAATTTTGAATTTTTAGCCACCAAGCTTATGTTGCAATCTTGTAGCACCTCAAGCAAAGCTCTTCCTTTTGGCAATCTGTTGACAAAAGTCTTTCAGTTTTTTCAAGTTGATTTAAATTCTATTCCATGTGATCTCTCAAAAATAAATGTCTACAGCTATGACTCATTTGAAAAGATGGGATATGTTAGGGAAGAAAATTCATGGAAATTGTTGAGAGAATCTACTGGAAAAGAGAAGGAAGACTTGATAAAGATCAAGGAATAATGAAAGTCAGGAACTAAAAGAAAGATTGATGAGGAAGAAACTGTTCCGGACTTCGGTCTATCTGAGAATATTCTGAGTGCAATCAGTTCTTTTGCAGAGAAGTTGGAATCTCTTAGCTCAGAAATCAAACTGTTAGGAAATAGACTATCTGTCATTGAGCAATCTGCTAAAACTTCTGAACATGAAAAAGCTGAAGATAAATCTGAACTGCCTGTGGACAAAAAGGATTCCTCTCCTGAACCTTTTCCTGTAACTTCTCCTGAACCATCTTTTCCACCTTCTCCCGTGCAAAAAACAGAAACTCCTCCTTCTTCTCCCAAACCCAAAGGAAAAAGGCAGAAACATGTAGTTGTGAAGTGAAAATCCAGCCGGATTGCTGGTCAGTTTTCCAAGAAAGGTGCTGGAGCAAAATCTGAAATAATCAATATTGGATAAACTGTTTTCTAGATCGCAACTGGGATGATGAACAATTTCTTTTCTGCACTCCGTTGAACAATTTATTTTCCGCCATTTATATTCCTGTCTTTGGATAATTGCTGATGTTTGTTTTTAAGCTTAATTATCTATCTACTAACTGTTGTTTATTTCTCCATTTGCTATGCCTCTTTTTGATTGATGACAAAGGGGGAGAAATAGGAATGTCATAGACTGTTATGATATTAGCTGGTGCAGTAAGAATTATTGGGAAAATTTGAGGATTATCTGATGATCTTTGGGGAGAAATAGAAATATTATGAAATGTTATATTATTGAGGCAGTAAGAATATTATGGGATTATCTGATGATCTATGATAGGGGGAGAATGAAATATGTTGATCTGAAGACAATGTTGTCTGTTGTTGGTTCAAAAATTTTATAATATGCTGTGAAAATATTAAATGCTAATATGTGAAAATGTTGAATGTTGATCTGAGAAAATATTATTGTCTGTATGACTGTCAACATGATGCTGTTGGCATTCACTAGGAAGAAGGAAATATGCTAGTCTAAAAATGTTATGGGTTCTGCATAATAATCTGATATGAAAGTGATGAACTGAATTTGAACTGTTAATACAGTTTTTTTTTTTTACATGCGAAGTAACTGCTGAAACCGTTCTGAAACTGAAACTGAAACTGTTGTTGAGCAGTTACAAAATTTCATGAAAATTGCATAAACTGTTATGAGCTACATAAATTACTTCTGGCACGAACAGTTATGCACACAGAATTCTGAATGATGATTGGATCTTTGAAACAAAATTCTGTGATAAATTTTAAGGTGCATCGACTCAAGGGGAGTTTTGGACTTAGAAACTTCATTTCCAAAATAAATACTCTTATAAGCAGTTTTTGAAAAATGTTTTGGACATCCAAAAGCCCCATAAAAAATATTCTGAAAACACACATTCATCCAAAACTATTTTGGATACACTTTCTGGATGAATAAATCGTTACTTCTTCTGTTTCCTCTTATGTTCAAAATTTTCACATAAGCATATATTTAGGGGGAACATTTTAGCATTTTATCTCTATCAAACTATTTTGAATATTTATATAGAGATATTACATGCCTTAAGATTATTGAAATATGTTTACTTATAAGATCTCTATAAGACCTATTATAATTATTTTCACTTTTTGCTCATCATGTTATTTCTATCTACATATCAAATGTGTCATTTGAGGGACGGGAAAACAGAGGAAGCATGCTTGAACTGAAAAAAAACAGAGAGAAAAAAATGCAAGCCTTAGAGGCCACACGGAAGCGTGAAGATCATACATTTGCGTTCCTTAAGCCTACTAGGTTAAGTAAGAGTGGATTGAATGACAGGAATCGCTTCGCTTTGCCCACTTGAAGAAGCTTCCGGTTGAAAACCCGCTAGCCTCCTACTTCGCCTGGTTTGCATGAACGCCAAGTCTTTCAACTCTCGGAATATACCACAGCCCAACCTTCAAAGACTAGTCCTAGTACTCAATAAGGGTGGACTACTAGGACTAGTCTTTGAAGGGTTAGGGTAAGTCTCTTAGCAGGTGGCCACCTCTGAGGGGTGAGTCCTTCCCGGATAAGATGTCAGTCCAGTGAGTCGTGCAGATCTGAGCTAGCAGTTTGTTTTCAGTCAAGTGACTGTGTTTTGCCGGAATGGATACCCGGTTATTGTTTGGGTATAGAGAAGGAGGAGTATCTTACCCAGTAGGCCGATCACCTACTTTTGTCAGTCTGCACAAAGTGTCGGCATTCTGACAGGTTATAGGGCCCAACGCGTGGTAACCCATATCCCTTTCTTTCGAGTGGTTGATTTCATTACTTGTGTATGGCTAGATAAGCCAAAATGCTACTCTTGCTTTGACTAATGCTTGATGCTTGCCAATGTTTCTCTTATAAAAGTTTCACACTTTGCATCCACGAACTGTTTTCACTAAACACCCAAAGCACACACGGACTTACTGAGATTTCTGTCTCATCACATTTTTATCATGATTTCAGGATGATCCTGCTGTGGGGATGAGTAGCTAGTAGTGTCTGCCTTGGAAGGGATTGTTGTCATTTAATTCTATGTATTGCTTTGGGGAGATAAGAGTGGATAATTTTATTTATGGTTTTGTTTTGGAATTCATGGATTTATTCTTGAAATTTTCTTTGGGTTGTAATAACTTTTTAAGTTAAATATTATTTTTTTTTATTCCGCAATTTGTTTGTGTGACCTAGTTATAAAGACCCCTTGTCCTTTGGACGGGGCGACATCCCCGACCCTGGCGGGCCTAGGCTTCGGGGTGTTACAAGTGGTATTAGAGACTAGGTTATAGACAAATATTGATGATTTATGATTTATTTATTTAAGTTTAAATCTTATCTAACCTATTTTGTTAATGCTGTAGGATGGTTAGACTGCTTAGGACAGCAAGGAAAGGGCAGCAGTGGCACCCGCCTTACTATCTAGACCAGGAGGACCTTCCAGTTCCCCAGCCTGCCCCTCAGCCAGTTGTCCCTATAGAGGATAGCCATGATGTCGAGGTTATCCCTATGGAGGATAGCAGTGATGACGAGGTCCAGATCCTAGAGCCACCTCCAATTCTGGTGATAGACATAAGCTCTGACAGTGAGGATGATGTGATGATAGTAGAGCCTGAACCCCACCCTCCTAATCCTGAAATGGATTTAGCAGCAGCTAGTGATGACCCGGGGGAGATAAACTATGAGTCTCCACCTAGGCCTTCTTTCATCCCTTCCTTCAGCCGTTGAGGCCGAAGAGAGTTCTAGGCACCCTGGGAAGGAGCCAATAGAGGGATTTGCTAGCAGGGACGGAGTAGATTTTTCTTGGAACACTGGGGGTTGGCTGTATGAGGCTGATGATGAGGGTTCGGATAAGGATTAGAGAACTAAGAGTTATTTTATTTTAGATGGTTATTTATTTGTTGTCTTTCGAGAACTAGTATGACAAAGATTTTCAATTTTATGTTCTATTCACAATTTTGGATTTATGCAAGTCAATTTTCGAAATCAAAGTTTATGAGCAATCCTTTAAATAAGTTGCATCTGACTTCTTTCTACTCATACTTGGCTATATATGCTTGCACCACTAAAATAATTTGATACTTGAGTGCATACTTTTAACATCTGGGGTATGGTATAGAATGGCACCCAAGAGACGTGCAGCATCTTCAGCCAGAAGGATTCCGGAAGTTGAAACCGAACAGATGCAATCACCCCATCAGTGTAATGGAGAAAGTGATCCCGAGATGGGCATGGGGTCTGATTCCCCAGTAGATGTGTCAATGGGCCAGGCACTCAACAAAATGGCCGAGATTCTTCAGACGCTGACCGAGCGAAGGCACCCTAGAGGGGAAGACGAGGCACTGGAGAAATTCTTAAAGTTCCAACCGCCCATCTTTATGGGTAAAGCTGAGCAAGACCAGAAGGCCGAGCAATGGGTCGAATAAATGGAAGACATTTTTGCAACGCTCCAGTATTCGGAGGAGCGGATGGTTAAGTTTGCAGCCTTTCGATTGAGAAGGCCAGCTCGGGCATGGTGGCAACGGGTCCAAGAGGATTGGGTGATGGATGAGCAAGAATGGTCGTGGTCCAACTTCGTTGAAGCCTTCAGGGCTGAATACATCCCTCAGTGGATTGTGGAGAAGCGGGAGGACGAATTTCAGAATCTGAAGCAGGGGAGCATGTCAGTGGCTCAATATGCGGCGCGATTTACGCAATTGTCGAAATACTGCCGAAGATTGGTCAACACCGAGCAGAATGGGACGAGACAGTTCATCAAAGGGTTAAGATCGGAGCTGAGGAGAGCATTGGCACCTGTTCCACCGACATCTCACTCGGGGGCGGTGGACGCAGCTACTTGCACAGAAAACGAGGACCACAGCAGGATGGCGGCCAAGCCTTTCCAGCCGCCAAGGCAGTAGCAGGGACATTTCTCGAGGCCGCAAATTCACAAGCACCCTGCTAACTAGCAATGGCAGAATCGGGGAAAGCAAGCCTGGACAGCACCAGTTGGACCTGTGCCGAACCTCCCGGCATGCAGGCAGTGTGAGAAGAAAGGCTACACCGAGAGAAATTACTGGACCAAGGGTGGAGATAGAAAGTGCTACCACTGTGGTGACCCCGACCATCTGAGAAATACCTGCCCCAAGTTGCACCGGGTTGGGCAAGGAAACCCGGCTCAGAACCCGGGGCCCAACCGAGCTAACGCCACGGGAGCATCCGGGAGTGGAGCACCGAAGCTGCAAGTGAAGGACAAGGTATTCGCTCTCAACAGAGAAGAAGTTGGGTCTGATGCAGCGGTGGTAGAAGGTACGTTCACTAATCAAGAACATTCCGTTAATGCTTTAATTGATCCTGACTCTACTCATTCCTATATAAACAAGTTGTGTACATATCATTTGGGTTGGGATGGAGTGGAGCTACCTTTCATTTTAGAGGTAAGCACACCATTGGGGGAAATGGTGCAAGCGGATCGGTTTGTGAGGGATTGTAAGATCAAGGTGGGGAGAGAAAATCTAGAGGGAGATTTAATTGTGTTAGACATTGAGGATTATGACTTGATTTTGGGGATGGACTGGTTAGCCAAGCATGGGGCTAGGGTTGACTGTAGAAATAAGTCAGTTCAATTCATCAGGTCGGGTTGTGATGTGTTAGAATTTAATGGCAAGAGAGTGAAAAAGCTGAAGTACTTAATTGCGGGGGGCTAAGGCCCAGAAATTGTTAAGGCAAGGATGTCAGGATTATCTGGCTTATGTGATGAATAAGCCTAAGGACCAGTGTACTCTAGAGGACACGGAAGTGGTGAAGGATTTTTTCGATGTATTCCTAGCGGAGCTTGATTCTCTACCTCCTAGCCGAGAAGTGGAATTCACAATAGACTTAGTTCCCGGAGCGGAACCAGTATCGCAGACTCCATACCGGATGGCACCGGCAGAGTTGAAAGAGTAGTTGGAGGAGTTAGTAGGACAAGGCTTTATCAGACCAAGCACGTCGCCCTGGGGAGCGCCTGTGCTATTTGTAAAGAAGAAGGACAGAACCTTGAGGCTATGCATCGACTACCGAGGGCTAAACAATTTGATGATTAAGAACAAGTACCTTCTTCCACTGATTGACGAGCTATTTGATCAGCTGCAAGGATCCAGTTGCTATTCTAAGTTGGATCTGAGGCAAGGTTACTACCAAGTGCGGATAAGAGAGGAAGATATCCCCAAGACAGCCTTCAACACCCGCTATGGACATTTCGAGTTCGTGGTGATGCCGTTCGAGGTGACTAACGCTCCAGCAGTATTCATGGACCTAATGCACCGAGTATTCCGACCCTATCTGGATAAGTTTGTGGTGGTCTTCATCGACGATATTTTGATCTACTCCAAGAGTCCGGAGGAGCATGCGGGGCATCTGAGGCTCGTGTTGGAGAAATTGCGGGAGCACAAGCTGTACGCCAAATTCAACAAGTGCGAATTCTGGCTAGACAGTGTGGCATTCCTTGGCCATGTGGTGACCAAGGAAGGAATCAAGGTAGATCCAGCAAAGGTCGAGGCGGTATCAGACTGGAAGCAGCCGGAGAATATTACTGAGATCTGGAGCTTCTTGGGATTGGCCGGATACTACCGAAGGTTTATTAAGGGATTTTCGACACTCGCATCACCAATGACCCGTTTGTTGAGAAAGGATGTCCCATATGTGTGGGACCAAAAATGCGAGAAAAGCTTCCAAGAACTGAAGAAGAGACTGATGACAGCACCGGTGTTGAGTTTACCAGAGGAAGGCAAATCTTACGCGCTATACACCGATGCTTCAAAAGAAGGATTGGGAGCGGTGTTGATGCAAGATACGAAAGTAATTGCTTATGCTTCTCGGAAGCTAAGACCCCATGAAGTGAACTACCCCACTCACGATTTGGAGTTGGTAGCTATAGTGTTCGCCCTAAAGAAATGGCGACACTACTTGTATGGAGCCGAGTACGAGGTGTTCACCGACCATAAGAGTCTGAAGCATATCTTCACTCAGAAGGATTTGAACTTGAGGCAACGAAGGTGGATGGAATTCTTGGAGGAATACCGTTGCCCGATCAACTACCATCCCGAGAAGGCCAACGTTGTGGCAGACGCTCTAAGCAGAAAAGTTGGAATGGCTAGACTGAAGGTGCAAGAAATGCAAGTAGTTCAGGATGTATTGGACAGAAGGGCAGAGGTACAAGACAAAAGAATCGTCATCAGCAATTTGAAGTTGGTGCCGGATTTGAAGCAAGAAATAATGGAAGCTCAGCGAAGCAACGCCGAGTTTCAAATTTTCAAGAATAAGGAACTTAAGAGACCGGATAGCGAATTTCGTCATGATGAGGCGAGAACTCTTCATTTCAGAGACCGATTGTGTGTACCCAGGGAGCAGCAATTAAAGGATAGAATTTTGGAAGAGGCGCACAAGAGCAAGTACGCCATTCATCCGGGAGAGGTCAAGATGTATCAAGATTTGAAGAGAGCATACTGGTAGCCCGGAATGAAGCGAGATGTGGTCAAGTATGTGTCGACTTGCCTTACTTGCCAGAAAGTTAAAGCGGAGCATAGGAAGTCAGCAGGGATATTGCAGCCATTGCCGGTGCCGGAATGGAAGTGGGAGGAGGTGACTATGGATTTTGTCACCGGACTTCCCATGTCAAAGACCCAGAAGGACGCCATATGGGTGGTGGTGGATCGACTGACCAAGTCGGCCCACTTCATCCCGGTAAATGTGAGGGATGCTATGGAGAAGCTGGCTCAGACATATGTTCGAGAAGTAGTCCGACTTCATGGAGTACCTTCGAGCATAGTGTCAGACCGAGACCCGAGGTTTACTTCTCGTTTTTGGGGAAAATTCCAGAAGGTAATGGGATCGAAGTTGAAATTCAGTACGACGGCCCATCCGCAGACTGAGGGGCAGTCAGAAAGGGTAATCCAGATATTGGAAGATATGTTGAGAGCCTGTGTCCTGGATTTCGGGGATAAGTGGATTGAGTGCGTACCGTATGCTGAGCTATCTTATAACAACAGCTATCAGGCCTCGATTGGGATGGCACCGTACGAGGCTTTGTATAGGCGCAAGTGTCAGGTACCATTGTATTGGAGTTGGACGAAAGATGGACATGTGAGCAAAACCAGAGAGGTTTGTGTCCAAGAAATGTTGGAAAAAGTGAAACTGATTCGGGAAAGGTTAAAGGCGGCTCAGAGTCGGCAGAAGAGCTATGCGGACAACCGGAGGAGAGAACTGGAATTTCAAGTCGGGGACTGTGTATTTTTTAAGCTAACACCCAACAGGGGGATTGTAAAGCATCCGAAGGGTGAAAAGTTGAATCCGAGATATTTTGGGCCATTTTTTATTAAGGAAAGAATCAGACCAGAAGCTTACCAATTAGACCTGCCGGATGGATTGACGGGTATCCATGATGTGTTCCGTGTTTCGCAGTTGAAGAAGTATAATGCGGATCCCGGTCATGTGTTGAATGAGGAACCGTTAGTGTTGCAGCCAGAGTTGAGCTACGTGGAGAAGCCTGTGCGGATATTGGACCGCAGTGTCAAGACCCTACGGAATAAGCAGATACCGATGGTTAAGATTCAGTGAGAGCACCATGGCACTCAGGATGCCACATGAGAATCAGAAGAATGGGTTAAGCGGAGGTATCCCGAGCTGAAATAGAGGTATGCTTGAATTTCGGGACGAAATTTTTCTAAGGAGGGGAGGATGTGAAACCCCAGTCAAAACCAACCTTAGAGTAAGGGGGTTGGGATGCATATCATGCTTTATTTCATGATTAAATACATTTTCATATGATTTTATGTGCTTTGGATTTGAGTTTTATTATTTTGAAGTCTTGTTGGTGAGTATTGTGTGAGAGGGACAAAATGGTAATTTTTGCCCGAGGTGAAAATAGGGAGATAGCTTGTGGAAGGAATAGGAATTAATTTTAGCAACAAGAGTTGTGGTGGTTTAGTGGTTAGGGCCTTAGAATTAATTCTTGAAGTCTTGGGTTCGAATTCCATCATAGAATCTTTAGTTTGATTAAAATTTTATTTTGCTTAGGGAGGATTAGTTTCGGCCTTAAGGGCCTAGAGCAAGGTGGTGATAATGACCTAGGAGAGACATGTTAGGAGAATTCCCATTTCACTTCTTTGCTCTACTCGAAATTCTTAAAGGGAACTCATTCTCCCTTGATCTTTAGTTTTTCTTAATTTTCAACTCCTTAGTTTGATCAAGATGTTCTAGCCTTTTTCTTTCCAGAAAATTCAGTAAGGTGCTGAGGTCTTTTAGGACCAAAGTGTCTTGGTAAAAGTCTTCTTATAGTCTGAAAATTATGGAAGAGTTGTGGGAAATTCCAAGAGGAAGAATCCCTCTAGTGAGCTTGCTGAAATTTCATCCTAAACTAGTTCACCTTCCTTCTTGGAATGAGCTGAAATTTTTCAGCTTGTGTACCTTCAAAATGTCGAACTTCTTAGCTAACATTTCCTTCCAAATGCTACCAGAAAAATGGCCTTAAGATCAGCTTGAAACATGAATTATTTCTGCCATTTTCGGACTGCTCAAGAGCTGTACAAACCAGTGAAAAATTCTGGGCAAATCGCTACCTTGGAGGCTTAAACCCAAGCTGTTTTCTTCTAGATTTTGTGCAGCACCTTAGCCATGTTTTTCCTCCATGAAGAAGGATGGAAATCGGACTTTAATACCCCTGAAACCCCCCTTCAAACTCGTTGCATCTCAGGTAGAAGTGGTGGACGAAATTCTGCCAGAAAATTCCTGGGCAGCGAAATTGTTGTGCTGGAAATTTTCCAGCTTGCTTCCTATTTCTCCTCCAGCCGAAAATGCCAACCTACTTCTGTCAAAACCTCCCTTAAACCACAATTAATAGAGCTCCATTATTTCCCTCAAACCTCTGGACGAAAGGCAGCAATGGCTGTCCGAAAATCTCTCCAACAAATCCCTACAATTTAGCTTGATTACTTTCCAAAATTTCAGCCTATTTAGCAACCTTCCATGATATCTTGCTCAATTGACCAGACTTCTTCTTCATCATTGTACCCCTTAGTTTTGGCCATCATAAGCCTTATAGAACCAGCTTTAATTCCTCAGAAAAGCCACACAACCAGTCGGCCATAGGAGACTTCGAAGTTGTCCAAACAATCAAGATATTCTTAGAATATTTAGTTTCCAAATTCACTTCCCAAAAATATTCTTCAAGGATTGTAACAACTAACCTTTTCTTTTCCCTCTCAAATCAGAGAAAACATTCTCCTAAACCTTACAGAATTTCGGCAGCCCTAATTCCACAGAAAATCGGCAACTGCTTCCAGCCTCTCTCTCTCGATTTTCTCTAGCCACCAAGAACACACACACACTACACCAAGAACACCTACTACCTTCTTTCACCTAATACACCTTCAAACCACTTCAAACCCTCACGAAAATCTCCAGATTTGATCTACTCTTTGCTGTGAATCCATCAACACCACTATTAACATCAAACTCCACAAATCATCTTGCTACTTTGGATCGAAACCAGAAATTTTTGTGAAGGTCAAGAACATTTTCAAGGTAAACTTATTCTATCAACTTCGTCTTCTTCAAACTTGATCTCCAATGAGAACTTATGTGAATGAACATACTAATGATTTCTTCTTCTTCTCTCTCTCTCTCTCCCTCTCTCTCATGGCCCAAAATTCCCTCTCTTGCCCGAATGGTCTCTTTTTCCATGACCATGCTTTCGCCACCTCTCTTGGACAAGATTAGCCATCTAGGAGTTGAGATCTACTCTAAACTCTTTCAAAGCATTCATCAACTAAGTAAGAACCTTCAATCCTTCTTTTAAACTCTAGAATCATGTCTCTAGGATGATGTTGTTAAAAGGTGAATGGTGGTAGGATTTGAGTATATATTTATTGTTGAGATTGAAGCATGAGCAATTGTATGATTGTGAAGAATATGGGATTTATGCATGAAAGGTTTATCTTGGTTGATTGTATGTTGATTTGAGGTTTGATGCATGTCATAGGTAGTATTTGTGATAAAGTATGCTAAAGATTATGTCACATTTGGTGAATAGGAGTTATATGCATGACTAGAATATTGAAGCCATGATCATGTTTATGCTAGTAAAGGTTAAGTCATGTCTTAATAAATTTAGATCTATGCCTATATGCAAGATTTGGATGATTTAATGAATTGAAGGATTGTGTATGTTCTTGATTGAGGATGGCCATAGAAATTTGATCATGATCTAGTTGTCCCTAAAACTAATTTTCACTTTATGCATACAATACTCAATAAAATAATATTGCTAGTATTTTCGAAAAACTCCAGGAAGGGTAGATTTGGAATTATTATATATATAAAGGATATTTTAGTCAAATAAATAATAATTTTGCTAGAAAATAAAATACATAAATATTATTTAAAATAAAGAGATCAATTAAAGCTTTATGAGAATGATTCATAATTAGTAAAATATTTACTAAATCAAAACCCTTAAGGATTTACTTATTATTTTCCAAGAAAGGCTTATTAAATTTAATCTCAACTAGTTTTAGCTATCAATTATTTTCTAACAACTAAACTATCATTAAATCACTGTTTTACCTAGTACCATCTATGACTCTTGATCAAATAAACTCAAACTTTTCCTAACAAGGTTTAAACTTTCAACTTATTAGAATTTATTTCCCAAACCATTAATTATTTTAAATAACAAATTAAACTTAGCTTATAAACCTATTTAATCAGTGTCTTGCCTTAAAGCTTGGGACACTAGGATCATGGTAGTAGTGAATTGAATTGATTTAAAATTGAGGAAGTGGTTTGTGACTTGAAATTGATTAAGAGTTGTATTTACCCATGTGGGGTTAGGTCAGCTGTTCGAGACCTTGTTGTTGTGAGCAAGAATCAGGTAAGCTCCTGCATAAAACCTATCGATGTGAAATGTTTTCCTTATGGCAAGCTAAATGTGGAGTGAATGGACACTCGTTTATTTGAAGACAATTGAGGGTTGCAATTGTTCTTATTCCTAACACTTAAATTATTTAAAAGTTACTGAGTAGATTTTCCAAACTTAAAACTCTTTCTAAAACTGATTGTTCCCAAAACTTTGGAAACCCTCAAATTACTATTTCCATGAAGAGCAATGCTTTGTTCATTTTATCCCAAGTGGGAAACGTCGTTGAGTACTCAATAAGGGTGGACTACTAAGACTAGTCTTTGAAGGGTTAGGGTAAGTCTCTCAGCAGGTGGCCACCTCTGAGGGGTGAGTCCTTCCCGGATAAGATGTCAGTCCAGTGAGTCGTGCCGGTCCGAGCTAGCAGTTTGTTTTCAATCAAGTGACTGTGTTTTGTCGGAATGGACACCCGGTTGTTGTTTGGGTATAGAGAAGGAGGAGTATCTTGCCCAATAGGCCGATCACCTACTTTTGTCAGTCTGTACAAAGTGTCGGCATTCTGACCGGTTATAGGGCCCAACGCGTGGTAACCCATATCCCTTTCTTTCGAGTGGTTGATTTCATTACTTGTGTATGGCTAGATAAGCCAAAACGCTACTCTTGCTTTGACTAATGCTTGATGCTTGCCAATGTTTCTCTTATAAAAGTTTCACACTTTGTATCCACGAACTGTTTTCACTAAACACCCAAAGCACACACGGACTTACTGAGATTTCTGTCTCATCACCTTTTTATCATGATTTCAGGATGATCCTGCTGTGGGGATGAGTAGCTAGTAGTGTCTGCCTTGGAAGGGATTGTTGTCATTTAATTCTATGTATTGCTTTGGGGAGACAAGAGTGGATAATTTTATTTATGGTTTTGTTTTGGAATTCATGGATTTATTCTTGAAATTTTCTTTGGGTTGTAATAACTTTTTAAGTTAAATATTATTTTTTTTATTCCGCAATTTGTTTGTGTGACCTAGTTATAAAGACCCCTTGTCCTTTGGATGGGGCGACATCCCCGGCCCTGGCGGGCCTAGGCTTCGGGGTGTTACAATCTTCGTATTGCAAAAAACATATTATATTGCGATGTCGAATTGCCTTGTGAGACTATCTATGATCATGCATCAAAAGCTAATTGGAAAATCTTTACAGAGTAAAGAATTTTGGTAATTTACTAGTAAATTGAATAAAATTCAAACTAATGGTGTATAAGATGAAATTCAAAGTAAAGTTGGCTAAAATTCAAAGTACTGAGATTTCTTAGAGTAAAAGACACTTACATTCAATAACGTGAATGTTAAATTTTGAACAACAGATTGCAAAAAACACCTACATTCAATAATCTAAATATCAATATTGTATAACATAATGTAGAATTCTCTATGGCTGGTGGATATGTAATATAAAATCATTTTTGTCTATTTTTCTCAGCCTCCGTATTAGTGTGTTAAAATAGTTAACATATATGTGACATGTAACACCCCATATTTTCCCATCATAGTAGGCCTTATATAGTGGGATATTGCCCCATCTGATCTCCCAGACAAAAGGTCTTTACAACAATTATAGCTTAATAAAAACTATGTGCTCTTATATTAAAACATAAAAAGTACATAGAGTTCAACCTCTAATACATATGACCAAGAGAAAACAAGCTTACTATACATATACAAACTCCCACTACAAAAAAAAAAAAAAGGACAAATGCAACCCTAAATATTACGACGGTCACAAAACCATCATAATAGGCTACTATATAGATGGTTAAAAATCATTGTATTAAAATATTTTATACGATGGTTATTTAACAAAGTGTTGCATTTGTTCAGACTAATACGACGGTTATATAAACCGTCGTATATAGTGCACACAAATACGACGATTTCAAATAACCGTTGTATATTTTTGGCCTGAAATGACAGTCAATCTTAACCATCTTACTCTCAAATAAAAATTATGGCGGACTTTTTTTGTTGTATGTAAAGCAACGGTTTATAACCGTCATTTTAGTTCAATCACATACAACGACTATATAACCATCCTGGTTAGTAATCTAAATACAACGGTTAGCTGTAATCGTCATTTGTAATTATTTAAGCCATCGTATTTAGTTCTAATTCTAATAAAATCCATAAAAACCAATTCAATTTTTTTTATTATTTCCAAATTTGGTCGCACTACTTTTAGTAATGATTTTAACAAATCTAACAGTCGGATCATTATTTTAATACTCTAGACATTTGTAAATGCACTAGGTTTTCGTACTATTATATAGATGCTACTCGAAAATGTAGTAAAATAAAACAAATTACCTTCAAATTTGGTCATTGAATCTTGTTTTAACTTTACAAATACATCTAATTGTTAGATTATTGATTTGTCAATTAAAATTTTGCAAACGTCTTAAGTTATCATATATTTGTATTAAAAAGGAATTACATTTTATTAATTATTCTATTATATGTTTATAAATTTGCACCATAATATACATCCTTCATTGATTAATGAGTATTAAATTAATATGTTAAACAACATAATTACAAATAATTTTGAATTATGAACATACATATATGTATGTGCATATATTCACACACACACACACACACACACACACACACACACATATATATATATATATATGTATTTAGCTCTAAGGGAGTTCTCCTGTGTTTTGACTCATGATAAACATTAATGAGAACTAATTTATGTGATCTACACGTTATAGGACATGTTTGATCTCAATTCTTCCAAGGTGTGCAAATAAGATTGCTAAGCAACTCTTGAGCAATAAAATCTGAGAATGGATGATCAAGTAGAAGATCAAGCCTAAGAGGTTGCATACCAGGAATTCATTATGGAAGAACCTTAGAGTAGAAATATTTGTTAAGGTATTCTTTATGTAAATTCCTATCTTCTTTATCTTATGATTCAGTTTAATTTTACCTTGAAGCACTAAAACAGAAAAAGTTCAAAGTTTTAAATCCTCAGAATTTTAGATTGAGAAATTTGGGTGACCCTGCATCCAAAAGCTTCATCCAAAATTCTGTGAATAGTATCAAATCAATTCTATATGAAAAAGTGCCATTTTGGACTTATCTTTTAGATGCACCATCATCCAAAACTTCTGTCCAAAACTCTGACAACAAAAACTAGCCATTTTCTAGCCATTAAAACTCTACTTTATGCCTCTATAAAAGGTTTCAAAACTCAATTTGAAAGTAGATTTTTATCCTATCCTTCCAAAAAAACATTCTTGCTCTATAGAAAACAAAAATCTCTTTTTTCATAGTGCTTCAAAGTGAAATCAAATTATGTCAAAAAAGGTAAAGATTGGTTAAGCTTATTATCTTGTATATCTGCTCAAAAGAGTGAGCCATTTCTATTTCATTTCTTCAATCATCTTGGTGTATCAATGTTGTGGTGTAAAACCCATTTAGGGTGAACCTTGATTTGTTGGTTGATTGAGAGGTTTTGATAAAACCAAGTGTGGTGATCCTCTCTAGCATTTGGTGTAGATTGATACCATTGAGTTAGGTGAATAAAATCCAATTGAAAATCCTTAAGTGTGAGCTTAAGGTAGTAGATGTAGATCTTGGTAGATCGAACCACTATAAATCTTGTGTTATTTCTCTCTACATTCATTTTAAATCAGTTGCAATCATCTTTGCTCAAATTTTCTCTTGTTCCTTAAAAGAAATCTTTATTGCTCTCACCAACTCATTTTTACTCTATCATTAATTGCATCGAGTATCTTGCTTTATTCATAGTGTAGGAAATTCTTAAGTCATTTCGAGAAGCTCTCATTGTTGCAAGTTCCTTTGGTCAGAAGTTCAAATGAGCTCTTTCCTTAAAGTAGGATTTTTTTTTTTTAGCATTTTAAATTTGCCAAAAATCTTATTCACCCCCCTCTAATATTTTTCATTTGGTATTAGAGCTTAGGTCTACTCTAGTTTTAGTCTAACAACCGTGTAGAAAAGATCCATATGGAAAACTCTTCTACTCTACCATATGTTGAATATTCCTCAACAAATCGACCTCTCTTATTTAATGGAACCAACTATACATTTTGGAAAAAAAATAGAATGAAGATTTATGTTTGCTCAATCAACTTTAAGTTGTAGAATCTGATTGAGAATGCTCCATTTATCCCATCAAAATTTGTTGATGGCAGAAAAGTGCCAAAATGCCAAAACAGAGTGACGAATTTGATGCTAAGGACAATGCCAAAATGACATTAAACTTTCAAGCTATGAATATTTTATGTTGTACCCTTGATGCCACAGAATATAATCAAGTTAGTAGCTGTGACTCAACCCATGATATGTGGAGACTACTTGAAGTCACCCATGAGGGGACAAATTAAGTAAAAGAATCTAAGTTGGGTCTATTAATTCATGATTATGAATTATTCATGATGAAGCCAAATGAAAGTATAACTGATATGTTTACCAGATTTACAAATATTGCTAATGGACTTAAAGCCTGTAGGAAAGTCTATTCCCTTAGTGAACAAAACTGAAAATTTTAGATGCGCTACCTAAGAGCTGGCAACCAAAAGCTCTAGCTGTGGAAGAGTCTAAGGATCTGAAATCCTTACCAACTGAGGAGCTGATTGGCTCTCTCCTAATGCATAAAATGAAACTCAAGAGGTTTTAAAAATCTAATGATCATGATAAAGGAAAAAGGAAAATAGCACTGAAAGCTGCAAATAAGGAAGCTAAAAGTAGTCAATCGGACAGTGGTAATGAAACTGATGTAGACACCGAGGAACTGGCCATAATTGCAAAGAAATTTAGAAGAATGTTCAACAAAGGAAATATTTAAAAGAGGAAAGAAGTTCGTGAAAAGAAAGGGACAGACCTCATCATTTAAGCCTCAATGCTATGAATGCAAGAGCACGGAACATTTCATTGCGGACTGCCCAATTACTAAAGAAAAAGAAGGCAGAATACTTTTAAAAAAAGAAGAAGAAAGACTTGAAAGAAAAGAATGACAAATGACTAATGGGAACTTGGGACCAAAATGAGTCCCAGTCCCAGATAGATAAAGATTCTGAAAATGAAACTGCCAACATATACTTCATGGTGATGGAAAACAAGGTAAATTCCACTACCACTAACTCCATACCTGATTTATATAATTCTGATCATGAAAAGCATGATGATCCAATTGAATTGCTAATTGACATGTTCTATGAACTAAAAAAACTATCTAGAAGAAATAAAAAATAAAAATAAAAATAGATTCTTTTTTAGATGAAAATGTAAAGTTGTTGAATGAGAACAAAGTCTCTCTTGAGTTACATGTGTATACAATTATGGAAAAGGATGTTATCATCGCTCCCTTGCATTACATGTCTCTAGAAAATGAATGCTTATGTGATAAAATTCAATCTCTTGAAAGTATGGTAAGCAATTTTGATGATATAAAAAATAGAGCTAACGATCTCACTATACATATTGAAAAGTTTACAAATGGTAAAAACAAATTGAAAAATTTGCTTGGTGTACAACACATAGCTGGAAACCGAAATGGCCTAAGTTATAGGCATGAGATCAGAGCCAAGAATCACATATCTGGCTTTGTAAAAGCTGCTTCATCACATGTAATACACAAATATTGCATATATTGTGAAAAATCTGGACACAAAGCATCTAAGTGTCATATTAAGAAGAAAGTTGAAACCGGTGCAAAAACAGTCTGAAAAATTAGAGGAACCACTACTAACCCCCGTAGACCCAAGAAAATGTGGATACCAAAAATCACTCTCCTTTCTCTTGTATAGGTACTTTCATTGGAGAAAATGAGCTTTACAAAGTGGTTTTTGAACAACGAAATTTCAAAACATATGACCAGAAATGCAGCTGTATTAGAAGATGTGCAAACAACAAATGATGAATTCGTTACCTTTAGAGACAAAAAGAAAAGAAAAATTCTTGGCATAGGTAACATTGGTAAAAGATCTTCAACTATTATAAAACAAGTGTTATTAATTGCTGAGCTAAAATATAACTTGCTAAGCATTAACCAATTATGTAACAATAGTTGCAAAGTTATTTTTGAGAAAGATTCTTGCTCTATTATGGATAGCTCAAATAATGAAACAATCTTTGTTGCTAACTGTGTTGGAAATATTTATGTATTTTATCTAAATGATCTCATAGCTCATGGTATTAGATGTCTTTCTGTGCATGATAATGATGGCTATCTTTAGCATAGAAAATTAGGCCATGTATTATTTGATTTACTAAACAAATTATCCTCAAAAGAATTTCTTAGGGGACTGTCCAAAATGAAGTTTGATAAAAGAAAAATTTGTGAGGCATGCTAATTTGGAAAACAAATAAAAACTTCTTTCAAACTCAAGAAAATGATTTCCACCTCAAATCCTCTTGAATTAATTCATATGGATTTGTTTGGGCCAATGAAGACCACTAGACTTAGTGGTAAGATGTATGCTTATGTGTTGGTAGATGACTTCTCAAAATTTACTTGGACTTTATTTCTTGGACAAAAGGATGAAGCATTTCCTTAATTTTCAAAATTATTCAAGCATGTCCAAAATTCTATTGGATGCAAACCGATTTTTATTAGAAGTGATAATGGAAGAAAATTTTGCAACAGTAAGTTTACACACTTTCATGATGAAAATGGAGTTTTTTACAACTTTTTAGCTGCTAAAACCCCTCAACAAAATGGTGTTGTTGAAAGAAAATTTTGAATTTTGCAAAAAATGGCTAGATCCATGATTTGTGAAAACTCTATTTCAAAATATTTTTGGGCTGAAACTATAAATACAGCATGCTATATTGTAAACTGGGTGATGTTGAGACCTTTTCTAAGAAAAACACCTTTCGAGCTTGTGTTTGACAAAACTCCATCAATTTCTTATTTCAAAGTATTTGGCTGCAAATGTTTTGTTCTTAATGTTAGTGTTATGCCCTAGAGGCAATCACTTGTATATTGTATATGACACATTTTATTTTAATAAAAGGCATTATTTATCTCACAGATTCTTTTCTTTACTTTTATGTAAAATAACTATTAGATAAAGTCCCTAGTACAACACTATGTTAAGGAAATTATGATAGAGATTATGATATAAGATTCCTACTACACTGTATACTGTTAGTACTTAAATAGTCCCTAGTTGTAGTATTAATGAGATAGGACATCATTAATGCATTAAGACTAGCATGTGTTAGATTTCCTGATTTGATCAGGCAGTAGTTCTCATATCCGTGAGTATTGAGATATTCAAAGTTAACACATGAATGCTTGTTAATAGAACAAGTTCATTGGATGACCTAGCTATGAGATAATCACATGGATAACTATTTAGTGCCAGTGATATAATCTCAATATAACAAACGTGCAAGTATTCTTAGACTTGAGATCTCCAAGGTACTTTGTTTACTAAGCATTGTGCTTTGATTCCAATCTCTAGAGCCAAATCGAGGGCCGCTTATGGGATGGATATTAGGTACATTGTAAGGTAAACGAAAGTAGTTGAAATGGTAAATAAATAATTCACCACTCCTAATAATAGGGGCGAATATCTCATGGCCACTTGTAGGAATTACTACTCGAGCAGTCCTTGGCTAAGGCGATTGTATATTGGAAACAGTTCCAATTGATACACATCTAGAGTAGTGGGTTCCTAGTACAAGTATTATTATATTTATGCTAGAATTAATATATATTCTGGAGGGAGTTGGCACTAATTTCGTACTCCAAACCGAATGAGATATTGTATGGTGAAAGGATTTAATTGCACTATAGTTTGTTATTGAAGGGTTCATGTCAAGCCACTTGACTTCCTGGACTCTTGGGTTGTCATGATGGGTTGCTAGATACTGCTTATGATCTGGGAATATGGGTTTATTAATTGATGAATTAATAAACCAATCCTGATTAGAATTAATAGGATTAATTCTAATTAATTATGGATTATTAATCTTAAAGATGTTTGGATTAATTCATGTTCACTACCAATTGACTGGGAAACATAATAGGTCACACACAATAGAGGATTATATACTCAAGATGTTATTTGATAACATAGTGGAGTTAATTGCGAGAAAGAAAAGTTGTTGTGGCCAAATTATAAGTAGTTATAATTTATAAGCCAAATTATAATTGTGAGAACTTGATGTTTCCAATTACAATTAGAAAATTCTAACTGTTTTAGAATTCTCAGTAGGAGTATTTTTTCAGCAGATTTTGTGTAATATATAGAGGATATATGCACGAAATTTCTGGGTAGTGTAAGACACGAAAAACAACTCCGAACCCTAGGGCAACTCACGACATTCTTTCTTCTCTCTCTCTCTCTCTCTCTCTCTCTCTCTCTCGTTGATATTGATCATAACCCTAGCCGCCATTGTTGTTTCTGCTAGCATAGAAATCTTGGTGCTTGAGTGTTCCTCCATGTGGATTTCTGTTAGAGATAATCACACACTGTGATTATAGTGGTTAGACGTTCAACTCTCATGGTGTTTGATCAAGAGGATTGCTAGATCGTTTCTTGACTTAAAGAAGAAAAAATCTTGTTTTGCAGACATTGTTTCTTGGGTGAAAGCTATTTCATGTTCTCGTGTATGACTTTGTTCACTATGAAAAATTGTTTTCACTTGAGTTGAAATCGTTTTGGAGCATTGTGGATTGGGTCCATAGCATAATATGATTGTGTAATAGTTACAACATATTTTGAAAGAAAAATGTTTTCTTTATGTGCTGCAATTTTTTGCAGAAAAACGTTTTCTTGAACATGTGTTGATTGCCTTTCGTTTCATCCTAAATTTCTGTTTGTTTTTGTTTAAACTAACAAATTGGTTGTTGTTTTAAGCTTCAAAATAGTAAAACTCTGCTGAGAATTGTTCTCACTAAACTGTTGCAGAAGATAAGGTCTCCAGAAATTGTTTCTGGAAATTTTTTGAAAAACCGCTGCCTCTTCGCGACTACAGCCGGCGCCAGTTCCGTGCTGTTTTGCGACATCCAAAAATTGTTTCTGGAAAATTTCCTTAAAACCAGACTGGAGCCGGCGCTGCATCGGGCTTCTAACTGGCGCGCTGACCCCTTGACCCCCACCGGCTGACCGGCAAGCGAGACCGCCGTTATCGCTACCAGAAACGAGACCTAAAAGCATTTTCTCAAAATTAGTTTTGAGACAAATAATTTTATTTTTCAAAATAGTGATTTTGAAATTTTAAAATTAATGTATTTTTTTAAAATATTGATTTTAAAATTTGTTTTAATTTTTCAAAATAGTGATTTTGGAATAATAAAAATTATATGTTTATTTTGTTTAAGCATAATTAATGGCATGGAAGATGGTTATGGACTAAAACCTATTATATCTGTTCATATATTTTACAGTTTTGGTTTTTTATGAAATAGGGCTTGCGTGTCCTGCCTTCTATAGAATTCTTGTGTAATTCTCTTCTCATCTAACTCCCCTCGAATGTAACTTAAGGTTTTCTCGCTTTAGGAAATTATATAATTAGTTTACATAGGTTAGATAGGAGTAGAATTATTCTATTTTGGAGATGGCAACCAAAATAAGGTGAGAAAGTAAGACCTTCTACTTAAATCATACATGAACGCATAGGGTTAACTATATTAATTTCTTTTATAGCTCAAAGGAATTAATTTTGGGTAAAGTCCATAACCATACCACGTAATCGCTTTATTACCATGATTATTAATTATGTAATTTATTGATTTTTATGCATGTCATTTGTTGAAATCACAGAAAGGAACAAATCCCTCAATTAATATTAAACCTAATTCCTTCTATTAATATAGTAAGAACGAGAGTCCTTTTTCGAGACCAGGTTGTTGGGCAAACTTAAGCCTACTCGACATCGGGCATGTTCAAGCTATGGAATTGAATTCCTTTGGAATTAAATTCCTGATTAATGGGTCGGGTTTAATTAAATTCTTTATCTCGGTTGGGCAAACTTAAGAATAAAGAAATTTAGAGAAAAAGTTGGGGTAGCCTAAAAGGCTTTAAGATTAAAAGTTGTTAATCACCCAATGATCCAGTAGTTACATACGATATAATTGGTATTGGATACCTACTAATGAACTTAAGGGTGCTTGTTAGGCAAACCCAAGATTATTCTTGAGGAATTTGGATACCGGTCCACTAGGAAAGCTTCCAACGGGCTTTCCCGAATCAGTAGTGGGGGCTATTAGTTTGCGTAAAATAGTGAAATAAAAATGCGTTTAATGAAAGTCCTAATTATTTGCATTTCATGTGCATATACAGTAGCTAATCATCTCTATCTTTACATCTAGGTCATTTGCATCATGTCAACAAACTTAAACCTACGTAGCATCTTGGAAACCAACAAGTTAACCGAATCAAACTATCTCGACTGATATAGAAATTTGAGAATCGTTCTCAAATCGGAAAAGTTGCTCTACGTGCTAGATGCTCCTATTCTGCCACCACTAGCTCAAGATGCTCATGCTGATGAGCATGCTGTCCACAAAAGGCACAAGAAAGATAGTGATACAGCATCATGTATTATGCTGGCATCCATCACTCCCGTGTTGCAAAAATAGCATAAGCATTTGGATGCTCAATCAATTATACTATATCTTCGAGTGCTGTTTGATGCCTAAGCCAGAACTAAGAGAAACGAGATCTCGAAGCAACTATTCCATTGCAAAATGGTAGAAGGTTCTTCTGCGGCCACTCATGGGCTAAAGATACTGGGCTTGATAGAGAAGCTTGGATCTCTCAGGTTTGCAATGGATCATGATTTAAGTGTTGACTTAATTTTACAGTCTTTGCCTATTAGTTTCTCACAATTTGTGATTAACTATCAGATGAACAAGATTGAGTCCACCATTCCTGAGTTGATCAATCTTCTCAAAACTGCAAAGTCCTCCATGAAGAAGGATTCCAATACAGTTTTAATGGTAGAACCTTCTTCTAAAAAGAAAGTTCAAAAGAAGAAGAAGGCTCCCATAAAGCCTAAATGTGGTGTGAAGAAGAAGGACGCAGCTACCAAGGGCCCATGCCATCATTGTGGTAAGATGGGCCACTAGAGGCGCAACTGCAAAGCCTACTTGGAGACCATTAAGGACAAGAAGCAGAAGGAGAAGCTTATAAGAACTTCTACTTCTACTCTAGGTATGTTTATGATTGAGATAAATACTACCTTTAGAAATAAGATATGGGTATTAGATATCGGATGTGTATCTCATTTGTGCAATAACTTGCAGGGACTAAAAAGCAGTAGAAGGCTAGAGAAGTCGACGTGGACCTACGTACTGCAAATGGGGCAAAGGTTGCTACACTTACTGTGGGGACATACGAGCTGAACTTGTGTTCGGGATTAGTTCTAGAACTACAAAACTGTTATTATGTACCAGTTTTAATGAAAAATATTATCTCAATTGCGTGTTTAGACTTAAATGGATTTTATTTGTTCTTTAAGAATAAATGTTGTTCTTTTTCATTGAATGATATTCATTATGGTTCAACAACTCTGGTTAATGGTTTATATATTCTAGACTTGGATAATCCAATTCTCAATACAAACAATAAGAAATCTAAAATGGATAACTCTAACACCTCTTACTTATGGCATTGTTATTTAGGCCATGTACACAAAAATCGTGTTTTTAAGTTACACAAGTTTGGTGACTTAGGGTCATTTGATTATAAATCATATAGCACATGCGAGTCTTGTTTACTAGGTAAAATGGCTAAAACTCCTTTTTTAGGAAAGGGAGAACGAGCCATGGAGTTATTAGAACTCATACATTCTGATATATGTGGCCCAATGTCAATACAAGTAAGAGGAGGTTATAACTATTTCATAACCTTTATCGATGATTTCTCACGATACAGGTATTTGTATTTAATGAAATACAAATCTGAGGCCTTTGATAAGTTTAAAGACTTCAAGAATGAAATAGAGAAACAACTTGGCAAAAGTATTAAGACTCTAAGATCTGATCGAGGAAAAGAATACTTGAGCCAAGAGTTTCTAAGTTATCTTAGAGATAATAGGATATTATCTCAACGGGCTCCACCACATACACCTCAACATAACGGTGTATCTGAGAGAAGGAATCGAACCCTTCTAGACATGGTACGGACCATGCTGGCTTCTGCAGACCTACCAAAATTGTTTTGGGGGCATGCACTAGAAACTTCTGTTTATATACTAGATAGAATTCCGGCAAAAACGGTTGATTCTACCCCATTTGAGATGTTCTTTGGTAAGAAACCAAAGTTATCTCACTTGCGAGTATGGGTTTGTCCTGCTTTTGTCAAAAGGCCACAGTCAGACAAACTTGATAGTAAGTCTGACAAGTGTTTGTTTGTGGGATATCTGAAAGAATCTTTCAAATATTACTTCTACCTACCCTCTGAAAATAAAGAGTTTGTTTCAAAGCATGTCGTCCTCTTAGAGAAGGAGCACATGCTCAAAAGGGACAGTGGGAGTAAAATTGAACTTAGTGAAGTTCATGAAGATCAAACAAACAAGGATCAACCATCTGATCCGATATCTATTGAGAGAATAGACGAACCTTCTACTACACAAGATCCTCGTAAATCTAGTAGGATACTTGTGGTACCTGAGAGATATGGATTTCTCATTAGTGACCACAATGATGTATTGCTCATAGAAGAAGATGAGCCTGCTACCTATAAGGATGTTCTGAACAGTTCAGAATTTGGCAAACGGCTTAAGGCCATGAAGTCAGAGATGGATTCCATGTACGACAACCAAGTATGGACTTGGGTTGATCCACAAAAAGGAATTAAACCTATTGGGTGCAAATGGATTTTCAAGAAGAAAATGGACATGGATGGTAACTTAGTTACTTATAAAGCATGACTAGTGGCAAAGGGTTATCGTCAACAACATGATATTGACTATGACGAAACCTCCTCGCCAATAACCATGTTAAAATCCATCAGGATGCTCCTAGTCATTACTATTCATTATAATTATGAGATTTGGCAAATGAATGTGAAAACAGCTTTTCTAAATGGAAATCTGACTGAGGAAGTGTATATGACACAACCTGAAGGTTTCACATCCAGTGATGGCACAAAGGTGTACAAGCTGCAAAGGTCCATTTATGGATTTAAAAAAGCTTCTAGGAGTTAGAATATTCATTTTGATGAAACAATCAAAGAGTTTGGTTTCATTCAAAACATGGATGAGCCTTGTATATACAAGAAGGTTAGTGGGAGTGCAATCATTTTCTTATTGCTTTATATAGATGGCATATTACTAATAGGAAATGATATACCTGTCTTGCAAACGGTTAAAATTTAGTTGTCCAAACAATTCTCCATGAAAGACCTTGGAGAAGCAACCTATATTCTTGGAATAAGGATTTATAGAGATAGATCCAAAAGGTTGCTAGGCCTTTCGCAATCTACATACATAGATAAAGTGCTAAAGAGGTTTAGTATGGATTAATCCAAAAAGAGATTCTTACCCATGTCACAAGGTGTAAGCCTTTCAAAGTCGATATCTCCCAAGACACAAGTTAAAAGGGATCACATGAGTAAGATTCCATATACCTCGGCAGTTAGATCTATCATGTACGCTATGATATGTACTAGGGCCGATGTATCTTGTGCTCTCTGTTTGATAAGCAAATACCAATCTAACCCTGATGAGGGTCATTGGGCGGCTGTAAAGAACATCCTTAAGTACTTACGAAGGACTAAGGATATGTTCTTAGTATATAGAGAAGATGATTTGAAAATAAACGAGTATACTGATACCAGTTTTCAATCTGACAAAGATGATTTCAAATCACAATCCGGCTACGTGTTTACGTTGTGTGGAGGGACAATAAGTTGGAAAAGTTCCAAACAAGAGACTATTGCCGACTCTACGACAGATGCTGAGTACATAGCCGCTTCTGAAGCAGCTAAGGAGGCTGTTTGGATCAAAAAATTCGTGACGGAACTGGGTGTGGTTTCTAGCACTATTGGTCCAATATCTTTGTATTGTGACAACAACGGAGCCATTGCACAACAAAGGAGCCACGGTCTCACCAACGATCCAAACACATACTACGACGCTATCATCTGATCCAGGAGATCATAGATAGGAATTGTGTAAATATAGGAAGAGTTCCCACCGATAAGAACATAGCTGACCCGCTTACAAAAGCATTATTCCAAAAGAAACATGATTGTCATGTTGAGTCATTCGGTATTAGATACATGAATAATTAGCTCTAGTGCAAGTGGGAGTTTGTTAGTGTTATGCCCTAAAGGCAATCACTTGTACATTATATATGACACATTTTATTTTAATAAAAGGTATTATTTATCTCACAGTTTCTTTTGTTTACCTTTGTGTAAAATAACTGTTAGATAAAGTCCCTAGTACAACACTGTGTTAAGGAAATCATGATAGAGATCATGATATGAAATTCTTACTACACTGGATAGTGTTAGTACTTAAATAGTCCCTAGTCGTAGTATTAATGAGACAGAACATCATTAATGCGTTAAGACTATCATGTATTAGACTTCCCGATTTGATCAGATGGTGGTTCCCATATCCGTGAGTATTGAGATACTCAAAGTTAATACATGGATGCTTGTTAATGGAACAAGTTCATTGGATGACCTAGCTATGAGATAATCACATGGATAACTATTTAGTGCCAGTGATATAACTCAATATAGCAAACATGCAAGCATCCTTAGACTTGAGATCTCCAAGGTACTTTGTTTGCTGAATATTGTGTTTTGATTCCAATCTCTAGAGCCAGATCGAAGGCCGCCTATGGGATGGATATTGGGTATATTGTGAAGTAAACAAAAGTAGTTGAGAGGGTAAATAAAGGATTCACCACTCCTAATAGTAGAGGTGAATATCTCATGGCCACTTGTAGGAATTACTACTCGAGAAGTCCTTGGCCAAGGCGATTGTGAATTGAAAACAGTTCCAATTGATACACATCTAAAGTAGTGGGTTCCTGGTACAAGTACTATTATATTCGGGCCAGAATTAATATATATTCTGGAGGGAGTTGGCACTAATTCCGTACTCCAAACCAAATGAAATTTTGTATAGTGAAAGGAATTAATTGCACTGTAGTTTGTTATTGAAGGGTTCATGTCAAGCCACTTGACTTCCTGGACTCTTGGGTGGTTATGATGTGTTGCTAGATACCACTCATGATCTGAGAATATGAGTTTATTAATTGATGAATAATCTGAGAAGAGGTTTATTAATTACAAAACCTTTGACCGAAGAAAGATTCAATAATCTGAGAAGAGGTTTAGAAATTACAAAGATCACGTGACTAACATGTTTGCCGAAGAACTGTTATCCTTATTTTGCAGAACCACTAAAGACACAATTTTTTTACGTAGATTTCGGATGCACCATTCGCAAAATTCGACTCTAAAATCACCTCAGTTGAACTGTTTTTATTCCACCTTTTGGACGAACAATTTTGGACTCAGTATAAGTCTAAAATATCAGCAGCTCTTAATTTATGAAAAGCCAAACATTTTATATTATCTGCAAAAGAAAAAGTAAGCCTAGAAATGCCTTTTTAAATTTTTCAAAAAGTCCGCACTTTCTTCAACACCTCTGAAAATCCTCTAATGAAAAGTTTCGACTGTCCTATCCTATCTAGAACCTAGGAAATTTCAAAAAGGCTTTAACTCTCTCTCTCTTTCTCAAACTAGAAACCGACTTACCCTTTGTTACTCTCAACTTCTTTAAGATAAAACAAAAATTTCTTCATCTTCTTCTTATTTCCTATATGGCAAAAATAGCTAAATCAGACAGAGGATTCACAAAAAGAACCAAGATCGGAAAAATAATGGCCAAAACAAAAGCTGCTATGTCAGGGGTCACCAAGCGAAAAGAAAAGAAAATCGCTGAAGAAGCCTCACGATCAAAATCATCTATAAAGCATACCGCTCCAAAAAGTTCAAAAACACAGGTACCTCATTTCCTTGATCTAAAATGTGAAACTGATTTCAATTATTGGTTAGCGAGAAATGGAACTGTGATTTCTGGATATCGAGTAGAGGTTGGAGATTTTTTAAATTTCTCTGATATTTTGAACATGTTTGAGAATCTAGGTTGGGGAGCATTAGTGACAGTTAATGAGAAGTTGTACATCCTACTAGTTTGGGAGTTTATGCCAATTTGAAAAAGGGGCGACTTGAGGAGACCAATGGAGGTTTCATGGTATAATGGTACATCACTAGAGTTGGGTATTTGAATATTGAGTTTGATCACAAACTGCTGAACAGAATTTTCGGTGTAAGAGATGGGGGTGTCCAATTCTTTGAGATGAATAAGTTCCCTGAAGGAATTGACATCTTTGACTTGGGCAGATTTGAGGCAAGATTTTTCGGTGGCAAAAGTTTCAAAAACTCAGCTGATAGAAACACAAAATGGTTAAATGGCCCTGGAAGAATGTTACACCATATGGTGTCAACAATGGTTGCCCAAAGTTTTAGACATAAAACCTCAACGAGTATTATGCAGATGATACTAATATTGGCCCTGTCTGAGGAGCGACAAATTAGTTTTAGGTTTTTAGCAGTAAAATTAATGATGCAATTAAGGAAAACTTCTCTTAAGGAACTTCCATATGGTAATCTATTGACCAAAATATTTAGATACTTCCATGTCAATTTGGATAAAATTGGACCTGGATAGATGAAGACAATTGTTTATAACATAGAATCTTTTAAAAGAATGGGATTTATTCTAGTAGATTAGAAGTGGGTTCTGCCAAAAGATCTCTCCGATGAAAAGAAAGCAAAAGTGCTAAAAATTAAGAAAGAAGGAAAATGAACAGCTCAATTGGCAGGGACCAAAAGGAAAGCTGAAGCTACAACTCAAGCTAAGTCCTCTAGCAGAAGTAAACAGGGGACTCAAGATAAAGGTATAACTGAAAGCATTTTGGACGCCATAAATTCCCTGGCTGTTAAATTGGATAACCTTAGTTTAAAGATTCAAAATCTTGGGAATAGGCTAACCGTTATGGAAGAAAAGGCTCAAAATGATAAGCCAGTGTCTGCTCCATCAGCACCATCCCCAGCAAAGGTAACTACAAAGAAACCTGTCCCTGAGGACGAAGAAGCAGCTGCAAAAGAGCAACAGGCTGAGGAAATGACAGTCTTTGAGTAGGGCAGAGAAAAATCCCCACATCAGGAAGATGTAGCACTCCTTGCCCCTACTAATCTCCCTGTCTCATCTGAAAAGAGACAAAAACATATGGTAGTCAAGTGAAAATTCAGCAGGCTTGCTGGACAACATTCCTGAAACGGTGCCGGGTCAAAAACTGAGACGGTTCATATTTCCTGAGTGATCGGATCAGTAGATTGCTTTCCAGCCTCCCTTTACCAAGAACTCCTTACTGCTTTTCACTGAACAATTTTTTATTTTCTGCCCCAGTATTTGAACAATTTCCTTTATGTCCTTTAAACTATTGTCTCTGCTTAGTTTATGAGTGCTTCATATATATAATCTTCTCTGCTTCATCTATTTGCTTATTACTCTCCTTACTCTACATTTTGATTGATGATAAAAGAGAGAGAGAGAGAGAGAGAGAAATGATAGCTGGGAGTGCGAGAGATTGTGATTGTGCTTGTGAATGGATAGCCGGGGTTGCTGTGATTGTGGCATTAAGTATGTGCACTTGTGCACCTAGGAAAATGGAAATTTGTGGCAAGTTGTGCACTATGTTGTGCTATTGTGCTCTCTGCGGCTATGCTATTAATTTTGCACTGTTCTGCACTGCACTACTGATTGATTGTTGCTATTATTGAGTATTCTGACCTTTATTTTGCATTGATTCAACTAATGTTGGATGAAGTAATGTTTGTGTAATGTTGTGCTATAAATTGGGAATAGTTATTATGTTTTACATTGAAACAGATTTATATGCAGAATCTGAATATTTTGTAAGATCCTGTGAAAATTTCCTTGGAATTCATGTTGAGAATTGGACTCGATCAAATCAGCATGTTGTGAAATTTTCTATTGGTTTATGATAAACATGATTTGTGATCTCTGAATGCTTATGGTCATAGTTTGCTGATATTCAAAAAGATTTAAAGTGACTCATTGAAAACCAGTTTGATATCTTGTTTTTAGTCAAAGGTGTTTTTATGTATAAATGTATCATTAAGATTGGGGCTGTTGACCAATCTGTTTTCAAAGTCTTTTATAATATGGTTGTTGATCAAAGCTATTATGATATGCTCTATGTTAAAAATCTCAGATGATAAGGATAGTTATTCATATATCTTTCATTGAATAAAATTTTCCTTGAACTCTGAAATTTCTTGAGAAAATTAGGATGGATCAAAATTTCTGAAAACTCATTGTTTCTTGCACTTTTACAGGGGGAGTTTTGCACACACATTTTCTTGATCCAAAAGTCCAGTCCAAAAATGAATTTCTAACTTTACCTTGTTTCAGACCCATGTTTTGGACATCCTAAACCTAACATCCAAAAAACTCCGTAGGTTCACTCCATCTAGTTTTGGATGCACTGTTTGGACGTCCAAAAGATGAATCCAGTTTTCTCTCAAATTAGTCTCATATCTTACATATGTTTATATATGCACATATTAAGGGGGAGCTTCTCATCTTATGATCTATCTTCTATACCTCCTTGTGTACATATATATATATATATATATATATTTTTACTATTATTTGTAGCTATTCTCTTATGGAATAGCCCTTTGATGGAAAAAAAAAGAGGATATAAAGGTAGGTTGGGTCATAGGCTCTTTGAACCATGTTTATGAGTATATATTTTAATTTTTTATCTTAATCTCATAAGCCTTCTTTGAATCCTATAATGAGAGAATGCATTTCAACAAAAAATATTCTTATTTCTCTCGATCTAACATGTCGATACTGTACATATCATTATTCTTTATATCACAATCTTATCAAGTTTGTCATCACTCAAAAAAGGGGAGATTGTTAGCCCTAAGGGCGTTCTCCTGTGTTTTGACTTATGAAAAATATTGATGAGGACTAACTTATGTGATCTACATGTTATAGGACATGCATGACCTCAGTTCTTCCAAGGCGTGCAAATAAGATTGCTAAGCAACTCTTGAGCAATAGAATTTGAGAATAGATGATCAAGTAGAAGATCAAGCCTAAGAGGTTGCGTAACAAGAATTCATTATGGAAGAACCTTAGATTAGGAACCTTTGTTAAAGTATTCTTTGTGTAAATTCCTATGTCTATTTTACCTTATGATTCAATTTAATTCTACCTTGAAGCATTAAAACAAAAAGATTTCAAAGTTTTAAATCTTTAGAATTTTGGATTGAGTAATTTGGGTGACCCTACATCCAAAAACTTCGTCCAAAATCTTGTGAACAGTATCAAATTGATTCTACCTGAAAAAGTACCATTTTGGATTTACCTTTTAGATGCACCATCATCAAAAACTTGAGTCCAAAACTCTGGCAAATCTGACAGCGAAAACTAGCCGTTAGAACTCTACTTTATGCCTCTTTAAAAGGTTTCAAAACTTGATTTGAAAGTACATTTTTTGTCCTATCCTTCTAAGAAACATTCTTGCTCTATAGAAAACAAGAATCTCCTTTTTCATAGTGCTTCAAAGTGAAATCAAATTATGTCAAAAAGGTAAAGATTGTTTAAGCTCCTTTGTCTTGTATATCTACTAAAAGAAGTGATCCATTTCCATTTCTTTTCTTCAATCATCTTGGTGTATCAAGGTTGTGGTGTAAAATCTATTTAGGGTAAACCTTGATTTGTTGATTGAATAAGAGGTTTTGGTAAAACCAAATATGGTGATCCTTTCTTGTATTTGCTGTAGATTGATACCATTAAGTTAGGTGAATGAAATTTAGTTGAAAATTCTTAAGTATGAGCTTAAGATAGTAGATGTAGATCTTGGTAGATCGAACCACTATAAATCTTGTGTTATCTCTCTCTACATTCATTTTAAATTAGTTGCAATCGTCTTTGTCCGAATTTTTTCTTGTTCCTTAAAAGAAATCTTTATTGCTCTCACCGACTCATTTTTACTCCAACATTAATTGCACTGAGTATCTTGCTTTATTTAGAGTGTAGAAATTTCTTAGGTTATTTCAAGAAGCCCTCATTGTTGCAAGTTCCTTTAGTCAGAAATTCGAATGAGCTCTTTCCTCAAAGCAGAATTTTTTTTGAGCATTTTAAATTTACCAAAAACCTAATTCACCCCCCTTCTAAAGTTTTTCATATATTACACATAATGGATAAGGACTATATATATTTTTATTATTTAAGTTTTATTTTCCATTAAAATGGATATGTATAATATATATATATATATATATATATATTATACAAATAAAACTGAAGTAACAATATATTTTTTTTATTTGGTCATTTAATACGACGGTTGTTATACCGCGTATTTGATTTTGAAAAACCGCCGTGGTTAGTTATTTAAAATGACGGTGCTTGATTAACCGTTATATTTAATAGACTATATACGACAGCTAATAATCAACCGTTTTATATGTTATATAAATACAACTTTTGGACTTTAATACGATGGTTAATAACCGTCATATTAGGACACAGTTAGTACAACAGTTGTTAACTGTCCTATATGTTATTAAAATCCCCAACACCGAATCAATTTCATCTTTTCCTCCATTTTTGCATTCTTCTCCCATTTTCGCCTCATTTTTTCTCGAAAGCTCTTAGCGATGCCATGGCTGGAGTTTTCCCATTTCTTCTCTGGTGGGTCGTTCTTGTTTTACTTCTCCAGCGCGCCTCATTTTTCTATTTTCTGTTTCTCCGGCATGACACCAATATTTTGACTATTTCTTCTTTGATGCAATTCCTGGGCCTCCGGTGAGCTTATGTGCTTGGGTGCTACATTTACAGCAACCAACTACAGAAATAGCATAGTCAATTCATGCAGCTCGTCATCCTAATTCTGCCATCCATCATATGACTTCTCCGACAGGTTACCACGATATTCGAATTTCCTGTAAGCTTCTATTTCTATTATTTTCTAATCTTATTGATTTGAATTTGTTGTACTCCACATTTTGCTAATTCGATGGTGTTCTTATCGATTACATAACTTGAATTTGTTATCTTGTCGTTCTCATTTTGAGTTGCTGAAAATGATTTGCTGCAATGGGATTGGGACTAGAAGAAAACTTCAGTTTATTCATGGTCTTTTCTACCTCTAGTTTTACTAATTTATTTTATGCTTATCTCAGTAGTTGGATATTGTTGACAGTGGTCAAAATAATTATGGATGTATAACTATTTGATTTGCATGTTTTGCATTTCACCTATGCCCTGGTAAGAATATTATATTTAGTTTCTACTAAATTTTGGTGGAATTATCTCTATTGTTGAGACAGTATATAGGAATTGGTCTAAGTGGATGATTTTTTATGACAAATTGGGGAACATAGGATAGTGAATGTAATCCATTTGATGTTTATATATTTTACATCTACTCTCAAAATCTAATGAAGTAATATGGTTATTTTTTTTCACCTAAATTGAACGTCTTAGTTTACATTTTCTATGGCCAAATAAAGCCTCCTTTAAAATGAAAAAGAGCACTACAAAACAGTTATAGCAATCTATAGTTGTTTCTATGCTTTTATTAGGGGTAAAATTGAAAATATTAAACTCGATCCCTATTGTGCAATGTGGCTGAAGGACTTGTTGATACGTAAATTTTGGGTATATAAAATCATCAATTTTAAATACATTCCTTAATCAAGTTTTAATTAAAACATTAATACCAAAATACACATGTGAGCAAGTATACCCATTATAAGCATAATATAGGGAATTAATTAGTATCAATCCTCAAAGGAACAAGTACACACTAATCATTTTTCTTTCATTGTTTAAGCGACCCAAATAAAGTGAGAAAAGAATAAAAAGAAAAACTAAAGAAACATATACAACTCAAGAATGTAGGTTTATGTAATTTAGACAATTAGCCTAAAAAATATGATAATGAACCAAGTAGCAATTCTCTCAACTAATTATCATCTTGGCATCATGAATGAATATAAAGTAAAACTCAATCATCTCACAAATCATGAGTCTACTCAGATAAATCCCACTTCATGTCCCAATCCATGGAATCCTATATTTTGATTACATTAACAGATTTGCCAATCAAACTAATCCTAACCAAAACATGCGTTAGGCTCAATTCCTTATAAACATGAAATTAGATAATAACCCTTTACTCAAGACAAAATCAACTAATCTTTAATCACTTAGTCCTATAATCTTAACTTCGTCACTTAAAGTCTATCAAGATTCAACAAATACGAAATCAATGTAACGAAACTCCTAACATCATTGTGTCGAAGTCAATTAGAAAAACTCACATCAATAACCAATAAAATCAAGCAATCAAACACCAAAAATGACAAAGAATTGAGCAAATAACTAAATTACCACAAAATCATGAATCCCAAAATAATGTTAAATTATAATGAAAATATTGAATACATCATTGCTAAAGAAAAAGAAAATAAAGAGAAAATAAAGTACTCATAGACAAGCCTCTTTCTTTTTCCTTGAAGACTTCCTTTGAATAATCCTCCTTGCCTTAGGTGAATTCCTCTTTTAATGAGAGAATTAGAATTTCTGCCATTTAATTTACCTCTCTTAGTTGTATATCTCAAACCCTTGTGTTTTCTTATACTTTTATAGTTCTCTTGGATGCCAATTTCATGGATGAGAAAGTCTTGGCCAAGTAGGAATAGGAAAATACCAAAATCCTTGGATAAGCCCTAATTCCGCATACAGAATTGCCGCCTCCAGAGCCTACTTAGCGCCGGGTACCTTCGACCTACCTAGCACCAAGTGCACTCTATTCTTCCTCTATTTTTGCTCTATTTTTGGCCGTCTATCCTTGGCAAGTAGAATGGACCCAGTGCCAAGTACACTTGCCAGACCTTGCGCCAGGTATGTTCTGGAAAAACCCCTGAAGCTTGCTCAAACTCTGCTGCTGGAGCAGAATGGACCGGCACCTAGTCCACTGGTTGGGCCTGGCGCCATGTACATTCTGGTTCTGTGTATTTTGTACTTGATTTTAGCTTAAATCTGCATATATTTGTCAAAAACACCTTTTACAAGCAAAATGTCAAATATAAAGGAATATGCCTAGTTAATACAATAAATGTATCTTAAAACACCATCAAATAACTAGGAAAAGAATGGTGATTTTAACCCCTATCGCTAGTGAAAAAATATTGGTTACTGTGTTTTTCTTGTTTATAGAGTTTGGTAAAATTGAAGCTTGTTTCTATCTTAGTGGAAATAGGGGGAAAAGGGGGAATGATTTGTAGCTGATGTCACTGAATTAGAGCATTTATTTATGTTCTTGGTTAGAGTTATATTAGTTTCCTTGCTTTTAGTTGGTGATTTATGTTAGGATATGCCTATTTACTTGGAACAAATGGATGTATCTATTTTTGGCCGTCTATCCTTGGCAAGTAGAATGGACCCGGTGCCAAGTACACTTGCTAGACCTTGCGTCAGGTATGTTCTGGAAAAACCCCTGAAGCTTGCTCAAACTCTGCTGCTGGAGCAGAATGGACCGGCACCTAGTCCACTGGTTGGGCCTGGCGCCATGTACATTCTGGTTCTGTGTACTTTGTACTTGGTTTTAGCTTAAATCTGCATATATTTGCCAAAAACACCTTTTACAAGCAAAATGTCAAATATGAAGGAATATGCTTAGTTAATACAATAAACGTATCTTAAAACACCCTCAAATAACTAGGAAAAGAATGGTGATTTTAACCCCTATCAATAGTGAAAAAATATTGGTTACTATGTTTTTCTTGTTTATAAAGTTTGGTAAAATTGAAGCTTGTTTCTATCTTAGTGGAAATAGAAGGGAAAGGGGGAATGATTTGTAGCTGATGTCACTGAATTAGAGCATTTATTTATGTTCTTGGTTAGAGTTATATTAGTTTCCTTGCTTTTAGTTGGTGATTTATGTTAGGATATGCCTATTTACTTTGGAACAAATGGATGTATTTATGATGAACAAAACATCTTAATAGTGGTTTTACTTCCCTTAAAATTTTGGCTAGTGATAAGAATTGTTTTGAGATGTAAATTTTCTATTGTAACAAAAAGACTTTGGCTAAGTTTGTTGGATAGTTTTCTTGAGTTAGAGGTTTGGCATTCATTGTGGAGATAACACTAGCAGACATCTCCATGACAGTAGCCAAAATGACAGTAATGATTTTGTTTCTAGTATCATTGTTCATGTATACAAAAATTGGAAGATAAAATGGATAAATATTCAAGCTCTAGCTTTGAAAATCAAAGTCAAATATGGCTTAAAACTAATTATGTATTATTATCACATACTTTTATAATATTCTAATATATGGCTAATTAGACTTGGTTTCATCACTAAACCTTCTACAAATCTGATTAGTGCTTCAAGTTATGTGGTTTTCGTTGATATGTTATTACTTTGTTATATGGTTTTGCTTGGCTATATTATACTGTTAATCTTTTGGATTTGCTTTTTTATATTTTGAAGTGGCCTTAGTGCCTCAAAAAAGTCTATTTTTTAGGGGAGACTCTGTCGAATTTTTTTCTTAAAAAAGGAATTAGATTATATTTCTCAAGCATATATTTGCATACACATATTAAAGATGGAATTATATACTATGAATTCTATTTCTACTTGAAGTTTTCCATTCCATTAGTTTTAATACAGTATTCACATACTTTTGCATCTTCCTACCTTTCCTATTCCAAGTCTTCAACTATGGAAGCAATAGTTAATTCAAAATATCATGTAGATATGAGGAAGCCAAAACCAAAATATTTCTTACCTTATGGAGCTAATTTGAATATAACTTTCTTGGTACTTTTAAAAGTTTCCAGAATATGAGATTCTTGAATAGAATGGAAGCTTCTTGCACGTAAGCTCATATACTATTGTTGAAGCATATGTTTTATTGGGAATATTACTATTATTCAGAACAAAAATGATATATTGGCTCATTTTCACAATTAATATATCTAAATAGGGTGTTCACTTTACTAAAACCACATTGTCAAAATTTTTACAAATAATTCTTACACATCTTGCTATCTAATTGCATTTCCAATTATTGTTATAAAAATAAAGGAATGGACCAATCATGGATTGACTCAAAGGACCGTTTAGGTGACGAATATAATAAGAGTTTGGATACCTTTATAGAATTTGCATTGAGAGACAAACATAATGGAGCTAAAATCTATTGTCTATGTATGAAGTGTCAGAATAGGTACTTTTATAGTGCAATAGAAATCAAACGACATTGTCAAATATGGGGTTTCATGCAATGGTACAAAAAATGGAGCGCTCATAGGATACAAACGTACCTTATAGCAGTACAAATATTAATATTTCTTCACTAGACAACGTACAAAGGGATGATATGGTTAGGATGGTTCAAGATGCTGCTGGGATAAATGAGCACCAAAATGAAAATGAAGAGCCTGAAGATTTGAAAGAGATACTTAAACTATTAGAAAAGGCGAATGTGGTGTTGTATCCGAGTTGTACCAAATTTTTTTCTTTGTCATTCATCATGAGATTGTTACACTCGAAACACTACAACAAAACAGGCTATTTTCTACCAAAAGTTTCCTACCAAAGCTAAATGATAGCAAATCAGCTACCCATTTCTGACCAAAGAAGTAGTTGGTAGGAAGTTTCTGACCATGCTAAATTTGGTAAGAAATGGGATTGAAAATTTCCATCCAACATACATGTTGGTAAGAAAATATAGATACATTTCCGTCCAACATACATATTGGTAGAAAACTTTAGGTACATTTCTGTCCAATTTCCAACAACATACATTTTGGTAGGAAAATTAGCAACATTTCCGTCCAAAGTACATGTTGGTAGGAAAATATAGTTAAAGTTTCCTTCCATCTTACTTGTTTGTAGGAAAACATAGCTATATTTCTGTCCAAATGTTTATGGGTAGGAGCAATAGTAGAACATTTCCTACCAAATTGAGATTTGGTAGGAAAATAATAAATTATTTCCAATAAACGCTATTTTAGTAGGAAAATATAGCTACATTTTCATCCAACTTATATGTTGGTAGGAAAACATAGCTACATTTCCATCCAAATGTTTATGGATAGGAATAGTTATAAAACCCTTCCTACCAAATGAAATTAATAAATTGTTTCCAACCAATGTTATTTTGGTAGGAAAAATATAGCTACATTTCCATCCAACTTATATGTTGGTAGGAAAACACAGCTACATTTCCATCCAAACGTTTATGGGTAGGAATAGTAGTAAAAACATTCCTATCAAATTGAGATTTGGTAGGAAACTAATAAATTGTTTCCAACCAATATTATTTTGGTAGGAAAATATAGCTACATATCTATCCAACTTATATTTTAGTAGGAAAACATAGCTACATTTCCATCCAAACATTTAAGGGTAGGAACAATAATAAAAACTTTCCTACCGAATCTCAATGTGGTAGGAAAATAATAAATTATTTCCTATCAATACAATTTTGATAGGAAAATATAGTTACATCTCCATCCAACTTACATTTTGGTAGGAAAACATAGCTACATTTCCATCCAAAAGTTTATGGGTAGGAACAATAGTAAAAACTTTCCTACCAAATTGAGATGTGGCAGGAAAATAATAAATTATTTCCAAACCAATGCTAGTTTGGTAGGAAAGTAAAAAATGCATTTCTGATTACATAATTATATTGGTAGTAAATGAAAATTTTAGATTATTCATTTTGTTTCTTCACAAAAATATTTGTTTCCAACCAAAATTAATATTGGTAGGAGGTTAAAATATATTTTCCAACCATTCAAAAATTTGGTAGGAAATATGAATTAGTTCTCTAAAAAATTATTGTATTTCTCAAATGTGGAAATTAAATTTATGATTTAAACTTTTTTTTTTTGCTTGAAGAAAATGTAATTTCCGACAAAAACTAATTTTAGTAGGAGTTTAAATTTCGTTTTTCAACCATTTTGAAATTTTCTAGGAAATATGATTTAGTTCTCCAAAAAAATTACTTTGTTTCTCAGAGATGGAAATTAATTAAATTTATAATTTTAATTTTTTTCTTGAAGAAAATGTAATTTCCAACCAAATGTAATTTTTAGTAGGAAATGGATAGTTATTTTCTAACCACTTTAATTTGATGTTAGATATTTAATTAATTTTTAATTTTTTGGATGAAAATATAATTTAATATTTATTTTACTTCAAGTATATGTTCTAACCCATTTGTATTTGGGAGGAAACTATAAAAAAAAGTTTCTGACCGTAGTAGTATTGGTATGAAATTAATTTTTCAAAAGTCATCCTAATTTTTAATTTAATTGAAAAAGATAGTTAAAAAATGAACATAGTAAAATAATTTTTGAAGAATTTTCCTAAGATATTAACATGTTGCTAGAAACTAATTAGTATTATTAGATAAAGTAAATGTAGTATTTTTGTCATTTTGGGTTATTTACATTTAGTTACAAAAAGAATTTCATCAAATGTTCTAATAAAAAAGTAGTTGATGTATCTCTAGACTTTATACTTTTTAATAAATAAATAAATAAATAAAATATGAAAAGAAGTATCATTTTGGTTTTAAAATTGAAATAGGTACATCCTCCGTTCCAGTTTGAATATTCACTTTTGACTTGATAAAAAAATTAATCAATTATCCTTATTATAGTTGTGATTTATTTGTTGCGGGACCATTTGAGTTAGTGAGATGTAATTCCTTTAAATTAAGAAGATTGTTAGTAGAAATTTGGCTGAAAAATATATATATTATAAGGGAGTGAACATTCAATTGTAGACATCCCAAATGAAAAATGTGGATGTGCAATTTTGGACGTCTTTTTAAGTTAAATGATTCATATATTCAATTAGTCATTCCATCAAAATATTGAAGTAAGCCTAACATTGATCCATCTTGTATTGAAGTAAGCCTAAAATTATATCATGTGATTAATGAATTCTAGTCACAAATGGTTATTTGATTTGACTATTAATTTATTTTAATAATAATTATTTTTAAAGTATATGTAATATCATACATATTTATTGGAATAATCTTATGTCAAAGGCCCATAGCTATAGTATAATATATATATATATATATATATATATATATATATATATATAATAGGAACGTATTCACTTTTAACCGTATCAATTTTTTGCTATAAAACATTAACATTTTAAATTTTATTAAATTCAAAAAGAATAAAATAATTTATTAAGTTAAAATGATATCATTGTAGTAAAATAAAAGTTACAGAATTTTATATGTTTTATAATTTTATTACATTATTAAAAAATTATTTGTATTTTCTATTTATAAATAGGTTGTGTAAATTATGGATATCTATAGGTAATTATTTTTTAAAATTTTTTATATATCTAAATTATTTTTTTTAAAATTGTATATACCTAAATTATCATGTTTTAAAAAACTTTTTTTTTTTGTTTTGAAAATCATCCCCAATTCCCTCCTCGTTTTGGCGCTTTTTTTCTCAACAAATATATCCTAATTTTTTTTGCCTCTTCTTCCCGGTTTTGCCTCTTCTTTCCACGACTACCACGAGTTCACCATCTCCGTTTGTGTCCACATTCCTAGAAAGTCGGTTCTTTTCTTTGCTCACGCTTCAATATTTGCATTCGTCTTTGGATTTGCTAGTGGTAGGCCAAACATTAAGGCTTTATTCGGGCGATAAGAATTTTAATTTTGGTCTATGTTGTTGTTTTGCAAAGTAGGTGGGAAGATAGTTAACAGAGCACGAAGAAGACGGCAAGGGGATCGAAATACCTTGTTACTATCAAAAGGATACAAGGGGTAAGCTTTCCTGTGTTTTCCCGTGTATTTTCTGAATCTTTATCTTACTGTGGATATGTACTAGGATTTTTATTTGAATATATAGCAAAAAAAGTGATTTATTTGGTAGAAATATTTGGGTTTTATTTATATTGTTGTTTGGGTTTAAGGCTTTTGGTTTCTATTTGTAATGTTTTGGTATTGTTGATCGTATGGGTGAGTGTGGGGTATGTTAGGAGTTAGGCGGGGGGGGGGGAATGAGGTTTTGAGCAATTTGCATCTAAGTAAGCTTTTTTGGAATACAATGAATTGAACTATATCCACAAGTTTTCACAATTTGCTACACATTTCCAGTTCCTTGATAGAAAATGGAAGAGTAAGAAATGAGAGTTGTTGTTAATGTGAGATCACATCGGAAGATATATGGGAATCACAAACATTTGGCTGATTTTGTTAATTAAAGAAGGGGAAAGCGGGAAAATTACAGCTTGACTGTCTTCACAAAGAACGGAAAAGGCTACAAGAATTAAAGTATTCTGGTACTTGAAAGAGCTTTTTCTTTTTAGGAGACAGTTTAATTATGGATGAATTTCTGCTATAGAACCAGTAAATTTCAAAAAACTCCTTGACATAATTGGAATATACAAGCATGGAAAGAGATCTTCCTGTCAACCCTCAGACTTTTGAAATAAAATCAGAAAGTTCAAATGAACCTCCATTTCACTTAAAGATATGGTGACTATAGATTAGGAATTTTTATTTAGTATTCTTTTAGCCTTTTTCTATTCTATTTCTGTTTTGTTGACTGCCAGCCCTAGGAGTAATCTAATTCTATTTATGTTTCTATTCTGTTTAGTATTCTTCTATTTCTGTTTCTATTTCTATTTTGTTGACTGCCTTCTTCTATTTTTTTTTTTTTTGTCCAATATTCTTCCTTTGTTCTGTTTCTATTTCTGTTTCTATTTGATCTTGCAGTAGTAAGTTCGAAAAACCAAAATCCATATTGTATGAGGATTTACTGTGACCAAAGATCTAATGCATTAATTACTAGTAATGAAACAATCTAAAATGGAATAAGGATTTGATCAGGTATGGGAGTTCAGTGCACCTTTCTTAGGGTAGAAACCTAGCAAAAAAAAAAAAAAAATATGTGGGAGTTCAGTTTTTTACATTAACTTGGACATAGTTCCCTTGATACACTTTGGTTGACACATAGTTGTTTACTTGGAATGTTACATGCTGATTCTGGATGGTTTCATCTATTTTCATATTTAAAAAAAGGAGATTCTATATAACTTATGCTTAATCTTTACTGATAGACATACAAAGTAGCAAAATTCCACCACTACTGTGGAAATTGCAATCCTTAAACTACTAAAACAGGAGGAAGCATGATAAATATTCTCAAAAATGAAAGTACATTCATGCCTAGAGTCTCTGATAACCAACAAATTCCTCTTTAAAGTTATTAAAACCTTGCAAAATATAAGTACTTGCAACTTCAGAATCTAATAACCAAGATTCATTTCTTTAGCTTGCAATCTATTAGTGAAGTTAACTAAAAAATAGACCATCACTGTCCACCAATAAATTAGCAAATACATCACCAGATAAAATCCAATATATATGTCATACAAAATCTAAGGAAACACAAATAAACTATAAATGCCTTAAAAAATTAGCATCAAAAGATATTACAGTAAGAAAATTTCAGCCAAACCTGCGTGCATTAGCACCACATGAATCCTACCAGCACTCCCAAATCTCTTAACTACACCACGACCCTTCTCAATAGGGGAGGCATAATCACATATGAGGGGAAAAAAATTACTTTAAGTATTTACTGTAAGTTGGCATTTTCATTCTATATTTTCTAAAATATTCTCTAATATGAGACAAAGTTATAACATGGAATGAGCAAATCATGCATTGATGAATTTAACTCATAAAAATTTTCAAGATATATATATCGAATATATTTATGATCTTTTATTTGGTAACCTAATATATCTCAAACGATCATCCGAATTACAAATTAATATTGAACTAGTAGATAAGATAATTTTAATAATATTTAAAAAGATGAAATATTAAAAATATTAGTAATTCTAATATTTAAATATTAATAATATTTAAAAAGCTACAAATATTAAAAATATTAGTAATTCTAATATTAGTGAAGAAAATGAGACAATTTACATGAAGAAAGGATAAAAAGTTTATTGGACAAGAATGTTGAAAATAATAGTGTTAGCTATTAGCATAGAGAATATTCCATAAGATTCGATTTTTCCAAATTCTGGTCATTCCAAATAAGAATCTGAAGATAGCCTCCCTAATAACATCTGATCCCAACTCTCAAATTGCGAATAGAAAACTCAAAAAGTGTGTGGTCATGAAAGAGCTATCTTTATTAGTAATTAGATATCAAGTTGGAAAAAACAAACAGTTCAATTTCTACCTTTTCTCAATTTCTATCTATTTCGTGTTTAAAATTTCAATCTATTTGTGCTATATATTCCTCAAAGAATTCCTTTTCAACTTCTCCATGTAAATAAACTAATAATTTTTTTACACCACAATGAAAATGTTAGTGAACTCAGTGGAGATAGTTTTCCTTTTTTTTTTTTCTAAATTATTAATTAAACATGAGAGACGATCGTAATTGGATGTATGACAGACTTAACCAAAGTCATAAAGGTATAATGCCAAGGTTTCACAAGGGGCTACAAACATTCCGTGCTTTTGCTTGCCAACATGATACATTCAAACGAATGGGGGGGGGGGACAATTAGATGTCTTTGTTGCAAATGTAGAAATTTGCGATATGCCACAACTGATGAAGTTGAACTTCATCTTCTTCAGCGAGGTTTCATGCCTGATTATTATATTTGGACATCACACGGTGAAACTTTAAACACACAGTCAGAGGGAGTAGGTGTAAATGATCCAATATTCATGGCAAGTAATAATGGGAAACCAAGAAACCAATATACAAATATGGTGTGCGATGCTATTGGCCCTTCCATAATGCCACAATCTAAAGAATCACAGTCAACTAGAAGCATTGAGGAACCACTAAATCCTATTGCATAACAGTTCTTTGATATGCTTGATGCTACAGATAAGTCGTTTTAGCCTGGTTGTACAAACAATCAGTATTATCAATGGTTGGGATATTGCTGAGCATTATGGCTGACTATAATATGTCTAATAGATGCTTTGATGTATTAACTTCTTTCATAAATGAATGCTTGCCAGAGGGGAATAATATGCCTACGGACTTCTATAGCACGAAAAAGATGGTTAAAGGTTTGGGTTTACTTGTGCAAGAACTTCATTGTTGTGTAAATAGATGTATGTTATATTGGAAAGAATATGTGAATTTGACTTAATGTCAATTTTGTGAAAGTCCTAGGTACAAACTAAAACATGGCAAAAAGTGTTACAATGTTCCATGTGCCAAAATGCATTATCTTCCTCTAACTCCAAGACTTCAAAGATTGTATGCATCTACGGCGACTGCAAAGCACATGAGGTGGAACAATGAACATGTGCAATCAGAACCTAGGAAAATGACTTATCCATCTGATGGAGAAGCTTGGAGGCACTTCAACCAAGTTTATCCATCATATGCTAATGAACTAAGAAATGTAAGATTAGTTCTTTGTACTGATGGTTTTACACCTTATGGACAATCTGGAAAGCAATATTCAAGTTGGCCAGTTATTATCACTCCGTACAACTTACCGCATTAGATATGTATGAAGACTCCTTACATATTCTTGACTTGTTTGATACCAGGTCCTTACAATCCTAAAAAGAAAATTAATGTTTATTTGCAACCATTGATAGAGGAATTGCAAAATCTTTGGGAAACTAATGTGCAGACTTATACGTGAAGGGATGTATGTTAAATTAAGGCACGAAAAACTGTAGATGACTTTGCAGTTGAACCTACTTACCAAGAGGATCAAATGCATGCCATTGAAGTTGCTATGCCACAAAATGAGGCTTGCCTTCTTGTTGTAGAAGGTGCTATAGATGAGATTGTGCAAGTAAATAGTGATTCCCGTGTTGAATCTGAGGAGAATGGATTGCTTTTGGACAAAAATGATACCAATAATAGTAGTGCCTCATTTGAAGAGAGTTTATTTGAGTCTAGTGATGAAGATTAGTTATGAAAAAGATACATACAAAGAATTTACTTTCATTTTGGAGAGTTTGTAAATGAAACTGTTTTGGAGGCACTTTACTTTATGCATTATTAATTCTTCTTGAATTTCTACGATGACTGTTCTGAATTTCTACTTGAATTCTAAATCTGGTTTCAAGCTTGTGAAAAATCCTCATATTAATCTAAATATCTGACTAAAAATCAAATGAATTGTAGAGAATGTTAGGTAACTTTTTAGACTAAAGCATCAGTTGTCCATACTATACCCATGAGAGCAATGTTTAATTGTTGCATTTAAATTTCTCTAGTATACTCATAAGAGCAATGTTTCATAAAGTACATGGCATATATTCTATCTATTTCCTTCCTTTGATATTGGCTTGTGTAATAAGAGTTATGACTGGTTTTGTTCTTGTGTTTGTAAATATAATATGACTTCTATTTCACCCAGAGGGGATAAGCCAGGAAAATTGGGAAACAATTTACCACTTTGCTAATGAAATTTCCAGGTATTATTATAGGGTGAGATGGTTCTTTAACAGTTTACCACTTTTGGACTTTTTACTTTATCCCATAACAGACTTTTGGAACAATATTCACATATATCTTGCATTCTTTTAGTGTGAGAATTTCATTTTGTCATTGCTAGGAACATTTCTTGCTTAAAAATACTATGTTAAATTTTGGATTTGATTTGTGTTATTGCCTCTAACAGATTGCCTTTGTGTTATAAGCCCTTTCTCCCACAGATTTCTTGCTTAGAATGATCTTTTTTTAGATGTAATAGTTGTAAAGCCTGCTAAGTTTCAAAGTTCTATCATCGATGTCCACTTTGAGAAATCAAAACTAGTTAAAGCCACTTTTAGATCCTATATTTCACTCATGATTTAGCCTAGTATTATTTTGGTGGCATGGGCTAAAAGCTCCATGTCTGAACTGCTCGGGCTCAATTAGTGTGCTTTGCCCTTTTTACTTCATATTTACTCAAAAGAAAGCTGAGAAATAGAGAATTCTTGTACACTTTAGTCCTATAGAAAACAGAGGACTTTTGAAGAAGTAAACAAAGTATAACTAAGGTCTATGTAATAGATGCTGAAATAGTTTGGAATTGGAGATGTAAAATTATTAAAGACCTTTTTCGTTATGATTATGTTATTATTTCTTATTCTCCTTTCCCATGCAAAAGTTTTCTACTCTCTCCCATAATCATAACCATAGTGTCCATTATTTTCAGCTCCTTTCCCATGTAAAATCATAGGTTCATCTACTAGCAGCTTAAAATAGTTTGTAATCTAGAAGAGACAAATGTGTAACTTTATGCATTGGCAATTCTAGTAACTTTATGCATAAATTCTTCTCCTTTTAACTCTCCTGTTTTTAGCAACTGCTCTTTTTTTTTTTTTTTTTGGTGGTTGCATATGTTGTTTTCTAGTACTAACTTTATGCATTGGGCAATTCTTCTTGAATTCTACAATGACTATTCTGAATTTCATCTATTACCAGCTCGAAATAGTTTGTAATCTGGAAGAGACAAATATGTAACCTTCTCTTTTAAACTCTCCTATTTTTAGTAGCTCATGATTTATTGTTGTCATCAGGTAGGAATGACAGGAAGAAGAAAGAGAAGAGTAGAATGTGTCCAATTTGCGCCTCTACTACAACCTCCTCATGTTGTAGATAATGATGCATCATCACCTTCTGTAAATCATGATCCGTGCTCTGTTCTAGACACAATTGCACCCTCTGTGGTATCTGAGCAACAAGAACAGTCGGAGCCTCAACCAAATCAAAAGTTATATGTTAATGTTTCTCCACCTTGGAAAGAGTGAGAATATTTTATTTAAATTAATATGGAGAATATATTATTATATAATTAAATATTTATAATTTCACATATTTATTGTATAATTTCTCACATAAAGGCTTACTATATGCTTATCATATTTGTTTTTAGAATCACATATTTGATTGCATTGATAATGATAAAGTTGTGCGAATATTAGCTATTTCTTTCAAATGTAAGTTTGAAGATGCATATCTAACTTGGAAACAAGTGCCACGGAATGTGAGGGATTTGTGGTTTGAGGAGTTTAATGTATTATTTAATGAGTTAAATATATTTATAACAAATTTTTTATGAATATATTTTAGTGACTTACATTAATGAAATGAAGAAATATTGTACTTGGGATCTTGAAATGGAGCCTTATATGAAGTTGACATTTGAAAGAAGAGGAAAAAAGAGATTAACTGACACGCTGTATACAGCACAAACAACAGAAAGACCACCATGGATGTCAAAGAAAGTTTATAACAAATATGCACATTATTGGGAATCAAAAGAATTTAAAAAAATCTCGGCAAAAAACAAATCAAACAAGAATATGGATCAAGATGGACTTGGTCCTTCAAAGCATACAAGTGGTTTGATTTCATTTTCTTTGACCAAAAAGAGGCTGGTAGGAATTAATTTTCATCTAAGCAGTTTTACATAATATACTATCAATTATGACCACCCATAATTTTTATTTTTTTTTTTAGGAGAATAAGCTAAACAGGAAAATCACTCCTTTGGAATTGCATGATTATACTCATTCGTCGAAAAATGCTTGTATTGAACCAAGTGCTCCATCTACTATGGACGATGAAGGGGAGGAGAGCATAACAAATAGGCCAAATATTACTGTTTGGACGTTTGTAGATGAGAGGGCTCGAATTGTTTCTGTAAATGCATCCATGTATAAATAATGGTTCTCGAATTGGTTACGTAAAAATGATTATCTTGTTGCTATGTGTACTTGAGTTTGACCATGGGTTTGAGAAATTTTTAAAAAGAAAAAAGAAAATTTTGGGCAAATTGAGGATAATCTTAAACTTTGAAATTGACCCCCTTTGTTGCCTGACTGATGTTAGTTTAACGTCTTGGTATGTAAACCATTAGAGAAGTGTGATGATAGATAGATAGATAGTTTCAGGTTTGGAGAGCATCTGAATGCTGAAAATATCAATTGCAAAAAGACTAAATGGCATGCATGCATTTCTCTCTATGATTGACTATAAAATTTTGTTTTGTACTTTTGAGTTCTTTAACGTTATCTTCATAACTACTTCAGTTAGTCCTGTAACCAATTGAAAATCTAGCTAGGAATGGATTTCTGGGCTAAAGAGAATCTGAGAAATGTCAAAGCCTTTTAACCCTTCCAATTGAATTTAGCAATTAGGGTCTATAAAGAATTCATATTTTTAGGAGATTGGAGCTGCACCTCTATGGAGTCTAACACTTTCTACATTCAACACCTTAAACTTGGAGAAATAAAAAGATTTTCCATTTTGCATATATATATATATATATATATATAGTTGAACTCTTTGAGGAGCTTGCATTTATGAGTCTTTACAAAAGAAGATCTCCCCATATGTTATCAAGAACAAAAGGTCGTGTTTTGAGAATACTTTTCATCTCTAACACTTAGTTATTATGTATTGTTCATTATGAAATTTGAGATTATAGAGTAATTTACATTTTCTTATGTTCCTATTGAGCTTCATGGCATGGTTAATTTTTTGTAGGTGAGAGGTCATGAGTTATATGATAAAGCTTATAATGTGACAGTAACAAATACAGAAGATAGTGACTCGAGTAGGCCTCCCACAATTAATCATACATCAATATGGTTAGAAACTATTGGTGGCATAAGACATGGACATGTTTACGGCCTTGGTTTGATTGGACATACCCTCACCCAAGCATCTTCTTCACAATCATTTAGAGCACGGAGTGACAGTCAAAACCATTCCTCTCACTGCATGGAGATGATTGAGTAGCTTAAAACTCAAGTTACACCTTAACGGAGCAACTCCAAAAAGCAAGTGAGGATAAAGAGGAGCTCATGACTGTATTTAACAAATCTAACCAAGGCAAGAAAAAGCTAATGAATGCATTCAACCGATCAAATCAAGACAAGGAAAAGTTAATAGTTGCATTTAACAAATCAAACCAAGAAAAAGAGAAGTTAATGGCTGCAGTAAAGGAGTTTATGCAACTTAATTCATGTAAACGTGGGATTTTTGGGTCTTCTTGTTCAAGATTTAGTTGACAATTACTTATATGATTTAGAGTTGTTGAAAATTTAATTTGACAATTTACAATCATGTTTTGTTGAGTATAATTTGGATTCAAGATATATACTTGTTTAGAATATAATATTATTGGTATTTGTTTATTCACATTATTTTGTTGGTACGTAGTTATAGAACTAATTTTAAATTATGTACAAGGATTTTGTTTTTGATCAAAATATGGTAGCAAAAAAAAAAAAATCACATAAAAAAATATTTCCGACCAAAACTATATGGTAGGAATATAGTTCCTACCAAATAGTTTTGGAAGAAACAATACCATTTAATAAGAAGATTAAATTTCCTACAAAACATTTTGGTAGGGAAAAAAAAAATCCATTTCCTACAAAAATATTTGGTACGAAATATTTTTCAAAAAAAATTTCCTTCCAACTATTTTGGTTAGAAATATTAAAAAAAGAAACGTTTCTTCCAAATTTCCTACCAAATCAATTTGGTTGGAAAAAATATTTCAAATAATATTTCCTAAAAAATTTCTTACCAAATCAATTTGGTTGGAAATAATATTTCTAAAAAATTTTCGAAATGATGTTTCCTACCAAATATTTTGGACAGAAACATATTTATATTTTGAAAATAAATTTTCCTACCAAATAATTAGGTAGGAAATTTAATATATTTTTTGAAAATATAGTATTTTAAAAATCATTTCCTACCAAATATTTTGGATGGAAAAATTATTTATTTTATGAAAATAATTTTTCCTACCAAATAATCTGGTAGGAAATTTAATTTATTTTTTGAAAATATTATATTTTAAAAATCATTTCCTACCAAGTATTTTGGACGGGGCAATTATTTATTTTTTAAAAAATAAATTTTCCTACTAAATAATTTGGTCAAAAATTTAATTTAATTTTTTACAAATTATTTTTATTAAATAATTTCCTACCAAATCTATTGGAAGAAAAGTGTTTAAATTTTTCCTACCAAACCAATTTGGTAGGCAAAAAATTCAACTTTTTTATTCACAGATTTCTGAACACATACTAAACTTCCTACGATAATTTTGGTTCCAAAATTTCCACCATATATAAAAAGTTGGACAAAAATTTTTTTCCAACGAGGGTTTTTCCGACCACTTGGGTTTGGACGGAAAATGGTAGGAAAATGTAATTTCCTACCAAAATTGTCAATTTTTTGTAGAAATTTTTGGTAGGAAAAACAATGATTTTTTGTAGTGAAAGTACTCAATGGGTGGTCAAATAAGTTCGTTGACATGCTACTTGAGCTTCTAACAGATGCTTTCAGTGAGATGTACATGAAAATTGCTAAAAATTACTATGAGGCTAGTAAGATTACGAATGTGTTAGGAATGGAATGTAAAGTATGGGATGCTTGTTCAAACAATTGTATGATATACAGGGAAAAATGAGGCAATTATTCATTGTGGGGTGTGTAACGCTCCAAGGTACAAAAAAGAGGGCAGTACCGTTACATGTAAGCTTATTAGGTATTTTCTGTTAACTCCAAGGTTGAAGCGATTATTCATGTCTCACAAAACTGCTTCTCTTATGCGGTGGTATGAAGAAAGTTGTGTGAAAGATGGAGTCTATAGGCACCCAGCTGATTCAAGGGCCTGGAGAAAGTTTGATAATTGCATCTAGAATTTGCAGGCGATTGTTAGAATGTAAGGCTCGATCTGGCCTTAGATGGATTTAGTCCATCTTTAAATATGCACATACCACATAGTATCGTATAATTTGTCACATTGGCTATGCATAAAGCAACCGTATTTATATTGTCAACTCTTATTGATGGCCTTAAGAGTCCGGAGAACACGATTGATATTTTTATGTAACCATTGATTGAGGAGTTAAAAGAATTGCGGCGTGACGATGTGATGACATATGATGCAGAAGCAAAAGAGATGTTTCGTTTGCGTGCAACTGTTATGTGGACTATAAGTGATTTTTTTGCATATGGCAATCTATTTGGTTATAGTGTTCATACCGAGAGAGCTTGTCCGATTTGCAATGTCAATTGCTTAGCTTACCGCTTGCCTAATGGGGGTAAATATTGCTTCTTACACCATTTCTTGGCCAGTCACATAAGCTCCGTAGGGATAAAGTCTCTTTCTATAGTGGAATGGAAACACGATAAGAACCAACAAGGTGCACGAGGGCCGAAATATTAACACAACTTGGGGGTTGTTTAACAAAATATGAAATAGATTATGTGAAAATCAAATTCCAGCCTAACTATGAACGAAAGTTTGGCATAAATTCGTTCAATTAGAAGAAGAAAAGTATATTTTAGGAGTTGCCATATTGGGAGAGCAATTTGATAGGGCACAATCTTGACCTGATACATATAAATAAAAATTTTCTAGACAATCTATTGTATACAATATTCGGTAATAGTAGTTCTTCGAAAGACAACTTAAAAGCTTGTCAGGACTTGCAAATCATGAATATCAGAAAGTCTCTACATCACATTTTAAAGCCCTCCAAAACTGGATACAGTTTTCCACTAGCTCATTACACAATGAGTAAGTTTGAAGTTAAAATCTTCTTGACAGTTTTGAAAGAATTGAAAGTTCCCAATGACTATTGTTCTAATATTTCTCAACGGGTAAACATGAGAAGAAAGACTTTAGGAGGTTTGAAAAGTCATGATTCTCATATCTTACTCCGACAATTAATCCCATTGGCTACCCACACAACTTTGCCAAGGAATGTTGCACAATTATTGATTGAGATTGCTTCATGTTTTAGACAGTTATGCTCGAAGGTTAACAAGGAGAGACATCTTGAGCAACTTCAAGACCGATTCGTAGTTACACTATGTCTTCTTAAGAAGACATTCATCCCAAATTTCTTTGACATAATGGAACATTTACCGATACACTTGGCAGAAAATGCATTGTTAGCTAGCCAAGTACAATGTTGATAGATGTTTCTGGTTGAAAAGTACTTAAAAACACTAAAATGTTACGTACGTAATCGTGCTCGACCGGAAGGTTCGATTGTCAGCGGGTATTTAATGGAGGAATGTATGACATTTGTGTCAAGATATATAGATGATGTTGAGAGTAAAGAAGAGAAGCCCCCGAGATATGTTGATGATGACAATGAGATGGGTAAACCAATTGAAAAGGGAACTGATGTAATATTTAATTGTACTACCTTGATGCAAGCACACTAGTGGGTTCTAGCCAACTCTAACATCCTTAAACCATATAGAGAGTCAGTTTTCTTTTGAATTGCTTATATATAATTTTATACATTTATGTAAATATATATGTTCATACTAAACTCATACTATAACATATATAGCCTTTATATGTCTATTATAAATAGAGAGCATCCGAAAGCTCGGTTACATGACAAACAGCTTATTCACTCTCAAACGTTTCACACATAGCTCAATCAATATGTAAGCTATGCTTCCACACTTGTATCGCTAATAATTATTTCAATCATATTAAGTTGGTGGAACTTATAGTATTATTGCATGTGTGCTTCATATAGGTTGAAGATAATGAAGAATGTCTCGATATTCCTATTGAAGTTAGAAAGCTTGCTAGTGGTCCTTTCAATCAAGGAAAGTGTAATAATGCATGCAATGTGAATGGGTTTCAATTTCATACAATAACTTACGAGGCTAATAAGTCCACTCATAATTCTAGTATTATGTGTAGAGCAGACACTACGAGCTACGCTAGCCCGCACAATAGGAATCCCATAGTGGGTGGTGTCAACTACTATGGGGTGCTTACTGATATCATCAGGATCCGATATTGTGATCAGTTGAAATTTCTATTATTTAAATGTGATTGGGTCAATGTGTATCAGGGCGTCAACTTTGACACCCTCAAGTTCACTTTAGTGAATCTTGACTATTTGTTGTACTGGGAAAGTAGAGAGATGGATAAGCCATTCATACTAGTAAATCAAGCGGAGCAAGTTTGGTATTCTCATTATCCTAGAGAGATAGACTGGCATGTGGTAATGTAAATGATAAGAAGAGATAACTTTGACGTGTACTCAAGGGACCATAACATAGAAACATTTCCGGCACAACAATTAGATTTTCGTCCTGTTTCACACGAAGTGGATGCCGTATGGGTTAGGGGTGATATTTCTAGGGGGAAAGTGCATTTAGCTAGTAAAAGGACACAAGCAGCGATTTAAATATATTTTATATATTTCTCAAGTGTTTTGTACACATTTATTTGATTAAATTTATGTTTCTAAATTTTTTTATAATTTGAATAAGCCCATGAATTTATCTATAATTATTAATGTCATGTTTATTCTTTGCACTTTGCAAATGGTGAACAAACGACTTCGGCGTGCATCGATGCAAGATGCTATAGCAGCATCAAGATCAGGGGCAAGTTCTTCACAGGCGTAAAAAACACGAAGATCTACTAGCACAGTAGCTACTACTACTTCTAGTGCTAGTCCTAATACAATAGGACCTGCAGCTACTTCTAGGGTAAGTCCTAGCAGCACCCTATCTGGGGCTTCTTCTGGTGTGGCTCTGATAAGGGTTAATATCACCATATTTTTTCTAATTATTTAAGGGTATTTTAAAATACATTTGTTGCAATAACTAGATATATTCCTTCCTATTTGACATTTTAGTTGTAAAAGGTGTTTTTGGCAAATATGTGCAAATTTAAGTTAAAATCGAGTAGAAAGTACACAGAACATCAGGCCCAACCAGTGGACCAGGCACTAGGTCCATTCTGCCTGGTCCACTCTGCTCCAATAGCAAAAATTGAGCAAGCTTCAGGGAAAATTCTAGAACAGACCTAGTGCCAAGTCTGGCAAGTATACCTGGTGTTGGGTCCATTCTGTCTACCAAGAAGAGACAGTCAAGAACAGAGCAAAAATAGAGGAAAAATAGAGTGCACCTGGTACCAGGTGGGTCGAAGGTACCCAGTGCCAAGTATGCTCTGGAGGCAAAAATTATGTATGCGAAATTAAAGCTTATCAAAGGATTTTGGTATTTTTCTATTCCTACTCAACCAAGACTTCCTCAACTACAAAATTGGCATCCAAGAGGCCTATAAAAATATAAGAGAACACAAGGGTTTGATATATACAACTTAGAGAGGTGAATAAAAGGGCTGAAATTTTGATTCTCTCATTAAAAGAGGTGTTCACCCAAGTCAAAGAGGATTATTCAAAGGGAGTCTTCAAGAAAGAAGAAAGAAGCTTGTCTATGAGTGTTTTCTTTTCTCTTAGTCTTCTTTTTCTTTAGCAATTATGTATTTAATATTTTTTTTATAATTTAACATTATTTTGGGATTCATGATTTTGTGTTAATTTAGTTATTTAATCAATTCTTTATCATGTTTGGTGTTTGATTACTTGATTTCATTAGTTATTGATACGAGTTCTTCTAATTGATTTTGACACAACAATGTTAGGAGTTTCATTGCATTAATTTTATTTTTGTTGAATCTTGATGGATTTGAATGATGAAGTTAGGATTTTAGAACTAAGTGATGAAAGGTTCAGTTGATTTCAGCTTGACATAGGGTTATTAGCTAATTTCATGATTTTAAGGAATTGAATTACATGCATGTTTTGGTTAGGATGGCTTGATTGACAAATCTGCTAATTAAATCAAGATATGAATGATGAGATTAATGAATATTTTGGTTGTGTTAGCTTGATTAACAAATCTGTTAATATGAATCAAAATACAGGATTCCATAGATTAACAAACGAAGTGGAATTTACCTAAGTAAATTCATGACTTGACAAACAATTGAATTTTACTGTGTGTTCCTTCCTAATGCCAAGATGATAATTAGTTGAGAGAGTTGCTAATTGGTTCATTGTCATGTTTTCTAAGATACTTGTCTAAATTGCATAAACTTACATTCTTGAGTTGTATATTTTTTTTTTCTTTTTATTCTTTTCTCACTTTGATTGGATCGGTTAAACAATGAATGAAAAGTAATTAGTGTGTACTTGTTCTTTTGAGGATCAATACTCGTTAATTCCCTATACTATACTGGCGATGAGTATACTTGCTCACATGTATATTTTGGGATTAATATTTTAATTAAAATTTGATTATATGATGGATTTAAAATTGATGATTTTATATATCCAAAATTTATGTATTAAGTATTTGGTGTTGTTGCCGGGGAACAATATCATGAAAGCTTAGATTTTGTTGATTTAACCATGTTTATATGTCTATATGTCTATATATAAATATGTATATATATTCGTTGTGTAAATCAGTGTTCTATCTTGTTGTTTGTAACATTGTGTGACTTAACTAACTAGCTTATTCCATGTTGTACTGTAAAAACCACTAACTTTTGTATTTAGATAGTTTGTCAATGTGTGTATTTTTCTTTTCTTTACTTTTCTATCATTTATTTTTCCATTTTGTTTTACTCTTTTTTTTATTTTTTATTATTTTTGTTTATTTTTATTTTTTATTTGATTTTTGCTTTTCTTTGAGCGCGAGATTGACATCATCATGGATAACTACTTTTGGGCACAAGATCAAAGGAGCTATAATGACAAGAATTTGGCAAATTTGCAAGCTTAGATTGACGTTTTTTGTGAGACGTCACTTGAAGCCTCAATGCATTCTTTTGTCGCTAATACAAATTTCTCTATTAAGTGGCATGAAAAAGCATCCTAATGTATGAGCCATCAAAGAACACAACTAGACAAATTGGTTGAGGATGCCATAAAGGCCCATATGCTTGAACAAGAGAATCCCTAAGGAAAAAAGAGAGGATATGAGGAACAATTATCCAATGTGGAAACGGAGGTATTCAATTCTCCTCTATATGCTAATAATTCTAATATTTCTTTATCACATGATTTTTTAGGTTCTTCTCAATTCTTGGAGAATAAGAGTCCAAATGATGATGTGTTGAATTTATCATGCCTCAAGAAGTTGGATCTTTCAATGCTGCATTGTAAGAAGTCCTTGGAGAATGGTAGTAATTTATACCATTCACCCCATTCAAATAGAGGTAACTTAGTTTTTGTAGATGTGTCGAAAAGTACTGATTTCTTGATACAATCTTTAAGAACTCAATTGCTAAGTTTTAAGGGGAATTTCAATTGTGACAAATCGTTTGAAGGGTTAAAAAGTGATTTCAAGTGTGATGCATTCTTTAGAAACCATGTGCACTTATATGTTGACAAAAATATTTGTGTGTCTAAAGAAATGTTAGAGAAAAAGGTTTATGTGTTTTTCTTTAGTGAGAAAAATTATTTTCATAAACCTTCTATTTTTCAAAAACCTTTCTTCTTTCTACTTTCATAATGCATATCTTCTATTTTGAGCTTTAATTTCTTTTCAAATGGTTTGATGAGCAAGCATGATGACTTGAAAGAGTTTTTATTTTGTTTTTTGTTAAGTAGTTTGTTTTTCCTCTCCTAAATAAGGAAAATATCTTCCATCTTAAGTGTGGGGGAGTGAATCGTGTCTTTATGTGCTTTCTTAAGATTTTTTTTTTTTTAGTATTTTTCTTTAGTTTGTTTTCTTTTATTTAGGTGTCTTTAGTTTGCTATTATTTTCCTTATGTTTTTATTTGTGTTTAGTTTTGATAGGTAGGAATAAAGTCCTCTTGAATAAGCCCTTCTCTCTATTTCTAGTTTTGCTATCTATTGGTACTTTATTGCACTTGGGAAGTATTGCTTAACTTTCTACCCCTTTATTATTTTTGATCCCTTTGGAGATTCTTTCGTATATTTAATTTTTTGCCATTGAGGTCAATGTCCAATTTAAATATGTTTGTGTGTGGAGGGGGGGAGGGGAGAATAAAGGTTGAAAAAGTGCTTTTCCATATTAACTTGGTGAATATATTTTATGTTCGTGATAATTTTTTTCAAAACTTTTAGTGGTTTTATTGTTAAGCAAGGTTGTAATTCTTTTTCTTACTTAGATATGAGTTTTGTTATTCATTAGGTGGAGTTTGATGAAATTAGTTTTATTGGATAAGATATTTGTCAAGACTTGAGAATTTTGATTAATCTTGTTTATGCACTAGTGTTTGAATGTATTTAACTTATCTATTTGAAATATAGAAGATATGATGAATATAGGAAGAGTTTATTAGCTAACTTTTGTATTATGAGTTTAAAGTTTGCTAGCTTTAAGTTATGATGTGAGTTGAAAAACGATCTTTGGGAGAAAAGATTGAGGAGAATGTTGAAATTTTTTATTTGAGTTGAGAGAAAAACAATAAGTGGAAACGACACTATTGTTGATATGAATTGAGAGAAAAGGCTCTTATTGATAATCTTTGAATACCTTTAGCTAAAAAGGGGGTCAATATGGGGAGAAGTAGTAAATGTATTCGGTGCACTCTCTTGAAGCTATCTCGAAGGCAAAAAGGTAAGCTAGAGCATAGGGAAAAAAAAATTGTTGAAAAAATGATGAGTGATGACTGTAAAGGGGGCTAATACGGTGTGTGAAGAGAAATCCATGCACTTGAGGCTATCAATTCCCTAAGTCATTGAAAAACTTTAAGAGAAAAAAAATTGGAGTGCTTTCCTCATATCATAACTTGAGTGTGCAATTTTTAGATTTATAATACTTGAGTTGGTAGATGGCTTGACCTATGTGATTCGTGTTATCTATATTTTTACTTGAAGAGTGAAATAATTTTCTTAGACTAAAGTATACACTTGATTAATTTGACTTCAAGAGTTTTATGATGTTATGTCCAATGTTTCAAAGTTGAAACTGTTTTCAAAGGGTATGAATGACAAGGATTGTATCTAAAGTTTGAAAGGAATACATAATCTTTGCCATGATGAAGAACCTTTTGAATGAGAAAAAACTTGTATTTTCTTGATAATTTTTCTTGGACTAAAGTGTTTTGCTTGAGAATAAGCAAATGTTCAAGTATGGGGGTATGTGATAGGGGTTAATATCATCATTCTTTTCCTAGTTATTTGGGGTGTTTTAAGATACATTTGTTGTAATAACAAGGTATATTCCTTCCTATTTGACATTTTGCTTGTACAAAGTATTTTTGAAAAATATGTGCATATTTAAGTTAAAATCGAGCAGAAATTGCATAGAACCAGAATGTACCTGGTGCCAGACCCAACCAGTAGACCAGGCGCCAGGTCCATTCTACTCCAATAGTAGAAATTGAGCAAGCTTCAGGGGAAATTCCATAACAGATCTGGTGTCAGGTGTGGCAAGTGTACCTGGTGCCGGGTCCATTATGTTTGCTAAGAAGAGACGACAAAAAAAAGAGCAAAAACAAAGGAAGAATAGAGTGCACTTGGTGTCAAGTGGGTCGAAGGTACTCGATGCTAGGTATGCTCTAGAGGCAAAAATTCTATACGCGCAATTAAGACTAATCCAAGGATTTTGGTATTTTCCTATTCCTACTCGGCCAAGACTTCCTCAACCATGAAATTGGCATCCAATAGGCCTATAAAAGTATAAGAGAATACAAGGATTTGATATATACAACTTAGAGAGGTGAATAAAAGGGCTGAAATTTTGATTCTCTCATTAAAGAAGGTGTTTACCTAAGTTAAAGAGGATTGTTCAAAGGGAGTCTTCAAGGAAGAAGAAATTGGCTTGTCTATGAGTGCTTTCTTTTCTCTTTGTCTTCTTTTTCTTCAGCAATGATGTATTTAATGTTTTTATTATAATTAAAAATTATTTTAGGATTCATGATTTTGTGTTAATTTAGTTATTTGATCAAATCTTTGTCATCTTTGGTGTTTGATTACTTGATTTCATTGATTATTGATGCGAGTTCTTCTAATTGACTTTGATACAACAATGTTAAGAGTTTCATTGTATTGATTTCGTATTTGTTGAATCTTAATGAATTTGAACGATGAAGTTAGGATTTTAGAATCAAGTGATCAAAGGTTCAGTTGATTTCGGCTTGACATAGGGTTATTAGCTAATTTCATGATTTTAAGGAATTGAGATTCATGCATGTTTTGGTTAGGATGGCTTGATTGACAAATCTAGTAAATGAATCAAGATATGAATGATGAGCTTAATAAACGTTTTGGTTATGTTAGCTTGATTGATAAATTTGTTAATATGAATCAAAATATAGGATTCTATGGATTAACAAACAAAGTGGAATTTACCTAAGTAAATTCATGACTTGACAAACGATTGAATTTTATGTGTAGTCCTTCATGATGCCAAGATGATAATTAGTTGAGAGAGTTGCTAATTGGTTTATTGTCATATTTTCTAGGATACTTGTCTAAATTTCATAAACTTACATACTTGAATTGTATATATTTCTTTTATTTTTCTTTTTATTCTTTTCTCACTTTGTTTAGATCGGTTAAACAATGAATGAAAAGTGATTAGTGTGTACTTGTTTCTTTGAGGATCGATACTCATTAATTCTCTATACTATGCTTGCAATAAGTATACTTGCTCACATGTGTATTTTAGAATTAATGTTTTAATTAAAACTTGATTAAAAGATAGATTTAAAATTGATGATTTTGTATACCCAAAATTTACGCATCAGGCTCCGACTACAACAGTACCTACTTCTTCAGGACCTAGCGCCTCAGGTTTGTGTTAATTTATTATTTTTTTAGTCCTATACATGCAATATTGTTGATTAATTTTTACATATCAATAAGGAATGGTAACTATTTAAATTGTTATTTCTAGATTCTTCATCTAGAGCTGGTCGGGAGGTGGAAAGTTACCCCCCGAGTAGGCTGAACCAGACCGTAAGAAGTACAAAGTTGGAGTTAACCAGCACAGAGGACTTATAGGGGTGGATACTTCTCACTTCAATTCCGTAGTTGGTTGTTTTGCACGAATGGGCAATAAACTTCCTTTAAAGCGTAGGGATTGGCATTATGTACCTCAAAGAATGAAAGATTCAGTGTTGGAAGAAATACAGGTAAATAAATTTCTTACTAACTTTGGCTAAAATCTCTCCAATTAAAAGTTCAATTTGTTAACAATTTATATTTTGTCTAATCACTTATTTGTTTAACACGTGTAACGACAATACAACTATGCCACCTGAGGGACGTATTGTCATAATGAAGATGCTTTGTGTAGCCTGAAAAGATTACAAATCCAAGCTCAAGCATAGATACTATATTCCTTTCTAGTATAGCACAGAGCCTATTACTTGTGGAGATAGAAGGGTCGACGAAGATCAGTGGAGGATGTTAGTTGACTATTAGCGTTTAGAGGATGTGCAGGTCATATAATTAACTCTATTAAGTTTTTTATATTGTGAAATTGTTTATGTATATAAGATGGTTATGGTATGTTTTTATTATGTATTAACTACTTTGTTAATTTATAGGCGGGGATTTGCAGAACAACCAAATCTATCATATATTACATATCCACTAGCCATAGGGAGGATGCCATATTCTGTAATACTTGATCAGGTATTTAGATTATCATATATGCTATTATTTTGTCTTTATTAGTAGATTGTAAAAAATTCTTATTATTATAAATATTATCTAATTAACTATTGTTCATGTTTGCAAAGAGCCTCATAAGTCTAGCCGACGTCACAGTATGATATGTTTCTTGCGACATGAAGGTGGCATGGTCGGCAGGATGATAGTTTGACTGCTGATATGATTGTAAGTCATTTTTTATGCTTTACTTTGCTAAATTGTTAAAATATGACAAAATGAATATATTAACTTTAATATTAACTCAATATGTATGTTATTTCTTAATTTTGTAGGACCGATTAGAGGCGGAGTGGTAGGCACTTCCTGACTCTGAGTGTACCAAGGAGGCGAAGGAATGGATTTTTTAGCGCATGTGCGGTCCTAACACGAGAGGTCGTGTTAGATGTTAGGGAAAGAGACCAACACCAACCGTAGTTAGACAGTCATCCAACTATTCTAGAGAGGTTGAGGAGGCTATCAAAGTGCAGGTTGAGACACGTATTCAGGCTATGCAAGCCGAGATGGAGGCATGTGTGGAGGCTATGCAAGCCGAGATGGAGGCACATATAGAATTAGCTCTATCCCACAGAGCTGACATAGATGCATTTGTCACAACTCCTAGACCTCCATCTAGTGCCTCTACGGCATCTCCTAGTGTTGGTTCTACATCTCATTCCCATTGAGTCATTTTATTTCACTCTTGTTGTATACGAGTTGTATTTGGGATTGATACATTTTATTTCCTACTTTTTCTATATGTATTATTACTTTTACTTGTACACATTTCAGTTTCATTTTAGTTTATTTATAGTTTGATTGAGGTTGGCTTTGCTGTTTTTTTTCTGTAATTGTGTTGAAATTTTAGCTTGGTCAGGTTTAATTTGCAAGTGGTAGATGCTCAAATAAACAAACTATAAAAAACGGAAAAAATAAAAACGACGGCCAAACCTATCATATTTAGTTAACGTCGCAATTAAGTAATTACAATAGTTGGAGACTGTCGCAATTGCAGATTATTTACGACGGTTATGGCCGTCGTAGTTAACCGTTGCAATTACTAATTAATTTCGACATTGGAGACTGTCGCAATTACTGATTATTTGCTACGGTTATGGCCATCGTCGTTAACCATCACAATTATTGATTAATTGCGATAGTTGGAAACCATCGTATTTACTGAGTAATTGTGACAGTTTTTCACCATATACAATGGTTCGTAGAATCTCAATTTTTCACTTTTCGGACTAAGTAATTGTGATGCTTTTACCTAACCGTCATAATTAAACCATTGTATTAACTAAATAATGGTTTTTTTTTGCCGTCTTTAGATAAAAACAACGGTGTTATATACGATGGCTGATAAACTATTGTTTATAGCTAAAATGATGGTATTTTATCAAATACGACAGTTTTATGGCCGTCATATTTGCGTCAATTTTTAATAGTGTCCATCCAAGGCTTTATGTACATTGAAAGAGTAACCTGAGCCTTCGAGCAATCTACTGATCAATCCAGACTCCAAAATTTTACGAGATGAAATAACATACGTATAAGTATAAAACTTAATAAGTCCCGTGTGTGCTAGTATTTTTCATTGAAAACAACGTGTAAATCAAGTTATGTTCAAAATATAGGCAAGATAGTGTGCTTGAATCCATTGCAAGAAGCATGATCAAGTAACAAGGAATAAATCTTATAAAGAAAGGTATAGAGTAAAACTCATGTGACATTTTGAAAAATGTTCAAAATCTCAAGAGGCAAGACATGCTAGTTCATGGTTTATGTATGATATGAACTCAATAAATTTCACTCAACAACATACAGGATGTAACACCCCACTAACTAAGCCCGCCAGGGCCGGGGATGTCGCCCCATCTAAAGGACAATGGGTCTTTATAACTAGGTCACACGAATAAAATAGCGGAATGAAAATAATACTTTAACTTAAAATTTATTACATCCCAAGAATAAATCCATGAATTCCCAAAAGAAAAACAAATTCATAAATAAAATTATCCACTCTCAACTCCCCAAAGCTATACATAAAAATAAATGACAACATTCTCTTCCAAGGCAGATAACACTAGCTACTTATCCCCACAGTAGAATCGACCTGAAATCATGGTAAAAAGGTGATAAGACAGAAATCTCAATAAGTCATTGTGTGCTTTGGGTGTTCAGTGAAAACAGTTCGTGGATTCAAAGTGTGAAATCTTTATAAGAGAAATATTAGCAAGCAATAAACATTAGTCAAAAGCAAGAGTGGTGTTTTGGCTTTTCCAGCCACACATAATCAATAAAAATCAACCACTCGAAAGAAAGGGTTATGGGTTACCACACATTGGGCCCCATAACCTGTCAGAATGCCGACACTTTGTGCAGACTGACAAAAGGTAGGTGATCGGCCTACCGGGTAAGATACTCCTCATTCTCTATACCCAAACAACAATCGGGTGTCCATTCCGGCATAACACAGTCACTTGACTGAAATAAAACTGCTAACTCGGACCGACATGACTAAGTAGTACTAACATTTCTCTAAGTTGAGCTTATCTTCTGGAGGTGGCCTCCTGCTGGAAGACTCACTCTTACTCTTCAAAATTAGTACTACTAGCCTACCCCTATTAAGTACTCAACGTAACGTATCCCTCTTTTGGGAAAATGAACATAACATAGTTCCACTTGAAAATGGCAATTAAGGATTTCCAAAGTCTTTGTCAAAATCAGTTTTAGAAAGAGTTTTGAGTTTGAGTAAATCTACTTATTGATTTCCAAATAATTTGTTTGACTAAAATAAGAAATGAATCAATCCTCAATTACCTTTACAGAAATGAGTGTCCATGTACTCTACATTTGGCTTGCCATAATAAACATTTCATATCAAACAGGTTTTATGCAGGAGCTTACCTGATTCTTGCTCACAATAAAAGGTCTCCAATAGCTTACCTAACCCCACATGAGGTAAATACAAACCACAATCAAACTCAAGCCAAAATCCACTTTCACAATTAAACCAGCTCAACTCACTACTACCATGATCCTAGTGTCCCAAGCTTTAAGGCCAAATAATCAATAAAAAGGCTTATAAGCCAAGGCTAATTTGATATTCAAAATAATTAGTGTTTTGGGAAATAGATACTAATAAGCTGAAGATTTAAATCCTGCTAAGAAAAATTTAGAGTCTATTTGATGAAGAGTCCTAGGTGGTATTAGGTAAAATAATGATTTATTAATAATTATTTGCTAGAAAATAATTGATAGCTAAAATTAGTTGAAAATAAATTTTAATGAGTCTTGATTAAAAGATAATAAATTTTAATAGGTTTTGGTTAAAAATAATAATTAAATTTTAATAATAAATATTTTACTTATTATGATTATTTTCATAAACGACTTTAGTTGATTTCATCATCTTATATAATATCTATATATTTTATTTTTTTCTAGCAAAAGCTATTATTTATTTGACTAAAATATCCTTATTATATATATAATAATCCAAATCTACCCTTCCTAGGGTTTTTCGAAATTACTAGCAAAAATCATAATATTAAATATTTTATTGAAGAAATAAAATTAGCTTAAGGACAACTAGGTCATGATCATAATTCTATTGCTAACCACAATCATGAACACATTCATCCCTTCACATCATCAAATCATCCAAATCATGAATATAAGCATAGATCCAAATTTACTAAGGCATGATCTAACATTTACTAGCATAAATATAACCATGGCTTTAATAATCACACAAGAATATAAATCCTATTCATCATAAATGACATAATCTCTAGCATACTTAATCATGGAGGCATGCATTAAATCCTAAAACACCATACATTCAGCCAAGATAATCAACTCATGCATAAATCTCATCTCCATCATATTCATACATATATTCATGCTTCAATCTCAACTCATCACAACAATACATACTCAAACCCTATTCATAATCCATCTTCTATCAACATCATCCTAGAGACATGAATCTAGAATTTAAAAGGAGGGTTAAAAAGGGTTACTTGATTGATGAATACCTTGAAGGAGTTTCGAATGGATCTCAACTCCTAGATAACTAGATCCGTCCAATGAAGATGAAGAAAGCATGGCCATTGGTGAAGAAGCCATTCGGCCAAGAAGGAGAGAGGTTCGGCCAAGAGAGAGAGAGAGAGAGAGAGAGAGTGTGTGTGAGTCCATTAGCATGTTTATTCATATACATATTCATTAAAGATCAAAGATTAGAGAAGATGAAGTTGTTAGAACAAATCTACCTTGAAGGTGTTCACAAAAATTCTGGTTTTTTATCCAAAAGAGCAAGTTAGATTTTGGAGTTTGATATTAAAAATGGTATGGATGGACTCACAGCAGTGAGTAGATGAATTCTGGAGTTTTTAGAAGAAGTTTGAAGTGATTTGGAGGGGTATTAGGCGAAAGGAAGGAGTAGGTGTTCTTGGTGTGCTATGTGTTCTTGAAGGTTGAAGAGAGTAGAGAGGTTTTGATTTGAAGCTGCCGAAATTCTGAAGGATTAGGGTTGGCCGAATTGTTTGTAGGGTTTTGGTAGATGATTTTCTGGTTTGGAAGGGAAAAGAAAAGGCTAGTTGTTGAAATCCTAAAAGAATATCTTAAGGAATCAAATTTGGAAACTAAATATAGCAAGAATATATTTGATCATTAGAGAGCTTTTGGGAAGCTGCTATGGCCGAATTGTTGTGCAGTGTTTCTGCTGGATGATAGCTGATTGAAGAGGGGTAATGGTGACCGAAAGGATGGAGTGAAATGGTGAAGAATAAGTCTGGTTGTTTGAAGAACATTTTATGGAAGGTTGCTAAATTAATGTTGCTGGAATTTTGGTATCTAATCAAAGCATGATTGCAGAGATTTGCTGGAGAGATTTTCGGGCAATCATGTCTGATTTTCATGCAGGAGCTTAGGGAAGACAATGGAGTTTTGATCATGGCTATTTAAGAGTGGTTTGTGCAGAAGAAAGCTGAGGTTTCGGCCAGGGATGAATTAGGAAACAAAGCTGAAAATTTTCCTGTATAGAATTGTCGCAAGGTGCTGAAATTTCTAGACAGTTTCGACTGCCATTTTCCAGTCAACTTGCAGAGAGTTTGGAGGAGATTTCAGGGGTCTTTCAAGGCTAGTTTCCAGCCTTCTTTATGGAGGAAAAACATGGCTAAGATTCTAAGCAAAAATTGAAAGAAAACAGTTTGGTTTCGGACCTCCAAAGCTGCGAACACAACCAGAAATTTCTCTGGTTTTGCACAGCATTTGTGCAGTCCGAAAATGGCTAGAAAAATTCAGATCTCAAGCTGATCAAAAGGCCATTTTCTGGCAGCATTTGGGAGGAAATAATGGCTAAGAATTTCGACACCTTGAATGCACAAGAAGCTGGAAAATTTTCAGTTCATGCCATGAAGGAAAATGAACCTAGCTAGAGTGCAATTTTAGAAGGTTCACTAGAGGGATTTATTCTCTTGGAATCTCCCACATCTCTACCACATTTTCAGACCACAAGATGTCTTTCACTAAGACATTTTGAACCTTCAAAGCCACAGCACTTTACTGAAATTTCTGGAATGAAATTGGCTAGAACAAATTTGACCAATCTAATGAATTGAGAAGTAAGAGAAATTAAAGATCAAGAAGAAATGAATTCTCCTAGGAAATTTTGAATAGGCACAAGAATAGGATTAGAGTACTCCTATCATGTCTCTCCTAGGACAACACATCTGCCCTATGCTAAGATTCTTAAGGCCGAAAATACCCCTTCCCAAGCAAAAATAAAATTTAATCATGCTAAAACTCCACGATGGAATTTGAACCTAAGACCTCAAGAATTAATTCCAAAGCTCTAACCATTAAACCATAATAACTCTTGTTTTTATTTTCTCTCTAAAATATTTTTCCTATTTAATCCTCAAGCTATCTCCCTATTTCCTCCTCAAGCAGAAATTACCATTTTGCCCTTCTTACCCAATAATCATAATCAAGCCCTATAAACTATAAAACACAAATTTAAAGCACATAAAATCATATAAAAATATATTTAAACATGCAATTAAATATGATATGCATCCCAACCCCCTTATTTTAAGGTTGGTTCCAACTGGGGTTTCACACAGGAATTAGTGCTTACATTAGGAATTAGTGCTTATGCTAAGGATTACTGCTTATGCCTGGAAGACAAGATAATTGCCTATGCCAAAATTAGCTAAACCCAATGTCCGATTGCCCCATTTAGAGTAAAATAAATCCCAAAACTTAGCCAGGTTACTTGGATTCATCTATCTCTAACATGAGTTAGTACAATGGTCAAAGCCCTTGTTGAGTGATGAACGCTTAGATTGATACACACATTTATGTACAAGTGAAAGAAAATGTTTAATTTTCCTTTTCTATAACTTTGTCATGTTATACAATGCAAGAAGAAAAGTGTCATAAAACATGGTCTCAACTAGTAGTGGAAACATGCTCAAGCTATTAACAAGAAAAGAATTCAAGGGATTCATAAAGTGCATTAGTTTTAAAAGAAAATGTTCATGCCTTAATATAATAGGAAATCACTTAGTTTGAAAACCAAGGAACTAACATATCCATGATTCATAAAATGTTCATATATAAATAATTTAGAGAACCATTAGTCTATAATGAAGTTTATAAACAAACGGACTCATTTTACACAAATGATCATGCAGGAGCATAATAGAAAAATAGCTAGCTAAGTAGGGGTTGGAAATCGAGGGACTAACCTTAGATATCTTTCGTTTACTTGTTCATATTTGCTAGTTTAAGGAGTTCCTTACGTTAGGTCCTCCTACAACATTGCATTATATCATCCAAGCTGCACAAAGTGTCTTATAATAAAAGAATGACAAAATAAACCTATTCTCTTCCTATGGCTATTTAGGGTTAACTAAGAAGATCGCTTTGGTGATCCTATATAAGTTGCAAATACTCATCAAAATTCATGCTATTCTCTTCCTAATATCCATGACCTGAAGTACACTCAGATTCTAAATGGTCACAACTGGTTTTTGGAACAAAAGTGGTTAAAATAATTTACATTTTCCACTTAGGTAAACCAGAGTTTCAGCAATGGCAACTTTTAGTATTTCTGTCATAACTTTCTGCTCACAACTCCAAATCTTGTCAAATTGGTTCCAAAACATTCCTAAAAAAATTAGATACAAAGTTATGTTCATGAAGTTTCAGAATGCATGACCATTTCGTACACATTTGCACAAACATATATGGTCCTTTCATGTCCATGGCAAAATCCCCTAATTACATTTACAATTTGCACTAGCTATATTTCCCAACTCTTGTATATAACTCATACAATCTAAACCTTCCTAATCCTTGTTTTAGACTTATATAAGTATGATTCAATCATCCTTTGAATCCATCTTTAAGAAAAATGCTTTAAAAATGCATAAAATGAAATATAGCAAAATAATATTTTTCATAAACAACTTTAGTTCCTTTCATTTCGTGCATTTCTTTGTGCTCAAAATTCCAGAAAATCAACTCTCCTCTACTTAATCTACTTTTCCTTATCATTCCAAAACTTGTTTAGGTTCAACCGTCTTAATTTATATCCCTCTAATTCAAAGGAAATTCACAATGGCTAAACAATTCGTTTATTTTGTTTACTTTCACAATAAATAGCTTCACAACATTTCCTCCCATAAATTCCTTACTTCATTTCTTTTGCTAATTGTCAACATTTTACTACTTCAAGGTACACCATGCAAGTCATAAGTCATAAAATGACACAAATACTCCCTTTAATCAGTCGGCTAACATTCTCCACATCAACAATAGTTTCATTTCAATCTCCTTCTAAGAATTCATGTTATTCAAGTATAAAATTCACAATATAACAAATCTCCATTAAGCATAAATCAACTTTAACTCTAAAAAGAAAAACATCACTTACTTGAGAAAGTAAATCAAGCTTGCAAAATGATTTCCTTCTTCCTCCCTTTTTTTCTTCTTTTCTCAATTTTCTTTCTCTCTCTTCTCCCAGTTTTTCTTTTCTTTTTCTTTCTCTCTTCTTCTTCTTTCTTTTTCCTTTTTCTTTCTTCTAGTTTCTTCTTTCTTTCTTTTCCTTCTCACTTTCTTTCTTCTTTTTTCCTAATTTCCTTATTCTCTTCCCTTTCCTTCCTTTTATGTTGTTTCCTTAATTACTTAGCAATTCTAGAAACTCTTGAAATTTATCCCTTCATAACTTGACAACTATAGAACTTCTTAGAAGTTCTTGGTAGATGACTAAGCATCTCTAGAAGGTCTCATATTATAATAGAAGATCTTAGAAGTTTAGGGAAGATAATGGAAAGTGAGAGAAGCCAATGGAATATGTTACAACATGATGGAAGGAAGTAGAAAGTTTAGGAATCTTAATCCAATCATATTAGGTCCAATGGGCTTCCATCACAGGCTTAAATATCCCACCAAAATTTATTAGCATAATAGGCCGTATTATCTTCTTTCTTTTTCTTTTCAATAGGCTATTTATTATGAGCCCAAGCCATTAATCAATAGGTCTATTTCTCCTATATTCCACTTAAAATAAACATATATATAAATATAAATATATATATATATGTATGTATCATTACTATATACATTTTCATTTCAAATAACCCATGCAGTAAATAACTTTTTAGGGAAGGGTATTACAATCTACTTTGCTTTCGTCCTTGAAATTTGCTTTTACCTTGGTTTTTTTTTTTTTTTTAATCAAACTTCTGTTTCTAATTCCTCATGGTATCTGATTCTTCCTTATTCATGGCTACTACACGAGTTTTGATAGGTCCTTCATTTTCCTTTAATTATCCTGGGTTGAATTTTTCTCAAGCAAATGGTATGTTTGCCTATCTTTTAACATGCAAACAATTAACTAAATTGTGTCCCCTCTTTCCACAATGATAACATATCCTAAGCCTTTTTTCTACATTCCCCATAAGTATGTCCACCTTTTTTACAATAATTACATTGTTTATATTCCAACTTTTCCATAATTGGTCCTCATTTCTCAAAAATTTTTCCTTAGCTTGTTGATTCGGTTCTGCTTCCCTCTTGCGATCCTGTCTAGCTTATTCTAAATCTTCCCTTCCAATCAAAAGGTTATTTCCATAGTAGACTGTATCCAGTTGGGGCCATGGCAATCAATGTTCGCCTTAACTCAGGTCATAATCCTTTTGTAAATCACCGAGCTCGAGCTGATTCTATTTGCACCAATAAAAGACAATACTTTGAAAGCCGAGCAAACTCAACTGCATACTTTCTAACAGTCTTCTCTGCTTGTCTAAAATTTTGAAATTCTTTTTCCTTTCTTTCAACTACCTGACGAGGTATAAATTCATTTTTAAATTCTTCCAAAAATTCTCTCTAAGTCCAGTCCTTCTGTTCTTACTCTTATACCTCTTTCTTTCTCAACCACCAATCTCAAATAGGTCCTTAAAGTCTAAATGTAGCAAATTGAACTTTCCTCTACTCAGAATAATCTAAAACTATAAATGTGTCTTCTATCTACTCCATCCATGACTTGGCCTCTTATTCTTGATCCGTTTTTTCATATGAAATTTTAGGAATCGTTCTAATGCTTAGTCTATTTCTTCTTCAGGGCATCATTCTTCCCGTGTTGGAGCCCTTGATAAATATTGAAGTACTGTTGTAACATTTTGTAATATCTGTGTCACTTCAATCTCTGAGGGTTGTTTTCTCATTCTTGGTGTAATATATTTCCAGTAGTATCAGCTAATCTTCCTTTAGTTCGATCTCTCACACATCCACGTATTGTACATTTCGGCGGAATTTCGGTTTCATCTTCAATTCCAATAAACAACTCACTCGACATCTATTAATAATGAAAGAATACTTGAAAACCAATTTCACATCTCACAAGTAGGTACAACCATATAAGTATTACATAAAACAGAGGGAAAAGTCTATCATGCATATGTTGATATATATTCCTTAGTAGTTTCACATACTTTCTTATCCTTATTGTATGCTTCCACATACATCTCTCGCGTAAGGTCTATATCTAAACATCTTGCATTTGCACTTTTATGCATATACATTCTCCTTCACAGGTTTCTTGCCTTACAATCTACAATCACAAGATAGTTGCAAGTTCTATACCATCGAGAATCCTTAATCTAAGGCTTCTCCTAAAAATATTAGCTTAAGCTCTGGTACCAATTGTAATGACTCATATTTTCCCATTGTAGTAGGCATTATATAGTGGGATGTTGCCCCTTCTGATCTTCTAGACAATGTGTAATATCCCGTCTAATCCTACCCTTAGTACATGGGGAATGTAAGCACTAAATGGTACTTTGTATGTGTGTATTTATATTTGCATGATTGTCCATATAATTAATTGTGTTTTAGATCACTTAGTGAATTTATGAAGGCTTTATATTTGGAAAGATGAGTTATCTAAAGTTTAGAATTTTAATTGGCATATGAAATGCTTAGGGTGAGTATGAAGGGAATTTGCAAGTGTGACATGGGCGCAAGAGTAGTTGTGGTCTAGCAGTTATTAGTTGGAGTGCAATTCTTGGATACTTAAGATTGAATCCTAACTCTAGCACAAATTATCTCCTTTACCTTGAAATTCTTCTTCCTAGTCGCCACTTAGGTCCTATTTACGGGAGTTTTATTTGTTGGAATATATGCCCAAAATGTACTATGTATTTCTGTATTTTAAAAATTAATAAAAGATTCATTCATTAATGGTTGTTTGTTTACTATATTCACACACTAAAGGTCTAAGTGTGTTAGTAAGTAATCTATGTGACTAGGTCATGCTTTATCAAGGTTTAGATCATTACACTATAATTTTTAAATGGAGAATGGTTTCCCTTTAACCAGTGAGTAGTTTACTCGCACCAATAGTATAAAAGGATTTAGAATACGTAGAATTGGACCATACGATAATAATCTTTAGTGTAAGTACTAAAATAAATAAAGATTGGTTTATCGCAACTACTGCATGGACGAGTACCCTAGAATTTGAGTATAAGTTAGTGGTCTGGTGAAGTTGGATTTGTACACTTTGATATATGTTGGGCGAGGTCTTATCGCAAGGCCGATAACTTTGTACGTTGGGCGTATGACTCTAGTTAATTAAGACGGACTTATACAATAGAGTTTCTATACTTCATTACATGAAGAAATCACCCCCTTGTGATTGTCCAAGACAATCTAATAATCTGGGGCTCTGGGAAATATATGACTAAGTATATACACTTTTGGGTAACTCTCTATGATAAGTGGATACATATTGGAAGTCATAGATTATCAGACTAGCTATCAAAGGATGGTAGATGTCATTGAAAAATGTATTAGTACTATTTTTCAATGACGGGTGTTACGTAAACAGATATTTTCATCATTACACCTGTAGGTCGAAGACACTACATTTGCAATATAATTCTTGGGATCAATATTTTCATATGGTGATAAATAGAATATTTAAAATGATTAAAATGCAGCTATATGTTAGCATGGGTATTTTGGTCATTTTAGAAGTAAAAAATAATACTATGTTTTTTGGTCCCCAGAGTAACTCAAATAACCTTAGTAAATTTATTTACTATATGGCCTTATTGGGTGAATTTATTATTAAAAGAATTATTCTAGGAGTCTAATTATTTATTTATTTGGGTTAGAATAATTAATTGAGTTAACTTAATTAATTAGTTTATTAATTAATTATCTTGTGTAATTTTATATTAGGCCCAAGTAGTTTAATTAATTAATTAAAGAATTAATTTAATTAATTATTTTATTAATTAATTATCTTGGATAATTTTTTATTGGTCTCAAATAAATTAATTAATTAATAAGAGAGTTATTTAATTAATCATTGGACTAATTAAAAGAGGATGGCCCATCAGGGTTTTGATAGAAGCAACCATGTAAAAGAAAAAAAAAAGGAAAAAGAGGAGAAAGGAAACATAGAAATATAGGTGGCTGATTTTGTTTCTAAAAGGAAAAGGAAAGCTAATATTATAATTATAAGCATCTCGTGTGCTATTGAAGGGTTGACCAAATTCTAAGATTGATAAAAAGTACTTTCGGAAAGAAAAAAAAGCCACCTTCTTTTGGTTTTATTCTCTTTCGTTTCTCTTCAACGTTTAGCTATTTTGTTTTTATTCCAATTTTATTCATCCTAATCCTACTTTTATCGGTAAAGGTCAATAGAAGTTAAAAAATATTCTGAAAGGTCAAGAGTTTGGAAACGTGATAAGTATTGGATGCAAAGAAGCTAACGATTAGTTGGTATCCCTGCAAAACAAATAGACATTCCTATTCAATAAGTGGTATCGAACCTAAATCCGACTCCAGTTATTAAAGTTAATAGCTCGAAAAATAAGTATTCTCAGACTTTGGCTTGGAAAAATTTTTAATTTGTTATCTTCTGCTGTGTATTTATTCTTGCAATCATTCATTATTTTCCTTGAATTTATTAAGAAGAAATATATATATATATATATATATATATATTAGTAGGTATTAAGAAATACCTTCTAATTTCTTTGGTGATACTAACTTCTTTTATAAAAATTTATCTATCTAAATATTTAAATTAATATCTTTAAGACAATATCCACCTTTATATTTTATTAGTGTATATATGTACATAAATGCATACATATATATATATATATATATATATATATATATAATTATCTCCTAAAATTTAGTTTAGAAGGATAATAATATGTCTATATCTATAACTTGAAATTTATTTTAGGTAAACTTCTTTTAGTATCTAAATAAAAAGAATTTTAGTTTCTATCTCTAAAATATATTGCAAATATCTTCTCTAATCTTTTATTTGTGGGGGGGGAAAAACCAGAATCTATTCTTCTTCCAATATGATGATATCATTTAATTACCTAATCCGTAATTCAGATTTTGCTGAAGATAGGAACATACAATATATTTCTTTAACACTCCAACTCTTATCTTTTCCATTTAGAGAGATTTTCGCATGCCTGCAGCACCGAACTTCAGCCATGCTATACACGCAACTATTTACCTGTTCATGCAAAAACAAAACCAAACACAGCTTTTCGGCGAGCATTCTTGCACAATTTCACAGACGCACCACTTCAGCAAATGAAACCAGCCGACACACATGCAAGCCAAGCACTAGTTTCCTTTTCGGCCACCCCAGCCTGTTATTCTACCACCAACTAAAGCCGACAGAAAGTACTACAAACTGGAAAAAAATAATACGTAATACTTTCTGCTTCACACCATAAGAGTCCATGTATAATCAGCCAGCTGAGGAGGAGTATTCATCTCCTCAAAACTCTTAAGGCCGACATCCTGTAGTGATAAAATCGCAGCTACCTATAGCAGGCTGATTTCGATCACACCCCATCAGCACACAAACACCAACGATACACACACAAAGCTGGACGCTCTTCGGGCTTTCTGAAGAGTTCGTAGCTGAGGCTACAAGAGGCCACAACGGGACATGCAGGTTGCAGCAAACCTGAGCAAAAACCCCAGCTAGCCCAAGCAAATCTAGCCGCCAACTTAGGAGCTGTATAGTTCCACTTGAACTCTGGCGAAGGCTGGATTGTCACAGCTTTAACCTCCCTTGAACAATCAGAGTTCTCTTGGTGATAAACTCTGATTTTACCTCTCAAACTCTTGGCCGACACATACCCACACTCCACCAGCAAACAAAATCAAAAGTCATGCAATTTAACACTTTTTTATCTCGGCCAGCCCGCACTAAATTTGGCAAAGCAGAAAACACATGAAATCTTCTCTAAACTCAAGCAGGCCGAAAATCCTCTCTAAGCGCTCAACTCACACGATCATCATCAAATAAGGCCACTGGTTTTTTTTTTCTCACCCCACCTTTCGGTTATATTAAATCTCTACCAGGTGGCAACTTCTCTTCCTTCTCCTTCTTAGATCTTTATCCCTGTTAAGCCGCAACAAAAGAGTTAATCTTTCCCTTCTCCTACTTGCAAAGGATTCAATAGAAAACCCTAGAAGACCTAAACGAGTACTCTTCTCTCAAAGGATTCGACTTACCAAGCAAGGAGTCGCCAATCGAGCTCTTAGATCGGCTACATTAAGGGGTAACTATGGTGCCTATACAAAGGTTTAGTTGAGTGATATAGTTGTATGAATATTAAAGGCGGGAATAGGGTTTATACGTATTATTGGAGATATTGTTATATCTTGGGTTAGAAGAACAAATTATGCTTGTAAAGCCAAGTAATCTAACCCTATATATTATTCATGGATTTTATGTTATAATTGTTATTACGTATTGTGAATAATATCTATTAGCACTATTAACTTTTTCAATAAAAATATACATATATATATATATATAACACTTACTATTAAAAATTATTATTTATTATTTCATTATTATTAACATGGCTTATATTTATTAAGCATTTAATTATTTAAGTACTTACTTACTAAATATTTTGTCATTTAATTATTTACTGATACTTGAAGCTAGTGAAGTGATTTGCTTATGATTATTCAATCTGTATCACTAGTGATGTTTAATATAATATATGGTGAGATAAAATCCCTACTGAGATATATTTACGTTTAATAATTTTATTGTCGGTAATTAGTGCATTATTACTATGTTCAATCAATATAATATGAAAATTATATTATTCTCTCGTAATATATAGATATATGTTACTGTTAACATTTGTTTTTATTTTTGTTTAAATTATTAATTAACATTTATTGGATTCCAAAATGATTAATTATTAAAATTACTATGTGTCGTTATTTAAACAATACTAATTATTGTGAATATTTGTCATTAAAACTATTATTCAATTATTATAATATTAACCATATTATTAAAAGGTAGTCAAGTAAAACTCAATCAATAATTATTATTAATTTCTGTCAGTAAAATCATTATGTACAACTTATTGATACAACCATTAACTAATATTTGTTAACGCTACCATTATTATTATTATTATTATTATTATTATTATTATTATTATTATTATTATTATTATTATTATTATCTTCTCTCCACTTGGTAGTACACTTATGGTGTGCATTTTATATTGGTGGACTTAATATTATGTACCTAGATAGAGTAGGGGGTTTGATCTATGAGGCTAATTAGAACAGTGATTGATTAATTATTTTAATTTTCCATGGCAATAGGAGAGGGTTTCCAAGGTCAAGTGACAACACAATAATTTGAGAATAAACCCTATAGACCGAGGAGCATTAAATGTTTGATATAAAAGCACTAAATTGCAAGTCAATTAGAAAATGTTTGTTATTTCAATAATGTCATTGACTAAAATGCAAGCTTGACTATTTCTCAATAAAAGTTTCCTTCAAATAAAGATTTTATTGGAAAACCATCCTTTAATTATAAAATGATTTTATAGCTAATCATTTGGAAATCATGCTTGCATTGGATTCTGATCGATATATTGAAACATTGAGCACTCAATAAGAGTAGGCCCTAGAACTAACCTTTGAAGAGTGGGGCAAGTCTCTCAATAGGAGGTTACCTCTGAGAGGGGAGCTCTATCTGGAAAATGTGACAATCCTAGCAGGTCAGGCCAGTCCGAGCTAGCACCTCAATCCAAGTAGAAGCTAGCACCTCAATCCAAGTAGGCTGATATCCCAGGGTGGACATCTAGTAAGATAAGGTAAGGGATGGAAGAGTATCTTATCCAGTGGGTCATACACCCACTACACTGTGATGCAAGGTTTCGTAGTGTTTGTCATAATGTAGGGTTTCATAACTAGGCTATGATGCAAGGTTTCATAGCCATTTATTTTGAGTGGTTTTTGTATAATACATATCTTTGTGATTCTGTTTTGTTGTGATGAATACCACTCACCTTGATACGAAAAATGTTTAACTTACAATCCACTTTTGTTAAATGATTTCAAAGTGCATTCATGAAATTTATTTTGATTCAACCGTGAGTACACACAGAGCTTACTGAGATGTATTTCTCACACTCCTTTAATGTCATGTTTCAAGGATTGCCAACTTTTGCAAGGTTGCACGCTATTAGAAGATAGTTATCTTTAATTGTTTAATTTTGTTCTTAGTTGAGGATTGTTTCATTTTATGTAAATTGAGAGACCTATAAACATTGTTCTCCTTTGTAATAAGATTTTTAGTTATTTCTACTTTTGTTATTTCTTCACCTAATTATAAAGACCCCCTGGTCCATGGACGAGGCGACATCCCCACCCTCTTTGGGCACATTTGTTGTGGGGTGTTACACAAGGGATCTTTATAATAATTACAACTTAATAAAAGCTATGTGCTCTTATATTAAAACATAAGAAGTACAGAGGGTTCAACTTCTGATACACATGACCAAGAGGGAAAAAAATCCTACTATGCACATACAAACCATATCTAAGGCTTTATGTACATTTAAGTATAAAACTTAGTGAGTCCGTGTGTGCTAGTGTTTTTCCATGGAAAACTTACTTGTAAATCAAGTAATGTTCAAAATGTAGGCAAGACAGTGTGCTTGAACTTATTCCAAGAAGAATGATTAGGTAACAAGGATTCAATCTTATAAAGAAACATATGGAGAAAAACTCGTGTGTCATTTTGAAAAATGTTCAGAATCTCAAGAGGCAAGATATGCTAGTTCATGATTTATGCATGAGAGGAACTCAATGAATTCGACTCAGCAACCTTCAAGAGTTAGTGCTTATGCCAAGAGTTAGTACTGACACCAAGAATTAGTGCTTATGCCAGGAAGACAAAATAATTGCATACACCATGATTGGTTAACCCAATATCCTGTCACCGCATTCAAAGTAAGATGAATCCCAAAACATAGCTAGATTACTTAGATCCATCTATCTCTAACGTGAGTCAGTACAATAGTCAAAACCTGTATTAAGAACTCAGCGCTTACATTAATACAAGTTCATGTCCAAGTGATAGAAAAGGTTTAATATCCCTTTTCATAACTGAAGAAGAAAAGTGTTATAAAACATGGTCTCAACTAGTAGTGGAAATATGCTCAAAGTATTAAAAATGAAAAGAATTCAAAATATTCATAAAGTGCATACGTTTTAAAACAAAAGGTTCGTGCCTCAATATAATAGAAAAATACTTAGTCTAAAAACTAAGGGACTCACATATCTATGATTTATAAAATGTTCATATATAAATAATTTAGGGAACTATTAGTCCAAAATGAAATTTATAAACAAACGGGCTCATTTTGTACAAAATGCTCATGCGCGAGTTTAATAGAAAAACAGCTAGCTAGGTAGGGTTTGGAAATCAAAGGACTCACCTCGGCTATCTTTCGTTTACTTGTTCACCTTTGTTGATTTAAGGATTTCCTTAGGTTGGGTCCACCTATAGCAATGCATTATATCACCTAAGCTTCACAAAGTGTCTTATAATAACAGAATGACAAAGTAAACCTATTCTCTTTCTATGGCTATTTAAGGTTAACAAAGAAGTTTGCTTTGGTGAGCCTAATTAATAAGTTGCAAATACTCATCAAAATTCATGCTATTTTCTTCCTAATATCCATATTTTGAAATACACTTAGGTTCTCAAGGATCACAACTGGTTCTTGGAACAAAAGTGATTAAAATAATTTACATTTTCCACTCAGGCAAACCAAAATTTCAGCAATATCAGCTTTCAGTATTTCTGTTATGATGTTCTACTCATGGCTCCAAATCATGTCAAATTGGTTCCAAAACATTCCCAAGACAATTAGGTATAAATTTCAGTTCACAGAGTTCCAGAATACAAGACCATTTCGTACAATTTTACACAAAACAAACATGGTTATTTCATGTCCAAGGTAGAATCCCCTGATTGCATTTACAATTTGCACTAGTCATATTTCGCAACTTTTCTACATAACTCATACCTTCTAAACCTTCCTAATCCTTGTTTAGGACTTATATAAATGTGATTCAATCATTCTTTCAATCTAGCTTTCAAACAAACACTAAAACAAGGCATCAAATGAAAAATAGCAATATATCATTTTTCATAAACAGCTGATGGGGCCTAATTTTGTCAATATTTTCCTATTTAGTTAAGGTTATTTTATAATACTTTTTGTTCAAAACTAGTCATTTTTTTTCCTATTTGATATTTTACTTGTGAAAAGTATTTTTGATAATTTTGTGCAGGAATTGGAAGATTTGGAGCAAAATTGTAATTTTCGAGAACTGACCCGGTGCCTGCCCAAAGTAGCTAAACCGACTGTGGTTCTAATCTGGAAAAATAGAGAAAAACAGAGCAAAATCGAGAGAAACCAGTGCTGGACCGGCGCTGTTCCAGACGAAGTGACTTAGCTCTGGCCTTACTCTATTGTGGCAGTTCAAAGTTTTTTTTCAACCTAAATTAGGAATTACCTAAGAGATTCACTTGCTTCCAATCTGTACTCGATCCAGGACTTCTGGAGAACGACTTTTAGCAACCAAGGGGCTTATTTAACTAAGAAAAAGTAAAGATTAATGTATAAATTCAAGGAATCAAAGCTAAAATCACTTATTGAAGGGGGATTTATCACTCAAATGAGTATTGTTTCAAGGAGGTTATCAAAGGAGGAAAAAGATGGCTTGTCTATGAGTTTTTTCTAAGACCTTTATTATTATTTTTTTTTCTTTGAACAATGATGAGATTAGTGTTTTGATTGTAATTGAATATTATTTTTTTGGATTCATGATATTGTAATTTATTCAATCTTTGATCAATTAATTGTTATTTTTAGTATTTGATTACTTGCTTTTCTTTGTAGATTGATAAAGTTGAATTTCTTTCTAATAGACTTTGGAAACGAAGTTAGACTGAGTTCAATTTAATTAATTCTATATAATTGTTATCATAAATGGATTGGAAAAGAAGGTTAAGAATTGAACTTAAATAATCAAAGGTTAGTCAATTTCACCTAGAGTATAAGGTTATTGGCTAATTTCATATTCATATTGCCTAGAGTATAGGGATATTCATGAGGAATATGTTTGATGCATTTTTTTAGTTATGTTGATTTGATTGGAAAATCTGCTAATTTAATCAGGAAATAGTAATTCCATGGATTGAAAAAGAGATGGATTATATTTTTATTCCTTCATGATACTAAGACAATGATTGATTATTGTAAGTGTTAGATAGTTCATATCATGTTCTCAATAATAACTATTTAATTCCGTGTTTTTCTCTCCAAGAATTGTGTCTATATTTTGTCTTTATCTTTATTTTTACTCTTTATTACTCTAATTGGTAGATTAAATATTGAATGAAAAGTACACTACAAGAAAACTATGAATCTGCTACGGACTTTTGTCACGAAAAATTTTCCATGGCAATCAGCGATGGATTTTGCCACGAAATAGAAAAATACAAGCAACTTGCGAGGGAAAAATACCATAGCAAATCCGTGGCTATTTTCCACAGAATTGCGATGCAATTAGTAGCAATACCAATATATTCCGTCGCAAATCGGTAGCAAAAAAAGGCACCAAAAAATTATGCCAAATATTAGCCACCGATTTACGATGAAAATATTTTCGTGGCAAAATTATGCCAAACATTAGCCATGGATTTGCCACGGAATCACAAAGTAATAATAAAAAGAAAGGGCTAAATTTTTTATGTGTCGTGGCAAATCCGTGGCAAATTGTTGGGTATTTCAGGCTCGAATCATATACGGCGCAGCGGAAGAATAAAATGAGATACCATCCCAGAATCTGCATATGTGTGGAAAACAAGATATAAAGATAACAAAGGTAACAGCTTTTTACCTTTCTTTAATCGTCCGAAGAACAAAATTTCTTCTTCAAGTCGATGCGCGATCCAGCAATCCTCTTGATCAAACTGCACGAGAGTTAAACGTCTAACCACTATAATCACAATGTATGATTATCTCTAACAGTAATCCACACAGAGGAATACTCAAGCACCAAAATTTCCTGTACTAGCAGAAAAAGATGGCGGCTAGGGTTTCTCAAGAACAATCGTGAGAGAGAGAGAGAAGAAGAGAAGGTTGCTAGGGTTAGAGTTTTTCATGTCTTTCACCAAATTAGCTAAGGTTTCGAGTGTATCTCTATATCACATGAAAAATCCTACTCAAAATATACTCCAATCTCAGAATTCTAAAACAGTTAGAATTCCCTAATTATAATTGGAAATATCAAGTTCTCACAATTATAATTTGGACAATTAATTATAACTAATTATAATTTGGCCACAACAACTTCTCTTTCTCACAATTAACCTCACTATGTTATCAAATAACATCTTGATTATATAATCCTCTATTGTGTGTGACCTATTAGGTTTCCCAGCCAATTGGTAGCGAATATGAATTAATCCAAACGTCTTTGAGATTAATAATCTATAATTAATTAGAATTAATCCTATTAATTCTAATCAGGATTGGTTTATTAATTCATCAATTAATAAACCCATATTCACAAATCATGAGCGGTATCTAGCAACACATCATGACCACCCAAGAGTCCAGGAAGTCAAGTGGCTTGACATGAACCCTTCAATAACAAACTACAATGCAATTAACTCCTTTCACCATACAATATCTCATTCGGTTTGGAGTACGAAATTAGTGCCAACTCCCTCCAGAATTAATTCTAGCCCGAATACAATAGTACGTATACCAATAACCCACTACTCTAGATGTGTATCAATTGGAACTATTTCCAATACACAATCGTCTTAGCCAAAGACTTCTCGAGTAGTAATTCCTACAAGTGGCCGTGAGATATTTGCCCCTACTATTAGGAGTGGTGAATCCTTTATTGACCCTCTCAACTACTTTCGTTTGCCTCGCAATGTACCTAATATCCATCCGATAGGCGGCCCTCGATCAAGCTCCAGAGATTGGAATCAAAGTATAATACTCAGCAAACAAAGTACCTTGGAGATCTCAAATCTAAGAATACTTGCACGTTTGCTATATTGAGATTATATAACTGATACTAAATAGTTATCCATGTGATTATCTCAAAGTTAGGTCATCCAATGAACTTGTTCCATTAACAAGCATCCATGTGTTAACTTTGAGTATCTCAATACTCACGGATATGAGAACCACCATCTGATCAAATCAGGAAGTCTAACACATGCCAGTCTTAACGCATTAATAATGTCTTGTCTCATTAATACTACGACTAATGACTATTTAAGTACTAACACTATACAATATAGTAGGAATCTCATATCATGATCTCTATCATGATTTCTTTAATACAGTGTTGTACTAGGGACTTTATTGAACAGTTATATTACTTAAAAAGTAAACAAAAGAAACTGTAAGATAAATAATGCATTTTATTAAAATAAAATGTGCCATATACAATATATAAGTGATTGCCTCTAGGGCACAACACTAACACAATCCGTGGCAATTCCGTAGCAAATTGCCACGGATTTGTCACGGCATTTTTTTATTCTAATTTATTAATTATATTGGTTTGTATTAATTTTATTCCATACATTTTAAATAATAACGATGAAATATTTTGTAAGTATCTTGATTTTATTTATGTTTTAATGCGTTCATTCTTAAAATGGAATTGAAAATAAGATATATTATTTTTTATTATCGAAATATACATTTGTATTAAAATTAAAAATTTTAAATAAATAATATTATTTTATTTTATTTAGACTGTAAAAGCTATTGAAAATTGTTGTGAAGAACTATATTATCATTGAGAGTATAAAAAAAAAGTATGTTACGAAAAATAGTGATAAAAAAGAAAGGGCTAAATTTTTTGTATGTTCCATGGCTATTTGCTACGGATTTGCCACGGAATCACAAAATTGCCACTAATCCATGGCAAATCAGTGGCAGATTGCCACGGTATTTTTTTTCTTTTTTTTTGTTCTAATTTATTAATTATATTGATTTGTATTAATTTTTGTTCCATACATTTTAAATAACAACGATGAAATATTTTGTAAGTATCTTGATTTATTTATTTTCTAATGTGTTTATTTTTTAAATGGAATTGAAAATACGATGTATTATTTTTTAGTATCGAAATATATGTTTATATTATAATTAAAAATTTTAAAAAAACGATATAATTTTATTTTATTGCGATTGCAAAAGTCATTGAAAGTTGTTGTGAACAACTATATTATCATTGAGAGTATACAAAAAAGTATATTACGCAAAATAGTGATAAAAAGAAATAGTTAATTTTTTGTTGTGTATTCCGTGGTAAATCCGTGGCTATTTACCACGGATTTTCCACGGAATGAAACAATTGCCACTAATCCGTGGCAATTCTGTGACAGATTGCCACAGATTTGTCACAGTATTTTTTCCTTTTTTTTGTTCTAAATTATTAAATATATTTGTTTGTATTAATTTTTGTTCTATAAATTTTAAATAACAACGACGAAATATTTTGTAAGTATCTTGATTTATTTAATTTCTAATGCATTCATTCTTGAAATGGAATTGAAAATAAGATTTATTATTTTTGAGTATCGAAATATACGTTTGTATTAAAATTAAAAATTTTAAAGAAACGATATAATTTTATTTTATTTCGACTGTAAAAGCCATTGAAAATTGTTGTGAAGAACTATATTATTATTGAGAGTTTATAAAAAAGTATGTTACGCAAAGTAGTAATAAAAAGAAATGGCTAAATTTTTTGTGCGTGTTCCGTTGCTAATCCGTGGCTATTTGTCACAAAATCACAAAATTGTCATTAATCCGTGATAGATTGCCACGGATTTTCCACGACATTTTTTCTTTTTTTTTATTCCAATTTTTTTGGGATAATCTACCCAAAAAAAAAAACTTGTTTTTTTTTTCTAACACTTAGAAAACTTTTTGTCAGTCTTCCCACTTCCTCCTCCTACCCTCCCGCTACCCCCCCCTAGCTGGTGTCCCCCATCCTAACTTCCCCTCCCCCCGGCACCCCCTGTCCTAACTTCCCCTTCCTCCAACACCCCTGCAGCCCAGCCACCCGGAGCCACCCACCCCGCGGTACCCCACTGGCAGCCCACCCACCCACCTCGCGGCAGCCCACCTGCCCCACCCACCCCTTCTGCAACCCCCACCCTATGGCCCCCTATGCTGCAGCCCCCATCCTGCGGCCCCACCCACCCCTCCCGTAGCCCCCCTGCTTCCCTATCTGTCAGCCACAGCAGCTAGCCACCCCCGCGGTGGCTAGCCCCCTCCCATACCAGATCTGAAAAAATCACCCCCACCAGATCTAAGCCAACCCCCTCCCAAACAGAAAACTTCAGTCTTCGAGTCCTAATTCCCAAACACGTCAATACGAAAACAACAAAAGCCAAAGATTGAGAGAGACAGCAAAGGGGAGATGAAGCTCCTGGGATGGTGGTTAATGTTGGTGGGCACTATTTGATTGGCTTCTGTATGGTTTGGATATGCCGATATTTGGGCTTTTCGTCTCGCAGTTTTCTCCAAGACTGACAGTAAGAACACCCTTATTTGTTGCCTTGCTGATTTGTGATCAACTTATCACTTTTGAGCCAGAGTTGAGATATAGGTTTACTGGCAAATCAATGTTATGTTGCTAATTAACATGAAGTTTGGATCAAATAGAACAAAATGCGAAACCAAATCTATGTAATATGCCTCCATATTTGTACCTATTCTCATTATTTTAAAGCTATGCCTGCTCCTACATTTCTTGCATTACCTTTTTTATGTGAGAATTTTCTTGGAGACTTGGCATGGTTTATTTAACTTCATTGTTGGGTTGATATACTAAGTAGTTTTTGAAATCTTATGTCTACTATATTATGGGAAAGAAATCAAAAGAAAAGGTTTCTCATGATTAGATTGTTTTTTATGGGTTTTTTGTTGGTTGAATTTCATAATTGCGTATTTTGAGATAGCCTAGTGCCTGGAAAATATTCAATTTATAGGGAAAACTTTGTCAAATTTTTTTCAAAATGTGGTACTTTTTACTATGAAATAGGTTATGTAGAAGAATTGAAAAGTAATATTGGTGCAAAATGGAGAATGAAATAGTGAATTGTGCTATGTCCTGTGTAAAACAAGTCTGTTCTTGGATAGAAAGTTATGCATTTTACACCATAGGCTACCCAGGCTGGAAAATAGAAATTTTGATTGCATTTCCTTCAAGTTTTCATGTTAGCATAGAAATCTACAAGTTTCTTTATTTTTCTCTTCATATAGTTGGCCTTGAAGCATTCTTGTCTCAGTCTCTTTGTTTGGTCCTCCAACAGAGTATTAGGTATTTCTTTTATCAACTTCTTCTCACGTTCCAGTATCTCAATGGCCATTCTCAACTTCTTCTCAGCCATATATACTCCTTCTTCTTCATTTCTCAAACCCTACAAATCTAAATGGAAACTTTCATATTATTAGTTCTTTGTTAACTTTGGGGCCATATAATTATTAGTTCGTCATGCACAAGTGTGTGTAAGAGAGCACCTAAACATAATCCAAATGATCCAAAACATGATCCAATTTGATAGACTACCTGATGAAGACCCTAATTCCCACGTTGTTAGTTTCTTGGAGATTTATGATACCTTCAAAATGAATTGTATATCGAAAGATGCTATTAAATTGAGACTCTTTCCTTTCTCTCTTAGGAATAGAGCCAAATTTTGGTTGAAATCTTTGCTCGTAGGATCAATCACTACTTAGAATGAATTAGCTGAAAAATTCTTAGCCAAATATTTTCCTCCAGATAGGATAGCCAAGCTTAGGACCGACATTTTTTCCTTCTAATAGTCAGAGTTTGAAAGCCAATATGAGTGTTGGGAAAGGTAAAAGGAGATGCTGAGAAAATATCCACACCATGGGTTCGAATTAGGTATGTAAATGCAAATTTTTACTGGTAGATTGAATTTTGCCTCAAGACAATTGATTGATGTATCTACATAAGGTATAATAAATTCTAAGACTCCGAAGGAGTTGTATGAACTGGTTGAAGATATTGCTATGAATAGTTACTCATGGGGTAATGCAAGGTCTAAGGCTCGTATTCAGGGAGTTCACAAAGTTAATGTTGTAGCTGCCTTGGAAGCTAAAGTTCAGGCACTAACTTAAAAAATAGAACGAATGGATGGTACACCTGGGTAAACTTGATCACAACTCACATAGTTACCCAATGATTTCAGTCTGTATTCGTATTTTTGCTTACTTCGTGTTCATGCTTTTAAGACTTAGTATGTTCATTTTATTTTATATATATATATATATATATATATATATATATATATAAATGAAAAGAATTTGTTTCGGACTAAGCTGACTAGGCACTGGTCCAGGTGCTTTGACTTGGTACCGGGTCAGCTCAAGAAAAACTTCAAAACAACAGACACAACTCGGCGCTTGTCCAGGTTCTCTGGACAGGCACTAAGTCACATCGGATAGGGTAGTTAAAAGGCCGATTTTGACTCATTTTTTTCAAAACCTATTCACTTCCCTTATTTTTTTTCTCAACCTACCGCCGGCTTTTCAATATAACCACCACCGGATTGCTTTAAACTTCTTAAAAACACCTTCCAAACATCAAATCATTGATTTTCTCTTGGAGATTTAGATTGAAATCAAAGAAAAGCCCATTTTTTTTCAAAGTTGCAAGTTTTTAATCCATCCAATTGGTGCACAATTTCTTCGATCACTTTGCATTGGATGTTTGCCCGTACATTAGAGAACATTATGGTATGTTTCTTTTGAAATTTCTACAATTTGAATTTGAGCATTTCATTTTTTGTATTTTCTGGATTATTTTTGGCCAAAAATTTAATATATTAATGCTATGGTTTAATGGACTTTTTGAATTCTTTGTGAGTAGGATAACATGGGTTTTTGTTCGGCATTATTGTTTTGTTAATAAAAATTCATGCTTTGACTTCCACATAACTAAGTGAGCATACCTCTCGTTTTATCATTTAACGGAGAAATTCTTTATGTTTGGGTGACATTTATTATGGAATTTAATTGATCGTGCCATTATACTTACTTTGGGTTGTTATTTTGATCATGATCTCTATTGTGAAATAGTCTACATTGATTTCCTGAGAAGTTACATTGATATTGTGCTTAGATTGGGAAATTGTGTCTGTTTTGCAAGTACTGTGAGGAGATTGTGTTTTAGTAGTGTTGGTTTGTGAAGAGTGTACGTTGAGTTGAGAATTATTATTGGGGTTAGTATGCTTGGGTAACTATTTGAGTTGTGATCAATTTTTCTTCTCTTGGCCTATTTTTCTTCTTTTTATGAGTGGATCATGTCTAGACCAAGGGGTATGGCTTCACGTACTAAGAGGTCTAGAGCCTCATCTCCTTCTACTCCCTTTTTTTAGCCCTTTCCTACACAGCCTATCTAGTTCTTTGAGCCTACTTGTCAAATTTAGTACCAAACCATGTGAAAAATAAAATCATAGTAGAGAAGACATTCAAATCATCCCTTGACATTTCCCTTCAATTATTTACTATGTTTAGGAGATTGGGATGAGAGCCCATTATTAGACTCCAGGGGGCATATTGTCTAGTAAGGGTTAAAGAGTTCTATGCCAATATGCAAGATAAAAAGAAAAATAACTTGAAGACCATTTCTACTATAGTTAAGGGGGTCCCCATGGAGAATGATAAGGCTAGAGTAGCTACTATCGTAAGTGTGTCCAATGATGGTCCATGGATAGTTGTGGATCACCACAACCAAAAAATCATTTCTTAGTCGACCTGGAGTGTAACTGACACTCGTACCATATTGGGGATGTAAAAGAGAGGACAAGTGGGACAAGTGGGCTATTATTCCAACAATGACTTTGAAGCCAAATTGTGTGCCTTAGTTTACATCTTTTCCTTTAATGTCATACCTAAGGTTAGTGGTTTCAATGAGCCTAGATTGGTGGTCACAAAATAGATACTAATTAGCAACCAACTAGTGACCACATTTAAAAAACTCACAAAAAATTAAGTAAAATATTTCAATTGTTGTCCCCAATCACAGAACTGCAGAAGCCTTTCTCCTTTTCTCTACTTCCCTTTTTCTTTTCGAAGCACTTCCACCACGAACCACATTCTTATCGCCAGTCTTGCTCTATCTCTGCCGTGAAGCAACTTGCTTAGTATTCTCACTAAATCACTAATTACATGGCAAGCCCTAATCTGCTTACTTATATTCTCAATCCAAGTTTCCAGGTTCGAGCATCGAGTGCCCTAATTCCATTTTGGTATTGAATAGTTGTGAATACGTCTATAGGTGGAAAAAGTTAGTGGGAAATGTAGAATATGACATTCTAATGATGATTTAATGTAGGATTTTTGGGTCTTTGTTTGTTTATGGGATGAACTACTTAAAGAATGGTTCTTTATAATCAAAAGTGACTTTCTTTTTTGTTTGGGCATGCTGTATGTAAATGGTGATTGTAGTAATATAAAAACTTTTTGCTCACTTTTTGCAATTATTTAATGTACTTAATTATTGAAATTCATAGTAAATATATGTTAACTCAAAATTTCTGAGATCATCTAAGCATCTTTGCTTATATTGACATGGGAATTGGGATTGGTATATTGATCCTGGACTTTTTCTATATAAACTTTATTTTACAAAACAATTCCTTGAAGAGAAAGAAGAAGAAAAACAGATATCTATTTCCATATTTTGGTATATGTTTAAGCCTTTTAATTGAGTTCATTAGTATTTGATTACCTATTTGTTAAGCTATAGCATAGAACTAGTATATGCATTTGTCAGAGATCTCAGGATCATTGATTAGATCTATCTTTTGGGAAATTTATTTGAATAAGAAGGAAAAGAAATTCAGAATTAAGTCATCATAAGGGACAGTTGTTGCCATGATTAACTAGTTTTCAATCAAAATTAAGAAACTCCTAAGTTTATGTTTGTACCATAAGACATGAAAAATTGTATTATAATAAAATAACTTACTTATACTACCCTTCTTTTTACTCTCTTTCTAGTGGCCAGTTGCCACCAAGATGTTGCTCGAAGACAAGCTACCATAAAAATGATGTAAATTGTTTACTATTTCTTTCGTATAAAATTGAACATGTTCTATAAATTGAAATGAAATCGAATAGGTTGGTCTTTTTACCTAAAATGCGTTGCAAATTTATTTTCATTTTGTTTTAGTTTGGAATGTAAAAGTAGAGTAGAATGATAATTTATTTTCATTTTATTTTCTACCATAGCATTAAATATAATTAAAAAATTAAAAGTAAAACTACAAAAACATCCCATATTTATTCAAAGTATTTCTTGATGCGTATGGATTTGGGTATAAAAATCATATAAAAACAAGCACATTCCCAATCAAGTTTAAATTAAGACCTTAACCCCAAATTACACATATGAGCAAGCGTACTCATCATTAATATAGCATAGGGTTCAAACAAGTGTCGATCCTCAAGGAACAAGTATGCATTAATCACTTTTCTTTCATTGTTTAACCGACTCAATAAAGTGAAAAAATAAAAAATAAAATAAAATAATATATACATGTCAAGGATAAAGAATTATGTAACTCAAACCATTATTTTGACAAACACAATCTTAAAGTATTCAATCATTATCATAACTAATCATTCTCTTGGCATCACGAAGGATTAAGATAGATTCACTTCTTTGGTCAATCCATAAAATCACTATCTTCTAGATAAATTAGCATTACTTGGTCTCATTTTAACTAATTCACCCAAAAGATGCATTGAATACAATCCTTGGTTAAATTTCCTTGGTCTCGGCAAACTTAAAACATAAAGCTAACCAATGAATCCTTGGTCTCGGCAGACATCAATTAACCTTTAATTACCCAGTTCTTATCAATTAACCCCCTTGGTCCAACAAGTTAATAGACAACAAATATGAAATTAATGAATTGAAACCACCATCAACCCCTTTGGTCCAGCACGTTGATGGAAAGAAACAACCAATTAATCCATAATTAGCTCAAGTAATTAAATACCAAGAAGAACAATCAATTAATCAAAAGATCAAAGCAACTCTAAAAATCATGAATACAAAAAACAATGTCAAATTACAATAAACTAATTAATACATCATTGTTCAAGAAAGAGAAAACAAAGTAAAAGAAAGCACTCATAAACTAGCCTCCTTCTTCTTCCTTTGTAGACCTCTTACACAATCCTCCTTGAAGTGAAAAATTCCTCATTTGATTTGAGTAATTTTCTGTTATGATCCGTGAATTCTCCAATCGTTCGTCGATTTTTTCTTGATTTTCATGCCAATCCTTCCAGAGTGCAACCGGCGCCGATTCCAGCCTCCTAGCCGGCGCCAGTTCGATTCTATTCTACTTCGTTTCACTGATTTTTCGTCTCCTCGAAGTGCCTGCCAACAGCACGTGGCCGACGCCGGTTCCTCTGTCCTGGCTGGCACTGCATTTGTTCTGTTTTGTGATGTTTTGTCTTATTTTACCCCTAAAATCTGAAATAATGCACAAAATACCTTTTCAATGGTAAAATCTCAAATATGAAGGAATATGACCAGTTACTGAACAAAATGTATCACAAAATAGCTTCAAATAACTAGAAAATATATGACTAATTTAGGCCCTATCTTTGCTCTAAACATTAAAAGTAAAATAGTCTAAACTTTTTCTAATGATTAATTCCAACTTCTCCCAATAAAAATTTTCCTCAAAATTTTAAGTGAAAAGGCCTTTGTTGCTTGTTCTTGAAATGCAATAAGAATACAAAAATGAAATAATTGTATCATCACACTTATGATTCAATATTTATCATTTGAATGAGAAATTTCTTTACTCTTAGTGGCATGTTAGCTCTTTCACATGCTACAATTCTTATGGAGTTTAAATATGACGCTTTTTCTTTTCTTGATAGTTGCATAGTTAAAAAAAAATGCTTATAATCCAATGCCCATATTGTTGTTGTCTAAAATGTAGAAGGTCACAACCAATCCAGAAATTGAACTCTCTTATTGCAAGCAAATATATTAAATTTCTAAAATTGTTTCTATAAAGGTACATGGATTTCACTTTCATAATAATCTTGAGGTTTAATTTGCATGATTGGATTCCCCTAAGTAATAGGTGACCATTCCCTATGAGTGATGGGTTATTGCTCCTCGTGTATAATAAGGGATTACCCTTAAGTTAGTTTTATACTATATACCTTTATATTATTTTTATGTCTATCTCTAAATTACATATAAAAAATTTAGATGGAAGACCATATTTGGATGTATAGAATGTATGTTCCAAGGATAAGGAGACTTGCTAAAGAATTCATTAATAGACTTGAACATTTTGTTGAGTAGATGCTTTCACATTCAGAATAGCCTAGAAGTGATACTATTAAATGTCCTTATTCTAAGTGTAAGAATAAGAAGTTCAGACTTTAGATATAGCGAGGGTTCATTTATGTAGTAAAGGATTGATGAAAGGTTATTATAATTGGACATGTCATAGTGAACCATTTATTCTAACTAATCAACTTACATCATTGTTTGGTGCCAGAGGAATAAGTCAGGGTCAAGTAATCCCTTTCATAATATGATTGTAGATGCAATAGGCACTAATTTTCCCTCAAATCTAAACCTACCAACTATTGAAGAACCACCTAATTAATCCTAAAGCCCAAAAATTGTATGTTTTGTTGACGGCTGCAAACACTCCTTTGTGGGATGAATATACAAATTATTTAGAATTATCGGATATAGCTTGTGGCTTAATTGTTAAATATCAAGTTTAAGAATAACATGTTAAAAAAAAAAATGCTTCAACGAAGTGACCCAACTCATGAAAAAGGTTATGCTGACTGGTAATAAAATGTTAGATGACTTCCACAAAACTAAGAAGTTAGTTTCTATACTTCGTTTACCAATACAAAAAATAGATGTATATTTTAATAGTTGTATGCTCTATTGGAAAGAAGCTAGTAGTAGTAAAGAATGCAAGTTTTGTGGTCATGCTCGATATGCTCGTAAAAATAAAATGGAGAACAATATACAATAGAAGAAGATGTACTATTTTTCACTCACTCCAATATTGTAGAGGCTTTATGCATCTAAGACAACAGCAATACACATGAGATGGCATGTAGAAAGTCAAACCAAAGATAGGATAATGAATAGTCCATAGGATGGTGAGGCATGGTAGTATTTCTATTGAACATATCCTTAATACATAGAAAACCTCAAATGTTAGACTTCGATTGTGTATAGATGGTTTTTCACCATTTAGGCTTTCAAGGAAGCAGTATTCTCGTTGGTCGGTGATAGTGACTTTATATAATCTATTGCCCTGGATATGCATGAAAAATGTTGTGATGTGTTTTATAGTTATAATTCCTTGTCCAAAGAATTCAAAGCAAAAGTTAGATGTGTATTTGTAGCTGCTTATGGATAAACTAAAAATACTATGGACGAAGGGTGTCTATACATATGATATTTCTAAGAAACAAAATTTCCAATTGCAAGCTACACTCTAGTGGAATATTAGTGACTTTCCAACATACAGGATGCTAAGCAGGTGGATTATATTGGTGATCCTGGCATATTTGTATCGTATGAAACGTACAAAGTTGTTCCAGGTATCATCTAGACATAAACAATTGAGGTTCAATTGCTATCAGTAGTTCTTGCCATGTGGACATCATTTGAAAAAAGATTGTAAGGAATAATAACTATCTCTACCATGCCTAACTGGGGAATGAAATATGGAATGCGATACAACTTCTTCCCAAAATCATAGAAGCTATATCCATACTTACAAAGGCAGATAATAGAGGTGAATATCACAATTGGGTGAAATGTAGTATATTTTTGGATCTACTATATTGAAAAACATATCTAATACAATATAATATAGATGTTATGCACAATGAAAAAAAAATTATTTGATAATGCGTTTAACACCATGGTACATGTAAACAACTAAACGAAGGACAATGTAAAGACGAGATATAATGTGCGCAGGTATTGTAACCATCCATAATTGTGCATTGATCCTGTTGATCAAAGAAGGGGAGTAAAACCAAAAGCCTATTACACATTGACAAAATAACAACAGAGGCTTGTGTTAGAATAGGTAAAAAAACTTAAACTTCCTGATGAGTATACTTCAAATTTGGAGAGGTGTATTGAATTGAAACAAATTAAGATGTCTAGCATGAAAAGTCTTGATTGTTATGTGTTTGTGGACCAGTTAATATCTATAGTTTTACAAGAATTTCTTCACCAAATATATGGAGTGTCTTGACTTAGCTAACCTTTTTCTACAAAGATCCGTACTCTTCAAAATTATCGGTGTTACATATGCATGATCCAGAGAAGGATATTGTTCTATTAATATGCAAGTTAGAGAGATTTTTTTTTCACTGGTCTTTTTTGATATTACGAAACATTTACTAGTTCATTTTCCATACTAGGCTAGAATTGGTGGTTCTATGCACTATAGATGGATGTATCCTTTTGAGAGGTTTGTTTCTATTATTCTACAAGAGAGTTAAATTGTTTTGACAACTACATAATAATTCTAGATATGTCTGAAGTATATTTTATGTTGACATATTCGATATTTGCATGACCTTAAAGAGTAAGGTGAGAAATAAGGCTAGAGTTGAAAGGTTGATTTGCAATTCTTATCTCATCAAATAAGCATCTACATTCTTCTCATATTATTTTGAGTGTCATGTCCAAACTAAAAGCAGAGCACCAACTCGTAATGATGACGGTGCTTCAAAAAGTTCATAAGAAGAAGTGTTGTCAATATGTAAACTTGTTGGAAGGAAAATATGGCAACATAAGGAATTGTTATTTGACAAAACAAGAATGGAGAGTTGCCACAAACTACATACTATGTAATTGTCAAGAGGTAGAACCGTATATTGAGTAAGTTTGATTCAATGAAAATTTTTACATATTTGATTATGATCAAAAGCTAGAAATATATTAATCTTGACAAATATTTAGTTATAGAAAATATAAGATGTGCTTCCATGATTTGGTGTCTGGTATAGCTAGTGCAAACATGGAAAGAATGATTGTTATAGAGTTTGTTGCTTGGTTTAGAGATCATGTGAATACCAGGTGTAATTCTTTGGGGAGATTTTCTATACAATAGGAACTAAACACTTACAAGACCTTATTTTGAGAGGTTTATGATCATCAAAATAGTGTGGATAATCACTATTTGAAAAATCTTTCATTTAATGGCTACGTCATAATAGATTTCAATTTCATACTGAAAAGCATTGCGAGGGAAAGAAAACAGTGAATAATTAAATATGTGTGAAAGCAAGTGATGCCAATGTGTTAGGTAGAGAATATTATGGAGTGTTGAAAGAAATCATCGAAATACAATTTTTCAAATCTCCAAATAAAAAAAAAATTATTTTATTCTTTTGTAAATGGTTTGATCCAACACCTTCCTGTGGGGTTAAAATGCATTCTCAATCTAAACTTATTGAAATCAATGATAAGAAGGTATCTAAGTTTTGATTAGTTTATTTTTCCCTCTCAAGCTAATCAAGTGCACTATATCCCCTATCTGGGATATAAAAATCTATAGAGCGATTGGTGGGCAATGTGTAAATGTAAGGTACATCATGTTGTGGATACTCCAATAGTTGACAATGCTTACCAACAATAAGTGGATGAAATAGATGCCATCACTATAGCTAACGTGTTTGAAGATGTGAGTTCATTAGTAGATGAATTTGGTGTGGCTGAGATTATAGACTTACAAGTTGAGGAATAAAGTTCAAGCCAATAAGAAGAGGATTATGAATCTAATTGGGATACAGAAGATGATAATGATAAGGATGCTATTGAATATGAAATCGGAAATGAATTAGATGATTAAGTTGTAATTTTTTATTTCTAACACAATTTTTTCTTTTATGTGAGTTAATTTTTGTTATGTGTTAACTGTTGTTGATTATATTCTAACTATATCAACATATACTATCTCAGATATAGGACGAAGGAAAGATATCAAGGCATCAAGTTTTAGGCATAGAGAGTGTGATAGTGAAGCATTTAGTAGTGATCAACCACATATATCTACTACACCACCATCATCTATAGTGTTACCCTTGGTATCTATACTACCATTTTCTATACCCTCATCATCTGCTTCTACTACTTGAGATGATCCATTAGATAGTAGATTATATATTGCTCTATATGGTGACACATAAATGCTCTACAAATAAGATAATATAAGTTACATTTCAATATTTATGTCTTACATATTATGATAATGTCCAATTCTATGCTATAGCTTCACTTACCAGTCAGTTTGTGTCGGTGTCATAGCTAGTATATTTAGGAAGCGATATTGTGGTCCATATCGCTATATCTGAGATGTACCACCTGAGGTATTAGATATATGATTTGCAGACTTTAGAGTAAGTAATTAAATATAAAATATTAGTAATATTTGTTTTAACTTTCAAATTTGTCATATGTTGCAGTTGTTATCAGTAAACTTGATATTTGATCTTAAAAATCATACAAACATTTTAGATGGGATTCAAAGTACGATGGCATCATCTAGAGGGAACAGGAATTTAGTTCCAAGCAGCTAACAAACACATTGTTAAATATTCGAATGAGTGGGAAGAGTCTAGCTTGGATGGGAGTAACAATCTATGACAAGCTTATGCAGCATTGGAAGTCTAAAGATTTTCTGGAGTTGCCTAAACATGCTAAAGAAAATTGGAACAGTTCTCGTGAAGGTTTAGACTAATCACACCATACTGAATGATCGATTTTATTTCCGAAACACAAGTCTAAAATGGTAACTGACTTTTCAATTCATACATATACCTTATTTGATATACTATTTTTTTTTTTGTGAATGAGTTCTATTAAACTATACAATTACTACAACACCAGGAATTGGGAGATACATACTCATTCTAAAGCTTAAAGACGATGTCATGAGCAATAGCAGCTTAGGCCTAAGCAAGGCCAATTTGTAAATTCTAGAACCCAACACACTTGGATACGTTTTAAATATTAATGAATATATATTGATATCAATCTTTTACATGCATTTTCTTTAACATAGATATAAAAAAAATTTCAAGGGCAATTTAACGAATTAATATTACAAGTTTCACAATAGAGCTCTATTTGTAAGGGGTAGCACAAGATGAAAGGTCTTTGCTTGTGTTGGCTATTAGAGGCTTCAGGAAGGGTCAAGTTTATAGATTGGGTGCTGATTCTTCTCATCTCAGACCGAAGTACGCTAGACCTGGATATTACCATGGTGAGCCTTCGAATACACTAACACAGGCACAAATGAACAAGAAGATACATAAGGTGGAAAAGAAATTTAAAAAGAAGAATGCAACATAAATATCAGTATATTGTCCAATTTCATGACTACCTACAAGGTGTTTGTCAATATTTGGGATTACCTCCACCACCATCACCTGGTGATGATGATGATGATGATAATGACACTCCTAGTGATGTTGATGATGATGCACATGGCCCTTCTTAGCCATACAGCTCATTTTTGTATATTTTGTTTATGGATACCTTCGAACTATGTTGTAGTATCCAAACGTCATACTTCAAATGTTGTTTATTTAATTTTGTTTAATTATAACCCTTTGAAGTTATTGATGTATTTTATGATTTGTTAAATATCATATACTTTTAGTTGTGAAAACTTGGTAACATGCCAAATTTAGTAGAAAATGCATTTTAAAAAAATAATTAGAGTAATCAATCGCTAACAAAACTTTAGTGATTGGTTGCTAATCCGCAGTCACTAATTAGTGACCGATTACCCACCAAACATCAGCAACTGAAACGATTATCGGCCACTAAGTGGCAACCGACTTGGTCGCACATTTTTTCAATTATGATTATTTTTTATTAACGATGGCTTAGTAACGCACTTTCGGTTCCTAAATAGCAACCACAACTATTAGTAAGTTTTTAGCAACCACCGATATCACAATTATTGTTCGTTAGTCCCAAAAAAAAAAAAAAATTGTTCCTTGTAGTGAAACTTACATATTTGAAAAACTTTTCTACAAAACTAAAATAATAATTTTAGATAATGAATCAAATAGCATGTTAACATACCTCGTATCGAAATTTCTTTGTATACTGTTAGCCCTAATGGCTTTCTTCTATGTTTTGACTAATGACAAACATTGATATGGACTAACTTGTTAATCTATTGTGATAGGACATGTTTGACCTTTATTCTTCTAAGGCATTCAGATAAGATTATTTGGCAACTCTTTCGTGATCGAATTCAAGTAAGGAAGATCAAAAGAGAAGATCAAAGTATTTGGAGTTACATATCAAGAAGTCCTTTATGAAGAACTTTAGACTAGGAAATATTATTAAGGTATATTTATTAATTCCTATGTCTCTTTATCTCTTGATTCATTTGACTTTACCTTGAAGCACCAAAGGAGAAGATTTCAAAGTTTTTGAAAATCTCAGAATTTTGGATTGAATAGTTTGAATCCAAAAGATTCAACCAAAATCGTGTTAATTGTGTCGAAATATTTCTATCTGATAAAGTGCCATTTTGGACTTACCTTTTGAATGCATCATCATCTAAAACCTGAGTCCAAAATACGGATGAGTTTAAACAGAAAATTTATAGTCGTTTCTTTATGACTATTGGCACTCCACTTTTTGGCTCTATAGATAACCCTTAGAGCAAGATTAGTGACAAAATTTTTGAAATATTCATCTTAGAAACACTATTGCTCAATATTTTCAAAAATCTCCTTTTATCAAAGCTTCAAAGTGAATTCATTTTGTATCAAAGGTAAAAGTGCTTATGCTTTGTATCCAAGTGAATATCTGCTCAAGTAAGTGAGTTGTTTACTATTCTATTGATACTCAAATCTCTATTGTACCAAGGTTGTGGTGTAAAACCCATTGAGGTGAGCCTTGTGTTGGTTAATGTTCAAGGTTGTGGAGTAAAACCCATTAGGGTAAACCTTGTTTAGTGTTTGTATCAAGGTTGTGTTGTAAAACCTAGTTGGGGTGATCCTTGATGTATTTGCATAGCTGAGAGGCTTTGGAAAACTTAGTATGGTGATCCTCTCTTGTATGTGGTACTGTTTCATTAAGTGATCTTAATGAAATCGGGTTGAAAATCCTTAAGTGTAAGCTTAAGGTAGTGGACGTAGATCTTGATAGATCAAACCACTATACATTCATTGTCTCACTCCTATTCATTTTTCATTTACTGCTTTGAGTTTTTTTCTTTGTCTAAATCTGGATACACATCTATGAGTGCTTGGATGACTTCCTATGTTTCCATAAAGTCCATCCAAGTATCTTGGTGATCATCATTATTCTGCTTTTTAGACAAATTGAAAATTTTGTTTTTGCTTGCCAAAAACCTTATTTACCCCCCTCTAAAGTTTTTCATTTGGTATCAGTGTTTGGTTTACATACTCTTGGTTTAACAACCTTATAGAAAGGATCTTAATGGCAAGCTCATCCTCTCTTCTATATGTTAAAGGGTCTTCAACAAATCGTCCTCCTTTGTTCAATGGAAGTAACTATACTTTCTGGAAAAATAGAATGAAACTTTATGTATGTTCTATTAACTTCGAGTTATGAAGTTTAATAGAAAATGGTCATTTTATTCCATCAAAGATGATTGATGGCATAAAAATTCCTAAACAGTATGATAAGTATAGTATAGAAGACAATGCTAAGATGACTTTAAATTCTCAAGCTATAAACATTTTATAGTGTGCACTAGATGCGACTGAATATAACCGCATTAGTGGTTGTAATTCAGCCCATGATATGTGGACATTACTTAAAATCATCCATGAGAGGACTAACCAAGTCAAAAAATCAAAATTGGGGCTTCTAATTCATGACTATGAATTGTTTACTATGAGGCCAAATGAAAGCATCACTGAGATGTTCACAAGATTTACTAATATCTCAAATGGTCTTAAAGCTTACGAGAAGGTTTATTCCTTTAGGGAATAAAATCGAAAAATTTTAAATGCTTTACCAAAAAGTTGGCGGCCTAAAACTGTTGCTGTAGAAGAATCTAAGGATTTAAAATATTTACCTACTGAGGAGTTGATTGGATGTCTTCTTACTCATGAAATGAAGTTTAAAAGATTTTATAAATCTGATGATCATGATAGAGGCAGAAAAGGGATTGCACTGAAGGCTGAAAATGAAGATGGAGAAATAAGCCTGTCGGAAAGCAGTGAATGCATTGAAATGGACAATGATGATTTGGCAATGATAGCAAAAAAAATCAGAAGGATGTTCAACGAAGGAAACTACAAAAGAGGAATGAAGTTTATAAGAAAGAAAGGACAAACTTCTGGTTTTAAACCTCAATGTTTTGAATGTAAAAGCACTGATCACTTCATTGCGGACTGTTTTGTTGCAAAAGGTGAGAAAGGAAAAACGTTTAAAAAGATGAAAGATCTGAAGACAAAGAAAGACAAATGATTGATGGGAGCTTGGGACTTGAATGAAACTGAGTCTGAATATGGAGATTCTGAAGAAGAAACTGCCAACATTTGCTTCATGGCATTGGAAAATGAGGTAAACTCTTCCACATCTGACTGCATGCATAATTCGCTTATATCTATGACTGAAAAGCATGTTGATCCTAATGAGTTGTTATGTGATATGTTTTATGAATTAAACAAGTTGTTCAGAAAAAATAAAGAATTAAAATTGAAGGTTAAAAGTCTTATGGAAGAAAATAAAGCTTTGTTGAATGACTATAAAATGTCTCTTGAAACACATACGTGTGCTATAATTGAGAAAGATATGATCATGATTACCTTGCATCATGCATCTCTGGAAAATAAATACTTGTGTGATAAAATTCAAACATTTGAAAGTATGGTTAGCACTTTTGATGATATGAAAATTAGAGTAAATAATCTTACCAATTGCATTGAAAAATTCACAAATGGTAAAAGTAATCTGGAAAAGTTACTCGGAACTCATTATCAAATTGGTAACTGAAGTGGCTTAAAATATAGACATGAGGATAAAGACAAAATTTGCAAGCCTAGATGTGTTTATGCTGGAAATCGAAGTGGCTTAGGATATGAACATGAAAATAAAAACAAAAAGAACAAGTCTCAATATGTTAAACCTGCTTCTTCTTACAACATATACAAAGCATGCACATATTGTGAAAAACCGGGACATATAGTTTCAAGATGCTTTATCAAGAGAAAAGTGGAAACCAGTGGAGTTACATTCTGAAAAATCAAAGAAAATGTTACTAACCTTCATGGACCCAAGAAAGTGTGGATACCAAAAGTCATTCCTCCTTCTCATGTATAGACACGGTCTTTAAGCTTCACCAAGTGATTCTTGGACAACGGTTGTTCAAGAAACATGACTGGAAACGTAGCTTTGTTAGAAGATATTCAGACCACAAATGAAGAATTTGTTACATTTGGAAACAAGAAGAAAGGAAATATTCTCGGCATTGGTAATATTAGTAAAGGTTCCTTGATAATTATAAAGTAAGTTTTACTTATTGATGATTTGAAATATAACCTGCTCAGTATTAGCCAACTTTATGATAATGGTTGCAAAGTCATTTTTGAAAAAGATTCTTACTCTATACTTGACAGTGAAAATCTCAGAATCATCTTTACTGCCAAACGTATGGAAAATGTATATATGTTTTATCTTAATGACCTTGTAACTAATGGAATTATATGCCTATCCGTTCATGACAATGATGGTTGTAACACCCCATTGCCTGGGCCCCACAGGGCCGGGGATGTCGCCCCATCCAAAGAATAAGGGGTCTTTATAACTAGGTCACATATAATAAAATAAAATAAATACTTTAAAATTAAACTTATTACAACTCAAAAGATAAGTACAGGAACAAATCCGAAATAAATTTTTTGCTACATTCTCTCAAAACATCACATAAAGAAAATAACATGAAGTCTTCAAAGCATAGGCAATAAGTCTAGCTAATGACCTCCACAGCGAGATCAACCTGAAAACATGGCATAAAAGGTGATGAGATAAGAATCCCAGTAAGCCCGTGTGTGCTTTGAGTGTTTCAGGTAAAATCATTCATGTATGCAAGTTGTAAAAGTTTCACAAGAGCAAATGCTGGCAAGCATTAAATAAGTGTTCAAAATAAAGAGTGGTGTTTTGCTTCTCAAACCATACAGGTGCACAATAAATACAACCACTCAAATGGGTAGCCATGGGTTACCACACGTTGGGCCCCATGACTAAGCAAAGGTCAGAATGCCACACTTTGTGCAAACTGACAAAAAGGTAGGTGTACGGCCCACCGGGTAAAATACTCCTCCATCTCCACACCCAAACTTACCAGTTGTCCACTCCGAAAACACACAGTCTGTATAACTGAAACTTGCTAGCTCGGACCGGCATGACCTACCGGACTGGCATCCTATCCAGGAAGGACTCACCCCTCAGAGGTGGCCACCTACTGAGAGACTTACCCTAACCCTTCAAAGACTAGTCCTAGTGGTCTACCCTTATTGAGTACTCAATGTTGATTGTCCTACTTGGGAGAAAATTGATCACACATTGTTTTATTTGGAAATAGAAATTAAGGGTTTTCTAAAATTTTTGTCAAAGTTATGTTTTAGAAAGAATTTAGCATTTTGTGTAAAACTGCTTGTTTGATTTTCAAATGATTTGGTTGACTGGAATAAAAAGGAAAACAGTCACTAATTGCCTTTACATAAGGAATGTCCATACACATCACATTTGACTTGCCACAGTAAGTTTTGGTCTTCAAATAGTTCCATGCAGGAACTTACCTAATCCTTTACTTGCTCGAATTCAAAAGTCTTCCAAGGCTGACCTAACCCCGCCTGGGGTAAACACAAGACATAAGGTTATACTCAAGCTATATTTACTTACACAATTAATCCTAATTCAACTTATTACAATCATGACCCTAATGCTCTAAGCTTTAAGGTTAGATGATACAGGATTTTACAAAATAAGTCTAGCTTGATAAGTTAAAATAACTAGGGATTGTAAAAATAATTGCTAATAAGTTACAGGCTCAAATAATAAATCTTGAGTGTTATTATTAATAACTTAACTAAGTTTTGAATTTTGAATAATATTAAGTCCTAAATAATATTAATAAATGGTAATTTAAAAATAATGTTACTTAAATAAATAATAAATGTACAATTAATTTTTTTAATAAATAATAATAATTAGTAATAAATAAAATTAATAATAAATAAATTTTGTTAATTTTGTTTAATAAATAACAAACAAATTTAAATATGAATAACATTAATGACTATAGGCCTACAAGGTCATTAATATTTTATTTATCAATAGCATTTATATAAAAAGATCTTATTTAATTTTATACGAATGCATATATTATTTTTAATGAAAAATATTATTTATTTGACTAGTAAAATATCAATATTTCATTTAATACCCCATTTCCAAAGCTTTCTAGAGATTTCGAAATCCTAGAGGAAAAATATAGTAATAATTTTAATTAAGATACTAAAATTTGCTAATTAAAATAACTTAGGATCAACAAGATCATAATCATAATTTTCCTACTACTAACAGGAATCATGAACATATTCTCTAACATCAAACAACAAACTAATCCATTCATGAACATAGGCTTAAATCTACACATGCTATCACATGGCAAATCTCTACTAAGTATAATCATAACCATGGCTTCAATGAAGATAAGAACATGAAAATCCTATTCACCAAAGGTGTCATTTCATCTAACATGCTTTAACCATCCATAATTTTCTTAAGACATAATGATCATATATTGATTGACAAGAAAATCCATATAGCTTAAACATGATCAATCACTCTCATGTCCTACTCTCAACCCCTTCAAACATATGCTTATACTCAATCCCCCATTCATATACTATTCTTCCTATCAACATCTAAGAGACATGAATTCAAAATTAAAAAGAAAGGTTAAGGAGAAATACTTGGTTGATGATTCCTTCGATGAAGATTTAAGAAGGTCCACGCGAGTGAGGGTCTTGAATTGTCCAAGAGTAAGAAAACAGCCATGGTTGTTGATCAACCATTTCGGTCGAGAGAGAGAGAGAGAGAGAGAGAGAGAGAGAGAGCATTAGAAAGGTATATCGAGAATTGAATGGAAGAGGATGAACAAGAAGGTTGTTCTTGATTTACCTTGTTGATGTTCTTGAGACCTTCAAGAAAAAGCTGATTTTGATCCGATTGAAAATTCTTGTTTGCCTGTTTTTGTGTTATAAATATCAGAAATGAAGTCTAGGGGTTAAGTAGAAGTGATCTGGAGTATTTGAGAGTGAGTGGAGGTGTTTAGAGTAGGTTTAGGTTTGAAGAAAGGTAGTGTGTGTTCTTGGTGAAAATGGAGAAAATGGTAGAAAAGGCTCACAATTTTCTGGAGTGTTGTTGGCCGAATGCTTTGGGGTAGATAGGAGTTTCGGTTTTCAGCTAGTGGGAGAGAGAGTGATCAGATTTTTTTGAAATTCGAATGGAGGAAATTGTGGAGTTGTTTAAGGTAGGAGATTAGCTAATGGTGTTTGATCAAGAAAGGTTTCTTTGCTCTTCAACGGTGCCAGCTGAACTAGCTACCTTTGCTAAAATGAATGAAGCTTGTTCAGGTTATAAGGCTGGCCGAAATGCAGTCTTTAATGGCAGAGAAAATTCTGGTTTATTAGCTTGATACAATAGTGGTTTAATGGAGTAAAATTCTGGAATTATTTTGAAGTTCAAAAAGAGTTTTGGATAGAGTAATCTTAGGAGGGTTTTGAGGTGTGGTTATGGAGTCCATGTACTCAAGGTAAGTGTGGAGGTCAATGGTGTTCAGTCCATGGCTGAACAAGGTTCAATTTTCAAAGATTTGAAGGGTGTTCTTCGGCCTTGGCTTTGAGAGACAAAGCTGGAAAATTTTTTGGTTTCAACTTGTTCAAAGTTTCGAAGGTTGGTGGCTTTTGGTGCAGAATTTTCTACATTTCTTCAGCCCGATTTGCAGCTGGTTTTTGAGGGAATTTGAAGGTCCTTCAAAGGTGATTTTTCAGCCTTCTTTCTGAAGAAAAACAGAGGAATTTTGCTAGCTTGAAGGTGGATTAAAACAGCTTCATTTTCTTGGTTGAAAGTGGCGAAATTGCCCAGAATTTTTTCCTGGTTTTGTGCAGTTTGTGCAGTCCAAAAATTACACAGAATTTTCAGCCTTCAAGCCACATGAAATGACCATTTTTCTGGCAGCAAATGAGTAGGTTTACTGGCTGAATTTTTTGAAAAGTTGGTCTGCAAAAATTCTGGAAAATTTCCAGATTTTCTTCACTAAAAATATGAACAACATGAAGGTAGGATTGAATGTATAATCATGGTGATTTATTTCTTTTGGAAACTCATCCTAATTTCTCTCCTATTTTCAGCCAATCCTCTATCCTTCAAGACTGATTTTTGAAATTCAAGGTTGAAGAATTATCACAGAATTTTTTGGAATTTAAAAGAAGAGATTTAATGGATTTTGGTTTATTTAAATTATGAAGATATTAGGACAAAGTTAGAGGTAATAAAAAGGACAAGAATTCGTCTAGAATTCTTTTTAGGACAAAATGATAAGATTAGGACATTCTCTTCATGTCTCCCCTAAAACAACATTCCTATTTTTATGGAATGCAAGAAAACAAAAATTCAAACTTAATTAAGATAATCATGATAAAAACTTAGATGATGGGATTTGAACTCATGACCTTAGAGATTAATTCTAAAGCTCTAACCACTAAACCACAACAACTTTTGTTCTTATTTTCTCACCCACATATTCCTCTTATTTAATCCTCAAGCTAACTTCCTATTTTGACCTCAAGCAAAATTACCATTTTACCCTTCCTACTCAATAAGAATATCTAAGCCTTTTACCCTATAAACCACAATTCTAAAGCACATAAAATCATTCAAAAATGTATATATTCATGCAAAATAATATGATATGCATCCCGACCCCCTTACTATAGGGTTGGCTTTAGGTGGGGTTTCACAATGGTTATCTTTGGCATAAAAGATTAGGTCATATATCTTTTGATTTGTTAAATAAATTGTCCTCAAAAAAACTTGTTAGGGGACTGCCAAAAATAAAATTTGATAAACATAAAATCTGTGATGCATGTCAGTTTGGGAAACAAATCATAACCTCTTTTAAACCAAAGAAAATGATTTTACCTCAAAACCACTCGAATTAGTTCATAAGGATTTGTTTGGACCTATGAGGACAGCTAGTCTTGAAGGTAAAAAAAATATGGATATGTACTCATTGATGATTTTTCTAGATTTACATAGGCTTTATTTCTTGGACAAAAAGATGAAGTCTTTTCTGAATTTTCGAAACTGATAAAGCGCATCCAAAACTCGACTGGATGTAAACTGATTTCTATTAGAAGCGATAACGGCAAAGAATTTTGCAACAGTGAATTTACCCACTTCTGTGATGAAAATAGGGTCTTTCACAATTTTTCAGCAGCGAAAACTCCTCAATAAAATGGTGTTGTTGAAAGGAAAAATCGCACTTTGCAAGAAATAGCTAGATCAATGCTTTGTGAAAATATCCTTCCAAAATATTTTTAGGCGGAAGCTGTTAATACAACTTGCTATATTATAAACCGAGTTATGCTAAGGCCATTTTTAAGAAAAACTCCGTTTGAACTTATGTTTGACAAAACTCCATCTATCTCTTATTTTAAAGTATTTGGATGTAAATGTTTTATCCTAAACACAAGAAATAATCTTGAAAAATTTGATAGCAAGTCCGATGAGGCCATATTTCTTGGTTATTCTTCCAACAAAAAGGCATATGGAGTATATAACAAAAGAACTCTTTGTGTGGAAGAATCAATGCATGTTGTGTTTGATGAATCTAACATTTACACTTCAAAAAGAGATGACGATGATGTAGGGTGTTCAAAAGAAGTCAAGATAGATCAAGTCAAAGCTCCACCATTAGATACTCATGCAAAAGAAGAAGAGATTGAAGAATTGCAGATTGAACAAGAAAAAAAACAAACTAAAGATTCTACAAATTATCAATTGCCAAAAGACTGGAAGTACAAAACAGGTCATCCGAAAGAACAAATTATTGGAAATTCAAACCAAGTTAAAACTAGACAGTATTTCATTGACAACTTTGCTCTTCTTTTAAATATTGAACCTAGCTGCATTGATATTGCTTTATATGATGAATTTTGGATTATTGCCATGCAAGAAGAGTTAAATCAATTCGAAAGAAATCAAGTTTGGAAACTTGTTCCTAGACCGCATGATCGTCCTACTATTGGTACTAAATGGGTCTTTAGAAATAAACTTGATGAAAATGGGGTTGTGATTAGAAATAAAGTTAGATTAGTTGCCCAAGGATTTAATCAAGAAGAAGGTATTGATTATGATGAGATATTTGCACCTGTTGCTAGACTGGAATCTATATGAATGTTGCTTACTTTGCATTTAAAAGTGCATTTTTAAATGGCTTTATTGAGGAGGAAGTATATGTTGAACAACCTCTTGGTTTTACTCATGAGCACTTTCCAAATCACGTTTTCAAACTTTCTAAGGCTCTTTATGGATTAAAGCAAGATCCAAGAGCTTGGTATGAAAGACTTAGTGGATTCTTGATCTCAAAAGGATTTTCTAGAGGCTTAATTGATAATACCTTGTTCATCAAATCTGATAATTCTGGTGATTTACTGATTATTCAAATCTATGTTGATGATATTATTTTTGGGGCTACTAACGACTCTTTGTGCAAGATGTTTGCTAAGACTATATAGAAAAAATTTGAAATGAGTATGATGGGAAAACTAAACTTCTTTCTTGGACTGCAAATTAAACAAACTAAGGAAGGAATCTTCATAAATCAAGCTAAGTATGCCAAAGAGTTGTTCAAGAGATTTGGAATGAATGAAGCAAAAGAAATCAGCACACCTATGAATACATCCATAAAACTTGATCAAGATGAAAAAGGTAAGAAAATAGATGAGCATAAGTATAGAGGTATGATTGGGAGTCCACTCTATCTTACTGCTAGCCGACCAGACAGCATGTTTTCGGTATGTCTTTGTGCTTGATTTCAATCTTGTCTAAAGGAATCTCATCTATGTGCAGTTAAATGTATTCTCCGGTATTTAATTGCCACATATGATTATGGATTATGGTATCCATATACTAATGCATTTGATCTTATAGGATATACTGATACAGATTATGCAGGTTGTAAAGTTGAAAGAAAAAGTACTAGTGGCCATTGTCAATTTCTTGGATACTCTCTTATGTCATAGCACAGTAAAAAGTAGGCATGTGTATCCTTATCCACCACTGAGGTTGAATATATTGCAGCCAAGAGTTGTTGTGCTCAAATCTTGTGGATGAAAAATGCATTGCTAGATTTTAATTTTAATTTTAATTGCGTACCTATATTGTGTGATAATACAAGTACTATCAATCTGATAAAAAATCTAGTACAGCATTCTAGGACAAAGCACATAGAAGTTAAACATCACTTCATCCGAGATCATGTGCTCAAAGGTGATGTGTGTGTTGAATATATTTCAACGGATGAACAACTTGCCGATATATTCAATAAACCTCTAGCTGAGGATAGATTCAACAATCTGAGAAAATGTTTGGGAATTACAAGAATTTGATAACTAATCATGTGGCATAAGTTTTCTTTTTGCAGGATTTGTGAAGAAAAAGGTTTTGGAAACAGTGTTCTGAATCCAAAACGTATCGTCATCTGATTTGGACGCACTTGTTGAATCCAAATCCCTCATCCAAAATGCATTTCAAGAAAACACTCTTTTGGATGATAATTTTGGATTGAGTCTTGTTCCAAAATCCATCCTTAATATTTTTTTTTCTTATTCCGAACTTTGAATTTAAAAAAAATTGGTTTGCGCGTTTTTCTAAACTTCTCAGAAAAACTTATGTTTTCAAAGCATTTTATTTTCACATTACTCAAGACATTCAAAGCAATCTAGTTTTCTCTTTCGAAACCCTTGTAACCGCCTTCTTCCAAAATCATCCGTGTTCTTCCTCTTCAAAAACTAAAAGCCCAAAAAAAGCTTTAATCTTTCAAATGGCTAAGACTAAATCTTCCATTCCAAAGCCAATGAAAGGGAAAAAATCATCTCCAAAAATGAAGAAAAAGGTTTCGGGTTCATGCAAAGAAGCAGAGAAAGAAACCTCTCCTCAACCGAACTTCTTTACATCCCACTATGATTCATCAGAGTCGTCTCCAGAACAAGTATGTTCTAAAAATTAGGTACCTCACTTTCTTGATTCTAAATACGAGACTGAGTACAATGACTGGGTATCGAGAAATCGGACTATTATCTGTGGTTATCGTGTTAACCATTCTGCTTTTCTAAATCTGTCAAATATTCTGGACATGTTTGATCACATTAGGTGGGGCATTCTACTGTCTATTGATGAGAAATCATATACTCCTCTGGTCTGGGAATTCTATGCTAACTTAAGGAAAAGGAAACTGGAAGAAACCGAGGGTGGTTTTATGATTCGCTGGTATGTATCGAGAGTGAAGGGCAAAGACATAGTGTTTGATCATAGACTGTTCAATAGGATTTATGATGTCAGAAATGTCAAGTTTCAGTACTTTGAGCTAAACAAATTTCCTGAGGTAAATGACATTTTTTATTTGAAAAATTATTCACTGGTGGTAAGAACTTTGGGAATTCTGGAAATAGGAGCTCAAAATGGCTGAATGGTGTTGGTAGAATTCTGCATCACATGGTGTCGACCATGATAGTACCTAGCTATGGGCATAAGACTTCTATAAGTATTGTGCAAATGGTTATTATGTTGGCCCTAGCTGAGGGAAGACAGATTAATTTTCGTTTTCTGGCAACTAAATTGATGTTGCAGTCAAGAAACATATCAAGTAAAGCTCTGCCATTTGGAAATTTGTTGACAAAAGTTTTTAGATTTTTTGAAGTAGATTTAAGTTCTGCTTCTTGTGATCCATCCAAAACAAATTTTTATAGTTTTGATTCCTTTGAAAGGATGGGCTATGTAAGGGAAGATAATGAATGGAAATTACTGAGAGAGGCTGCAGGAAAAGAACAAAAAATTTGATGAAGATTAAGGATGAAGGGAAGTCTGATCCGAGTACAGGAACAAAAAGGAAAATTGATAATGTTCTTCAGGCAGAATCTTCTGCCAAAGGAAAAGATCAGGACGCGGGCATGTCTGAGAGTATACTGGGTGCAATTAGTTCATTAGCTGAGAAATTGGACCTTCTCAGCTCTGAAATTCAAAGTCTTGGCAATAGAATTTTTGCTGTTGAAAAATCTGCTAATCCTACCACTCCAGTATCTTCCCCTCCAGTATCTATTCATGATAAAGATAAACCCGTTTTAGAAGAGAAATCTGATCTACCTGCTACAGAAAAGGATCCTACTTCTGAACCATTTCAGCAACCCTCTCCCATGAAGGAAACAGTGGTTCCTCCTGCTTCTCCTAAGCCAAAATCTTCTGAAAAACGTCAGAAGCATGTGGTTGTGAAGAGAAAATTAAACAGAATTGCTAGTCAATACTCTAAGAAGGGTGCTGGGTCAAAAGCTGAAACGATTAATATCTCATAGGCAGCACTATTGGGCAATATGATCTTCTAATGATCTCAAAACAATTTACTTTTTGCAAACTTTTTCTGTTTTTTGCATTATACTTTGGGATAATTGCTGCTGGATACTTTTTTATTTTCAGTCTCTTTCTTATATTATGCATATTCCTATCTGGTTTTGTTCTACTCTCTTTCTGATATTCTTGTTTTTTATTGATGACAAAGGGGGAGAGAAAAATATGAACTGATATGAGATGAACTGGTACTGATATAATGTGATGCTAACTGTTGTGGGGGAGAAAAATACTGTTGTGAGGGAGAAAATGATAAACCGTTAATGATAAACTGTTATGATGAACCATTATAAAAACTGATATGATGAATCTGTTATGAGAAATTGTTTTAAATTGATATGATGGACTGCATTAAACTGCTTGAACTATTGAATTGCATGAATTGATGAACGGCATGATTTGACGACATATGACTAATGATTGAACTGTTTTTTATATAAATTGCATGAAGTGATATGATTTGATTTACTGTATATGTTCACTGAAAATCTTCTGCCTGGATAGTTGGATTTATGACATTCTATTTATGATTACTCAATTCAAAAGGCATTTTCTATATGTTAAAGGTATCTTTGAGACTAGATTCTGTGATAAAGTCAAAATTTTAATCTTTAAAACATTTCTTGAAAAACCAGAAAACCCATTATCTTGTGCATTGAGTTAGGGGGAGTTTTGGAATCAGATATTTTTTTGATCCAAACAAATGTTCTTAGAAGCAGTATTAATGAATTGAAAATATATTTTGGACATCCAAAATCTCTATCCAAAATGAATTTCTAAAAAGACTTGTTTTATGCTTTCTTCCAAAATTATTTTGGATGCATTTTTTGGACGTACAAATCGTGATTTCTTTTTTTCCCTCTTATGTTTAAAATGCTCATATAAGAAAATATTTAGGGGGAGTATCTTATCTTATAACTCATCTGCTATCTCTTATTTATCAAATCATTCTGAATATTTATATAGAGATATGAAAGGCTTTAGGCTCATTGAGATATGTTTACAAACTGTTGTTCATAACATCTCCTTGAGACCTATACTGTGAGATTGCATTCATTTGCACCTCTTTTATTCAACATGTTCACTCATTACATATCATTTGTGTTATTTTGCCATCACTCAAAAAGGGAGAGATTGTTAGCCCTAAGGGCTTTCTTCTATGTTTTAACTAATGACAAACATTGATATGGACTAACTTATTAACCTATTGTGATAGGATATGTTTGACCTCTATTCTTCTAAGGCATTCAGATAAGATTATTTGGCAACTCTTTTATGATCGAATTCAAGTAAGGAAGATCAAAAGAGAAGATCGAAGTATTTGGAGTTGCATATCAAGAAATCCTTTATGAAGAACTTTAGACTAGGAAGTGTTATTAAGGTATATCTATTAATTCCTATGTTTCTTTATCTCTTGATTCATTTGACTTTACCTTGAAGCACCAAAAGAGAAGATTTCAAAGTTTTTGAAAATCTCAGAATTTTGGATTAAATAATTTGAATCCAAAAGATTCATCTAAAATCCTGTTAACTGTATTGAAATATTTCTATATAATAAAGTGTCATTTTGGACTTACCTTTTGAATGCATCGTCATCCAAAACCCGAGTCCAAAATACGAATGAGTTTAAATATAAATTTTATAGCTATTTCTTTATGACCGTTGGCACTCCACTTTTTGGCTCTATAAATAGCCCCTAGAGCAAGATTAGTAATAAGATTTTTGAAACATTCATCTTAGAAACACTATTGCTCAATATTTTCAAAAATCTCCTTTTATCAAAGCTTCAAAGTGAATTCATTTTGTATCAAAGGTAAAAGTGCTTTTGTTTTGTATCCAAGTGAATATCTTCTCAAGTAAGTGAGCTGTTTACTGTTCTATTGATATTCAAATCTCTATTGTACCAAGGTTGTAGTGTAAAACCCATTGGGGTGAGCCTTGTGTTGGTTAATGTTCAAGGTTGTAAAGTAAAACCCATTGGGGTGAGTCTTATTTAGTGTTTGTATCAAGGTTGTGTTGTAAAACCTAGTTGGGGTGATCCTTGATGTATTTGCATGACTGAGAGGTTTTGGAAAACCTAGTGTAGTGACCCTCTCTTATATGTGGTACTATTTCATTAAGTGATGTTAATGAAATCGGGTTGAAAATCCTTAAATGTAAACTTAAGGTAGTGGACATAGATCTTAGTAGATCGAACCACTATACATTCCTTGTCTCACTCCTGTTCATTTTTCATTTACTGCTTCGAGTTTCTTTCTTTGTCTAAATCTGGATACACATCTACAAGTGCTTGGATGACTTTCTATGTTTCCATAAAGTCTGTTCAAGTATCTTGGTGATCATCATTATTCTGCTTTTTAGACAAATCGAAAAAATTATTTTTGCTTACCAAAAACCTTATTCACCACACCCTCCCTCTAAAGTTTTTCATATATCCTTTGTATGGAAAATTCATTCATACCTTATTAGAGATATTACAACGTATAAAAATTTCTTTATGAGTGTGCTTTTGTATGGAAATTTTATTTGTACTTCATTAATAAAATATGTAATCACCATTTTTATCAAAAAACTATCATTACATCATAAATGCGATCCGTAACTAATATGATATTTACTTAAAAGAATTTACTTTTTTTGTTAGAAATCAATGGATGTATTTATTGTTGTCCCACTAAAATATGCTAATTTATTTATTACGCGGTACCTAATTGTTATGTCCATATATGGAAGATAAATTATTACTACTTTCCAAAATCATCATTTTTTACTGGTATAAATAAAGGATGCCATTTAAGCACCCAAGACAAGTCCTCTCAGCCTTCAACCTTCTACACATTTAACCAGTCTCAAACAACCATGTCAAACTTGAAGAAGACAGTTTTTTATCACATATTCCATTCAAAAACCAAAGAGGATGAGTACAAGATAGCTCACAATGTGCCTCGTATGCATGAGTGGGAGTTGGTGGAGGTAAGAGATGAGCCTGCAGTTCAAGTCCTGCAACTGTTCCCATGGGAGATAACAAAGGTACTTGTAGCCAGTGATTTGGGGTACCTTCCTGGTCTTGAGCTAAACCGGGACCTTGCTCATGCTCACATTCTCAAGCACTGGGACGCACAACTCGTCAGCCGCGTGTTGCTCCACAAGGAAAGTATTCAAATTACTATCCGTGATATCGATACTTGTACTGATCATGATGTGTTCTTCAGGAAGTGCTTCGACAATGAGAATTTTTGCATTCAGGAAGGCTGGGTTAGAAATTTTGTTTGCCGTCGGTGCCTGATGGTTGGCATGCAGATTGGCATGTACTGGGACACAAGAACTTCAACTTTCCGCTTCTCCGTCTTGAATGAGGCTCCACAGACTCCAGCGAGATCAAGGGCTTCTCCATTTTCTAGACTCTCCTGAGACTCCGTGGAGTTCAAGGGTAGTTCCAAAAGACACTCCAAAGATAGGAGAGTTGAAGTGCCATTTTATATTGAATAACTTTATAGAAAAAAAAAATTCTGAAAACCATAGATAAGTGTTAGGTCTATGCATCTGCAGCAATAGTCGGCATTGTTTTCACCTTGTAGAATTAAACCTGCAAATGTTCCAATAGGAAAAACCCGCTGCAAAACATAATCTTGGATATGATCCAAGAGTTTGATATTATATTTACAGAATACCGCAACTTCCTAGCCCAAAAGAGCTCTAATTAGGCAACAAATATACAAGAACAATAACACTATACATGGATGCATGCTGTATGCAGAGTTAAGGCACCACAAGAACAACAGAATCCAGACCAAATTATCAAGCTCCAACAAAGGAAACACAAAAACAAGTGCAAAACCAATCCCTTTGATAAGGATGTCAGAGAATCTGAGACTCCTTGATCAAAATTGTCTCTGTCAACAGAAAAGATGGTAAGGGACGAGATATCTTCCACATGAAAAGCTACGTTTCAACTGCGACTTCAAAATTGCTTTGATTCCTTCAATTTATGAATCTGATGGGGGAACCACAGAAACCATCCCAATTACTCTGGAACATTGGGTCATTTGGTCGTGAATTCTTCAATACTTGAATGGTTGATTCAACCAATGTTTCATCAGGCACAAAAAAATTTCCAGCATCATCTTCCAAAGTCACATAATAGCCATCATCTATTGGTGAAGATGGGCCAAAGTTGATTATTTTTGGAGTTGAATTGCTCGAAGAATTTTGTCTATTAGCAATCTTTTCGTTCCAAATCTGCTCGTAGGCAACCATATCTCTGTTAAATCTGTCCTTGTCCCTTTGACTGGCTTCTACATATGGCTGCCAAAATAAGAATATATGAAAATGAGATTTAGACACATTCAATCATTTTAAGAGACAAGCATTTCAAGGAATAGTATCATAATCAAAGTTGCTTTTCCATCAAACAGATCTCAAAATGGTTCCAGTTATCAATGCTAAACAATGGAATGCGGAAAATGACCCAGAATAACATTTACATGAAGACCAATAACAGGGTCAATTTGAGTTTCCAAGGATCCCATTATACTCAAATATTTTATTTTATCAAAAACCTTTATCTGAACCAGACCAGCAGGTTAAAAGCAAAGAAAAACATAGTGGTTGATATCACCCTGAGACCAGCCCTCTTTATCTTATCCAATATCAGCTGAATGTAAGAGATTTATTTTGAGCAAGCCACAAGAGCTCACTAATTTAACATGCTCCATATCTGCTGCAATATTCTATGAAAAACAGTTTAAGACAACTTTGAAGAAGCATACCAGCCGATCACTCTGAGAGAGATGTTTCCATGCTTCAGTTGCCATGTTTCTGTAGCTCATGTTACCAGAGCTTTCCCCATGAATCTTTCTCAATCGATCACATTCCATTTTAACAAATATTTGATATGCAGTCCTTCGTTTTAATGGGAGGTGATGGTCTTTTGCAATATCTTTGGTATCCCCCCCTATCTCTACGTTTGATTTCTGCTCTGGTGTACCAGGCCCTGCTGACATTTCAAATTTCATAAATGAAGTTACTAAACAAAATATAAGTACTTGTGAAATCTAACAAGAAAGATTAAGAGGTCCTTCCACCAAGTAAAAGAAAAGTTTTAGGATTTTATTATATAGTTGACCTAAATCAATTGGCAATAATGGAGAAAATCTAAGTACAGAGACCAAAGTTTGGTTTTGAAGATTGTTCTTCCCCATATTTGAAGATAACTTTTGGCATTCCCACAATAAGTATTGAATCCCAAAATTCATACAATAAATTTTAGTCCTATAATGCAGTACCTGGAATTATGTCTATTGAAACTCTTAAAGAATACCTAAAGCACTAAATCTTATAGAACTAACATAGTTTTCTCAGTGTTGAATGTCAGAGTACATCATGTACTTCTATTTAGTAATATATAGTCCGTCATGCCCAAGTCTTTTAGTTAAAGCCATGCCTCAGACTCAATTTAACTTCTGCTTCTTGCTTGGGAATATACAAATGGGCACTTAAGATACATGAAATAGTCATTCCAAGCACACATGCTTTTAAGGTTTTCAATCTTACAATCACCTTCTATCAGATATTTAATGTCTTTTTTGCAGTCAATCGCAGGCTTAATTACAATGAAATGCCTTTGCCAGCATTAGAACTGTAACTAAATTTAATTGCCAAAACAGAGATTCAGAGTTCTAAAAGAGGTGAAATGCGCTTAGCTAAAAACTACTCCAAGGAGACATGTCATGAAAATTTTGGGATATCTCACATCTTTAGTTACAAGGTTTTTTTATGTATTGAGGATATGAAATGAAGATTTAGCTTCCACACAAATGCCAAAAATTTCGGTAGTGTTGTAGACTGCTTTTGCACATAGATAAAATGAACTTGTATTCAACCGTAATCTTCATAAAGCAGTTGAAAAAACGCAGTCTTAGATTCTCATTTTGACTTCTGCATTTAGCACCTCATTAGGCACTTTACATAATTTTACTGAAGCAACTAATTACAAACCTGTTGATGCTTGGTAGGCATCAGAAACACACTGCCTTTTTGCCACTTGACCATCCTGAGGTGAATTGTCACAAGACTTCCGCTTCCCTAACGAGCATTCGGAACAATTCATGTAATCTGTGGACAGACCTGCATGTTAAAGCTATGCTGCTTGGTGTAACAAGGATGGTGCAACTTTTATTTTATATTAACCTACTAGGAGAATTTTTTTCAAAAAAATAGCATATTGGAAAACACCCTCTGCTTTTTGCCATCCATATTACTGAATCACTACATAGATAGTCAACAATCGAAGTCACAGTAAACAAAGGGCTGTAAACTTTACATAACTCAGATTTTCTCCATTTCAAGTTGAACTTTAGCCGGCCTCGTCATACTTTAGCTGGGCATGAATATTGAGAAAAAGTTAAAAATGAATAGTTCAAAAAGGAATGAGGAAAATGTGATATCACTACCATTTAAATATTCTTAAAAAAGTAACATTTAAAGATAAACATTTCCATCTAAGGAAATTGTGCATTGTTTTTTCAAGAAACAAACTGAAAAATTAGGACATGACAAATGAGTTTTGGATGGACAGGACAGTACAAACTCAGGAGTGCAGCATAAAAGACTGAAAATACTTTGACAGGCCATAATTTCGCACTTGGGTGAAGTTTTGAGGCATAAAATCACCATTCAAATTGTATCATCAAGCTCTATGTGCAACGTGGGACATCCTGGTTGAGGCCAATCTCAAGGCCAAATTCCACAGCTTTAGCCGCTCTTTTGCCACTTTTGTCAAACTGTCTAATACTTTTCACTAATTTTCACTTTCATATTTGGTTTTGGACTCATTTTGAGGTTACTTAACCTTGCTATATTACAGTTCCATTCCTTGATGTTTACAGACTCAGTTTCCATTAGAATATAAGCCTTTCCTATGTTTCAATCTTTGATCCCCCATGTCAGATTCAGAACAAAGAGATCAACACAGAGAGCAACCAAAGGAGCATACGAACCTGGTGTTGTATAGACTTTTGCAGGAGTGCGGTAGTAATGCATTTGCTCATATTGGAGAAGAAGACTTTCATAAACCTTCTGAATTTGAGCTGGCAACACTGAGACCTGGATTTTGAGATTCAGTATAGATGCAACTTCATTCCATTTCCCTTCTTTTGAAACCTGAAATTTATAACACAGCCAATGTAATAATGCGATTTCACATATAGAAAAATGGCAGAGCATATGATAATTACACAACTCCATTAGTTCCCTGGGCAATTTCCAAAGCTTTATGGACTCTGTAAGAAAGATAATGGTTCAGGAAAACCAGGCAATCGCTTGCAAGAAACTCCTGACTAATGCTTAGAAAACTTCTGAAGTTTAAATTTTTCACCCTATTTAAACACTTAACGCTCCCGCTGTGGAGCATATTTCTTTTTTCCATTGGATTTTCTACATCTATTGCAGAACTAGGGAATGGTTACTCTTGGAGTACAAAGAACCATACCATCTGACATCAAAAATTTCCATTAACAGATAGACAAATAGAGCGTCAAAATTACCCACATTCATGAAAGTCAAATACATGACACAATTCAATTAAAATACGAAATAGTTTTGAAAAGTAGAAAAACTACAGATAAAAGATATTGCTACTGCTAGCCATAATACCTGATGAAACCCACCCCTTTCGGTCACTTTGCAGTACAAAAGATACAAATCGAGCATTGTTTCCCGAAAATTGAAGCTGCAAAATTTACAAATTCAATTCGATCAATTTCAGTGATAGAAACAAACTTCATAACGCTACAAGCACTACCAGAAAACAAAATTACCCGAATCGCAGCAGGTCAATTAAAGGATCAACTAGAATATTCAGTAGCATTATTCATCAACAGGAAGCATACACTCAAACAAGATTATGTAATGGGTTTTAGGCCATTTAAGAGTATTTTGCGGTATTTGTTGAAACCATTGTCATAGCTGATTCTATCATTCTCATTACCATTCCCATTCCTGAATACAAACCAAATGGCTCGTTATTCTAGTGGTGGAGTAATCGCCATCACTCTCCTTCCCATACTCAAAAATTAGAATCCCCGTACAGCTTGATCTTCCAGCCTTAATGTTTTGAGTTGATAATTCAAACAATAACATAATGCTGCTTGCTATTCTGATAGTTTCTTTTCTACATCTACTTAATTTCTGAGAAAAAATGGCGTCTCTGTTATGTGAGCAGGAAATTCATCATGCTTGGTGAAAAGATATATTAGGCCCATTTTACTGGAGCATTCTTTATTCTTCTTCTTGATGATAATAATGCCTCCCAGATGTATTTCAATCAAACAGAATAGAAACAAGATTTTTTTTTTATTTTCCAGAAACCCAGTTCAGACACCTCCGAAACATTGACGTAATTTCCATGGGACTCTTACTGCATGCATATTATACACACGCATCAAGATTCGAAAGCAGAAACTTACACTAAGCTTAGCCCCGAGGACTGATGATGCAGCTTGACTAGCTTTTCATAGAAACTATCCATCAAGAACTTCTCAGAAGAGGTCAGATCATTAGCAGGGGCAGGGACGATAGTCTTCGAAGCTGAATTCTCAGCACCAAAACCAGCAAAGTTAACTATCAGTGAGGCAGAAGAAGAACATGCATTGGCATTAGAACCACCACCGCATCCATCAGCGTTCTTCTTCGAGTAGACTTTTCCCTTCTTTCTAGCCATATTATCAGCACTCGCGAGGTGGCTCAGCTCTTGCAGTTCTCTTAAACTTGGAAGTGGCTGTACAGTTGCGTGGAGTGAGGTCCTCAGTGGGATTCCATCGTCTTTGGAAATTGAAAAGGGAAGTCTTTTCATACAGTGCTGATGGTGTGGCCCCCACATTCGATTGTCTAGTCTGATGTGGCAAAATATGAAGCTCTGGTCGTGGTCAGAGAAACATCCATGTGCCATACATGCATCTGACATAGGGTTCCAAGTGGAGAAATCTCCACCGTTCATTCATTGTGAATTGGAATGAGAAGCTTGACTGTTGGTTTTGGACACTATAGATGTTTACTTGGTCTTCATCAATCACAACATTAAAAACTTGTATATTTTAAAAATATATATTATGTAATACATATAACATAATTATAAAATTTTAATAAAACGACTAGTATAGTATTTTCCATTAGGTTAGGACTTAATATTATTGTTTACTCCTTTTAATGTGTTTGATAGAAACTTATGGAGTATAAATTCTATGAAATAATTGTATATTTAATTCGTAATAGATTATTACAAAAGATTAATCCAGTGGTCAAGGGAGAAATACATACCTCTAACTCAATTATATTAACTTCGACTGGAAAAGAAAAAAAAAACTTTTACTAAATTTTTTGTTCTTGATTGTTTGCACATTTATTGTTATTGATTGCAGTAAAAAAAAAAAAAGACTATTATGTTTTCAATCTAAAGAGAAAAAAAAAGGAACTACTGTACCATAATTATCATGACAAATATCTTCTCCTTACATGTTAAAAAACCGAAAGAAAAACTAAACACAGGGTCACAAAATCAGAGAAGGGAAAACCCTAGGAATGAAGGCTTTTCTAGGTAGAAAGGCTAGAAGGGAGTGTTCATCAATTCTAGCATTGCCTGCATCCAAGAATCAAAGTCCCCAACACTCACAGCATAACTAGAAAAGTAAAGAGAGAGAGGATTGACTGTCATGTCATGTGAGAGGTAAATATTAAATACGTATTTTGTTTGAATATGATTAAACTCAAATTTATATAATTATAAATTAAAATGAGGGTTTATAGTTTTAGAAATAATCGAATTAAATATAAATACCTGAATTATTAATATATATATATATATATATATATATATATATATATATCTCAAAGTCCTCCATGTCCTCATTATCATTTTGCATTTGTGATTGAGAGGTGGGTCGTTCATGTCAATGATTTTTTTAAAATATCACTTAATGAGAGAAAAAGAAAAAAGAATAGGTGTATACACTTAGTAAATATCGAATTTTAATTAGGAGAGGTTTTTTTTAAAAACATGGAGAAAAGAATACGAATACACTTAGTAAATATCGAATTTTCGTTAGAAGAATTTTTTTAAAAAAAAAAATCGGTTAACTTTTCATTGAGAATTGATATATAGGCTATATTTGACTTGTAATTCTTCAATATCATTTCAAATTAAAATTTTATTTTAATTTAAATATATTATTATTTTATTTAATTTTTATTTTTTTAAAATTATTATTTACTTACAAAACATTATATATATATTTTTTAACTCACCAAACCTTATATATTTAATATTTTTTTACAAAATTAATCTTAAATTAATTTTTATCCGCTTTAACCCATACACTTAGTATGAAATTCTAAGAAAAATAGAAAAATTAGCACAACTTTTGATGGGAGGGGCCGATAAACTCCGACATTGTGTGGAGAAGAACAAACCGAAGCAAATAAAGGAATCTTATAATCCTTCCGACAATATCAACGCAACTATGGCTTTTGGAATCGGATAGGACTGACCGATCTGATCGTGAATCGATATTATTCTCAGTTCAATCTCAATTTTTAAGCCGACTTCTCTTAAAACCGTGGCCTTTTCATCAAGTTGTGTTGGATCGGTCGGTCCAACATTGAACCGATTATGTTTAAAAAAAAATTGGATCAAATTTTATAATTTTTAAAGTAAATTAAATTATATAATTTAATAAACTATTTTAAATTTTGTTGTATGTTATATTGTTAGTTATAAACTAAGAATAATTATTTTTAATTATAAATTTGAATATTTATACTTTTATGGACTTAAATTATACTATATTATTGATCAATTTTTTTAAAATAATTATATTTTTAATTTTTAAATTATAATATTATCGATTCAATTACAATTAAATTATTAAATCGTGAACCAGTAAATTTTTCGATTCGAAAACCGGTCCAATTTTGAAAACATTAAACACAACAGCGTCCTTATAGATGAATCAATGAGGGGCGGAGAGAGGGAGGGCGACCAATTGGATACCACAATACCGGTCGCCAGAAGCCCCGGTTAATGGTGCTAAAGTGAAGGTGGACGGTAGGGCGACTATCTAGAGGTGAAGGTTCCCCCAAGGAGCAGGGGCGGACCTACATAGAGGGTTGGCCCCCCTAGAATTTTTTAAAAAATTATATAAATATATATATATGTATATATAATATATATTTAAATTTTAAAATAAATTGGCACTCCAAATATATAAAATTAATTTTACAATAATGTAATAGTAAAAAAAAATTATTGAAGGTGAAATAATACAATTAAAAATGCAATTTGATTATTTTCATTATGTGGTACGAATTCTTGATTTTGAAAAGTTATTTACTATATTTGAATTATGTTAATGAATAGTCAAGATATTGAAGTTTAAAATTTATATATATTATGAAGAACCGTTATTCTTAGTTTTTCAATTTTCACAATTACAACGAAATAATTTTTTTCAGTTATAAATATGGTAAAAATCAAACTCGAAGTAAGATGAAAAACAATTTTTTTTTCAATATTTTTAATAATATATATTTAAAAAATTGTTAAAAAAAATTGATGAGAAAGACATCAATTGGCTCCCAAGGAATTATTCCTGGGTCCGCCCCTGCCGAGGAGTACCAAAGCTTGTGGCAACCATGAAGCAGAGCTCTCATTATCAAGCTCCCAGGTAGGAATCGAAGTTTTCTAGTAAAGAAGTAGCATGTGATATTATTGACTTGGGAAGGGGATTTTGCTTAGTTTGATTCTTTATCAAAGACGACTACATGCATGCGCTTGAGGCTGCCCTGTTGGTTCATTACCTAGAGGGACACAATGGCGACAAAAACTTCACCTCTCGATGGAGAAGATCACTTCTATTGTGGATTAGACTTCCAAAGATCCCAAATGAGTTTTTCCACGAGGGCGTGCTGCTGTGGATGGGGAACCATATAGGAAAGGTCGCAAAGATTGACTATATTAACATTACCATGGCCGCCACTAGGAGAAGTATGCGCAGATATGTGTTGAAGTTGACTTAAACAAACTGCTAGTACCAGTAATATGTCTGCTGAGGCATTGATCAAGTTGTAGAATATGAGGGTTCCACAAAATTTGCTGTGTGACCAGTATGGGAATAAAATTCGATGATTATATTGTGAATACGGATTCGAAATTATATAATTTGACATATAAAAATTGCACAATAAATTATGAAACTATATACAATTATATGACCATCACATATAATTGTTGTTGTTAAAATAAGGAATTGATGCAGACGGGAATCGGCTTTACATCCGATAAACACAAACGATCCGATATGGTGAAATAGAAAATGGTATCAAATCTTTTTTGAATTAGGGACCGGGTTCCTTAAACTTATTATAGAAAGGGTTCAAGAAAGTCAGTTGAGAATGCTCAATGAAAAGACCTTTCTGGGAGAATAGAATGATACTTGTATTAACTTGCTTAAAGGAAAGCACAGAAAACGTCTGATATTGAAACAAGACGAACAGGAAGCTGTAAAGAAAAGTTGTAAACAAAACGGTAGAGAAAAAGTTAAAACAAAGCAGTAAGAAAGCTACAAGGAAACAAAATTCTAAACTAAAAAGTTGTAAATAACGACGAAGTAGAAGAAATTGAAGTTGAACGTTGCTGGATGATGGATTGTTGTCCCTTTTTGGTTCTGGACACTGCTCCTATTTTATACTTGCTGCAAACGAGCCCTTAGCAAATCATGGAGTTTCTTCCGACCAAAGATGCTCCCAACGGTCGTGCAGAATCTTGCGCCGAAAGATCAAGAATCTGTTTTCCTTTTTATTGGCTCCGTGGTGCCGATGTTAACCATGACCATCAGCTACTCGAAATGTTGACTTCATCGGATCGTCCCAATTTATCAAATCGGCATCAGCTCAAAGTAACCGTTGTGTCGGCTCGACAAAGTTGACGTCAACACATGCCCCCCCGAGTCCCGTTGTTTCAGCAGACGCGAGTCAGCGAAACGATAGGAATCATACAACTCTTAATGGTAGCCGTTCTTTTTCTGACAAAATCGAAACGTCCCGAACGTTGTGGAATTGTTGTGACGCCTCGGCCTTAGAACTCGCGAACGGCTCAATTTCAAACCTCCTTATAAATAGCAGTGGTCCCCAATCGGAACTCCTCACTTCCTACGACTTCTATCTCCTTCAATATTCTACTGCTTAAGTAATTCATCGATCATTTACCTTCTTGCCCTAATTCCCTGCGAACTGAAAATTTCCTTTCGGTAAAACAACATCGCAATGGCAACCCCTACCGATAAGAATATTCTGTCCCTAGTCCAAGCCGATGCCAGACTGTTTGCCTTGGGCCCGCGTCTCTTGCCTGCAAAAGTTACCGCTGAACACCTGCAGTTTGTTTTGCCGGCTGATTTCACTTTCCCTTTACAACAGGATACTTTTACAACCACCAATCTTCCCTCTTCTTTTCGTCATTGGCCCCACAAACTCAAGAATTACCGAGAATGGCGAGACCGCTGCTACGCCCGATTTGGGGCCATTTGGGCGCAATGGGAAAATTCAGACGCCATCATGATGACTGACTTCGAGATGGCGTTTGATCACAATCTGTTTGTCACTGGTCTTCCCTTTTGGTCATCGGTGATAAACGGCTTCATTTTTTCACAGGGGATGTTCTCCCCTACCATTCTTGACATCTGCACCATACACGGCTTCCGATGTGAAGGCGATGAGATTTCGAGGCTTCATGACGAAGAAAGCTTACCAGTCGTTGAGGCTCGTCTGGACAAGGCCTCCTCATCATATGGCAATTTCATCAACGCTCAACGAGGGGTGGAGGATACTCCTTCAAATCAAGAACAAGCGGCCTTCCTATGGCTTTGGCTGTGTAAGTATGTCATCTGCTCCCATTCTGCCGGCGTCAGTAATGAGTACCGATACTATGTATCGGCTCTCTTACGGAGCAAGAGGCATTGTGACCTCGCCTCTTTGGTCCTCGCCTTGGTCTACCGCACCATTAACCAGCTGATGACTGCTCTTGCCGCTGGGAAAGACCCGACCAACCTTGGGGGCCCGCTCTGGATTGCCCAACTCTGGCTGTATCAGTATTTGCCCAACTTTGGAGTCAGTCGACTTGCAGGGACCCAGGAGGACTCTTCCAAACGGACGACTGGCTATCGGCTACTTCGGATCCCCGTAAATACTGCTTCTGTCGAAACTATCGTCTCGTATCTTTACCGATGTCGAGACTTCCATGGTGTTATTTTCTTTCCGTATGATGCTCGCCAAGAGGGCCCCATTTGGTTGAAAAGCCTGTCGAAAAGCCCCGAGACAACACAAGAAACTCTATGGGCTCGAATCCTGTGCCCTCGAAAAATTCTCCTGGGGGCTAAGCCTGGAGCTCGGAGTGCTAAGACCTCTTATGAGAGGTACAATCCCCACTACTTCTCCCGCCAATTTGGGCTGATACAAGATATTCCCACAAATTCAGGGCACGTTTTCTCCTTTTCTGTGAGACTGGTGCTATCGGCTGAAGACGTACAGACTTAAGTCGAGAGCACCCAGGCTATTCTGAGGTCTTTCGAATTTAAACCCTTCCAGGTGGTGTTGGAAACTTCTCCGAACTTCGCTTTATGGTGGAGGCTACTGAGTGGAGCCCTGTTCTCTGCCCCCATAGGCGTTTGGCTTTTGCGAATTCCTGGGTCGGCCGCCTCTTTGCCTAAACCATCGTTTGCTAAGAAAGGAAAACAAGTAAAACACCATGTAAGTCCTGTAATAATGTCGACCTTACATACTCCCTTGGTGCAGAAAACTACTGCTGCTGCTCGTGCTGTGCTAGAGGAGGAAGAAGAAGAGATCGAGGTCCCGTCTCTGCTCCGTTGATCAAAGAGGAAACATGAAACACTGACTCTTTCTATTTCCAAGGTTTGCTTCTGGCAATTCTTGTTGTGCTTGGCTCCTCTAATGTTCAATTTTGTCTAATTACCAGTATAATCCTTTCTGTAGAAACGCAAACAAGGGATAGGCCGTCCCGTTATCATCGACACTTCTTCTGACACGGAGGAAGATATCCCACTTCGTACTTTAGCCGAAAGGGCGGCTGAAATGACTGCTCATCCGACGACAGATGCCCCGTCGGTGGAGGCTACGGCTCCTCCTCCCGCGACTGACGTGTCGGCCTCCCTACCGGTGGCAACCCTTCCGTCAACTGAACTTCTGGCTCCAGAAAGTCCCTCATCTGTTCTACCAAGGCCTAAAAAGCAACAAGTGGCCAATGATGTCGAAACAACGGTGCCTCCCCCCAGCCAGGGAACTAGAAAAACTACTGCTTCCCTGCCGATACTGACGTTGGCTTCGGCGCTGGACTTTCTTGATGGCCTCATCGGGGCTTCCTTGCCTACTGAGAGGTCCACTCTGGATAATGTGAGCTGCGCCCTTCTGTGGATTGTTCAATCAGCCGACCCCGACATACCCCCTACACTTCAGGACTTAGCAATTGGATGCCTGGGGCAAATACGCTTCACCAGTCGCTTCTTATTTGACACGCAGCGCCGTTGGGATGAAGCGCACAACCAGTTAGAGCTTCTGAAGCTGCATCGAGAAAACGCAGCATTTGCAGAAAAAGATCGCCGGGAATTCATGGGTCACCTTACACTTCTGCGAACTGATATTGTGGAGGGGAAAGGAAAAATTAAACGGCTCGAACGTTAAATATCTGAACTCCAGGAAGAACTTGCCTTTGAGAAAAAGGCCTTGGAGCAGCGGCTTGAATCAGAGAAAGGGCTTCAGGAAATAGTCAAAGCCATTGACGACTCCCTTTTTCAATATAATGATGAACGGCTAATGTTGGAAACGGAAGAGGAACTGCTCGAATCTAAACTATCCAACTCTATCGCCCTCCTGACTGAGATGAAGTCCGGGTGAGACCACTTTATAGCTGAGCTGAATAAGGTTCTACATCCTTTGACTGCCGACGAAGCAGGCCCTTCCGGGACTCAAACTGAAGAAACGGCCCCTTCGACGGTCGAAACAGGCATTCCAGAGATGTCCACTGACGAGGTGGCCCTGCCTCCCGAAAGAGGAACAGAAACGGAGGCTGAGATGGCTGAAGAAGAGCTCCTAGTTCCTGATCCGTAGCCAACGGAAGCTGTCATGACGTCTAGTCAAGCGTCCGTCGAGTCAGAAGATCCAGATCGGTTGGCGATTGTTCCTTATCAGCCAACACTATTGCCCCCTACCCCTTCCAATGATAACTGATTTCTCTTGTAATGACATTTACAGCTATTTGATCAGCCTCTTGTGATCAGTTCAACATATCAGGACAAAATTTTTGCTCAAGAAGTTGTTCTCTCTCTCTCTCTCTCTTTTTTTTTTTTTTTTTACTCTCTAGTCCCTTCCCAGAACGCCGGATAGTACCATTTCAAAAACTTATCGTTAATTACTTTACCTGCTTCCTTTCCATCAGGTGTCATTAGGCGATAAGCTCCTCCATAAAAAATTTGCATTACTAAGAATGGACCTTCCCAGGATGTGGACCACTTACCGTACTTCGGATCCTTTGGTGCAACGGGGAGGATAGTCTTCCACACCATGTCTCCTTCTTGAAAACTTCTTTCACGGACTTTTCGATTATACGCCCTTGCTACCTTCTCCTTATTTTGTTTTATATTCTCCAAGGCAACCCAACGGTCCATCTCAACCTGGTCTAAGTTCAGGGCCAAAGCTATCTGGTAATCTTTAGTCGTTAGACCATACTGGTAGGCTATCCGAGCTGATTGCAATGATATCTCAATAGGTAACACAACATCCTGCCCATAAGTTAGTCTAAACGGAGTAAAGCCAGTTACAGTTTTAGCAGCATTCCGATGGGCCTATAACACTTCCTGCAACGTCTCATGCCATCGTCTTGGATTGTCTTCTACTGCCTTGTGGATCATGCCGATTAAGGTTTTGTTCGTTGCCTCTGCTTGTCCGTTGGCCTGTGCATAATAGGGAGAAGAGTGGAGCAACTTAACTTTAAACTGTGCTAGGAAATTATGTACCTGGTCTCCTGTAAATACCGTCCCTTGATCCGTTGTTATGGTCTCTCGGATTCCAAAACGGAAGAGAATGCTTTGCTGGAGAAAGTTGATGACTGTTGTTTGTGTTACTTTGGCCAATGGTTGCGCCTCTACCCACTTGGTGAAGTAATCCGTTGCCACCAATATGAATGTGTACCTTTTTATTGAAGTTGGATAGATCTTTCTGATGATGTCCAGGGCCCATCCACGGAAAGGCCATGACTTAATGATCGGATGCAATTCCGTGGAAGGAGTGTGCAATAAAGGGCCATGCTTTTGACAAGCTTTACAGCCAACCGCATAAGTATTACAATCTGTAGTCATGGATGGTCAAAAGAAACCATGACGTTGAAGTGTCCATTTCAACTTTGGGCCCGCTTGATGTGCTCCACATAAGCCTTCGTGTACTTCTGCCATAAAGCGTAATGCTTCTTCTTTGGAGAGACACTTTAAAAGAATTCCAGTGTGACTCCGCCAGAACAAATCATTGCCTACCAATGTAAAGCTGAGGGCCTTTCGTTTCACCTCTCGAGACGTTTGTCCAGTCGGGTTTCTTAAATAATTAACAATCTCCTGTCGCCAATCTTCTTGATACTCTGTGTCTGCTATCTGTTGGCATATCACTGCTTTCCTAAAACCTGAAGCTAGCTGAGCTAAATTATTAGCACTTTGGTTTTCTGTCCTCGGAACATGAACTAGAATGACCTCTTGGAAATGCTGAAGTAGCCCTTTTACCTCCTGTAACTTACCCGACAGCAACGAGTTAGCACATTTATAATCTCCTACTACTTGTCAGATAACTATTTGAGAATCTCATAAAATTCTGACTACTCAAGCTTCCAGTGCTTTCAGAATCCGTAATCCTGACAAAAGGGCATCATATTCCGCTCGATTATTAGTTGTCCCCTTCTTTAACTCAAAGTGGACCTTACCCTGTTGTCCATTCGGAGATTCAAGAACCAGACCAATACCAACCTTCTATTGGGTACTTGAGCCATCAAATTGTAAAACCCATGGTTTCAAATGAACGTACCTCTGCGGCTTGTCCCCATCCGTTTGTGGTATCTCCAGAGAAGGATGTTCAGCTAAAAAATCTGCAACAGCTTGTCTTTTCACAGCCCTCAGTGGCACATAAGTTAGAGAAAAAGCATGTAATTTAACCACCCATTTCATAAGCCGCCCATTCTGTAAAGGGCGATTCAACAAGAGTTTGATTAAATCCACCTTACATAGGATGTGTACCTCCCTAAATAACAAGTAATGTTCTAGCTTTGTGCATGCATAATGAAAAGATAAGCATAGCTTTTCAATAGAGGTGTACTTGGTCTCCGTATCCGATAGATTTCGGCTAAGGTAGTATACTGCTCTTTCTATCCCTTGCTGGTCATTCTGAGCCAATAAACTGTCGATAGATCCTTTCGCAACTAAGATATATAACTTCATGGGAGACTGGTCATGCGGAGGAGCTAACACTGGTGGATATGATAAGGCTACCTTGATTTGATCAAATGCTACTTGATGCTCAGGCTGCCAGATAAATTCTTGAGATAACTTTAACCGTAACAAAGAAGAAAATACCTTTTGCTTACCCGCAGTATTTGCCAAAAAACGCCGTAAAAAATTGATCTTTACCAAGAAACTTTGTAGCTCTTTCTTCATCTGAGGCGGTCTTGGTTGTAGAATATCCCGGGCCTTATTCTAATCTATCTCAATCCCCCTCTGGTGTACTAAAAACCTACGAAAATTCCCAACTGTAACTCCAAAGGCACACTTAGCCGGGTTGATCTTCAAGTGGTGCTGATGCATCCGGAGAAACGCTTGTTCCAAATCAACTAAGTGTTGTAGAAACATGGGGGATTTTATGACCAAATCCTCTATGTAGACTTCTATGGTGCTACCGATAAGGTCATGAAAGATGAGATTCATGGCTCGTTGAAAGGTGGCCCCAGCATTCTTCAAACTAAATAGCATAACCACCCATTCGAATAAGCCGATAGACCCCAGACAACGGAACGCCGTTTTGTGTGTATCTTCTTCAGTTATGAATATTTGATTATACCCTGAATAACCATCTTTGAAGCTCAAAAACTAGTTACCCGCAGCAGAATCTACTAACATATCTGCCATTGGCATAGCATACTCATCCTTTGGAATGGCCAAGTTCACGTTTCTGAAGTCTATGCAGACCCGTAGTTGACCGTTCTTCTTAATGACCGGCACAATGTTAGATATCCATTTTGCATACCGACACGTACGGATGAACCCACATCGAAGTAACCTTTCTAACTCCTCCTTGATCCTAGGTAGTAATGCAAGATTAAAACGTCTTGTCGGTTGTTTATAGGGCTTAAAGCCTTCTTTCACAGGTAGGCGATGTTCCACAATACTTCGGTCCAAACCGGGCATCTCATGATGTCCCACACAAAGCAATCTTTGTACTTGTGGATCAGATAAGTTATCTTCTCCCTTTGCTCGATGGTCAAATGTAAACTTACCTTGGCTGTTCTGTTTTCCCCCGCTTCTCCTATGTCTACTTTTATTAATGGATCTTGAGCAACGAAACCAGGAGCTCGTCGGACCTCCGGATCTTCCGGTCGTAGGCCGCCTGGTTCCTCAGTGGTGATCAAGTTATGGGTTATCGTTAGCTTGGCATAGTGGCTTAGATTGAAGGTCGGATGATAAAACAGAGCTTCGTTCATGTGGATTTCGGCTGAAAATGGATTAGGATTGGCTAGGATCTGCTCTACCCATTCTTCATCCCAAATCAGCATCATCTGGTGTAAAGCAGACGGTACGCACCGGTTTGCATAAATCAAATCCCTGCCCAATAAAACGGAATAAGCTGGCTTCACATCAATTATAAAAAAGACCGTTTTATTGGTTTTGGACCCGACTATGACTTCACAAGTGATAACGCCTTCGGCCGTAGCTGCCTCTCCAGTGAAATTAACCATCTGTACATCAGTAGGGGACAAATCTAACTTATCTTTACCCAGCCATTTCAAGGTGGAGAAAGGCATTATGTTTAAGACAACTTCACCATCAACAAAAACCCAAGTAAGTGGCTTACCATTGACATGTGCTTTGATGTACAGGGGCTTGAGGTGGTTAACATTTTGGGCTGTTGGAATGGGAAAGAGCATCCCCTCTAGGGGAATTTGGACACCAGCTCTACTGCGGCTCTTTCTTCCGCATGAAAATCCTTTTCTGTGGATTCTTGACGAGAGGTGGCTCGGAAACTTGATGGCAATATGCTGAGCATATTTTGGCCATTATCAGGGACTAGTTGTTCTTCTACCCAGGCATCAACCAACCGCCTTTGTTGTACCACTTCCGCTGCTTTCGTCTTTTTTGGGACTTTGATGGTCGGGAACAGAGGCCAGGCAGAAATGTCTCCTTTTGGGGTACCTGCACTGTTAGTTTCCCTTCGTTGCCATGAAAATGTGCTACAAAAGATGGAGGAGATAAACGGGTAAAAACTGACGGTTTACCATCCAATCTCTGGAATGCTTGTTCTATCCCCCCAGGCTTGTTGTTTCCTGTATGTTCTTCCTATTTCCCACATATTGTTTGCAGCATGTGTGCGTCGGCTAACGGGAATGGATCCGTGTCTACCAAAATCTCTTCCTTTTTGTCTGCAAACTTCAATCTTCCGTCCTGAATAGCCTTCTGAATGATGTTTCTGAAAACAATACAACTGTTAGTGCTATGCGAGAAAGAGTTATGCCATTTATAGTACCTTTTTCCTTTCAACTCTTCCTGGCTAGGGACCTTCTGTCCATAAGCCAGGCGAATCTGCTTATCTGCCACCAGTTGGTCAAAGATTTGTTCAGCTTTTGAGATGTCAAACAAATAGGAAGGTCCTGATGTGGCAATTTCCTCCTTTCCTTTGCCGGGTTTCAAGTGAGGACACGTATAGGATGCGCCTTTTACCAATTCTACTGTCATTACCTCTATAGCCTGCTCTCCGTCTTCCTCATTAGTGTCATCTATGACAGATATCATTGTTTGGCCATGAGAAAACTTGATGAAACGCCTCTTCTCTTTCTCCTTGATCATCTCTTCTATTCTGACAGCGTGAGACAATAGCCGGGATAAATCCGAGAAGTCTTGGAGAATGAGACGTTCTTTGAACTGCGGATGCATCCTGCTAATAACAATCCTTGCACATTCTGTTTCAGGCAACTGGGTTGTACATTTGGACTTAGCTTGCCGGAAATTCTCAATAAAATCCGCAACATCTTCTGATCCCTTTTGCTTTATTACCAGAAGGTTCGCAATGGAAACTTCCAGTACCGGTTTAAAGAAACGTTGGTGAAACATTCTTTCCATGTCAGCCCAGGAGTATACAGAATTAGGAACTAGATTGGCATACCATGTGAATGCTGCTCTTGTCAAGGATAATGAAAACAGTTGTAACTTATGCCATTCATTGTTTCCCAACTCACAGCATTGTGCTGTGAATCTTCCGATATGTTTTATGGTGGACTTATTATCTTCACCAGAAAGTGTTGAAAACTCCGGCAGCTTGTAGCCTCGAGGGAGCACTGCCATGGAATCCACCCATTCAGGGTAAGGTTTTTGGTATACCAGCCGATCCCATGACTGCCGTCGGAATGTTTCCGTTACCATATTCGCTGGCTGGTACGACTGTTGAAACTGAGGTAAAGGACTTTGTATGATAGGTCGAGGACCTTGCCCTGTGGATGGCTCAGTACTTCCAATTCCCTGCCTTGGGTTAGCTGCTGTAATTGCCGGATATAAAGGAGGGTAAGAAACAGAGTAACTCGTCCGCCCCCCAAAAGGCGGCATGTTTCCCCTAACAAGGTTTGGCCCAGCTTCATAAGTCGATGGTAATCCTGTTATTGGGACCAGACTTCTGCCTGAAAACATTTCTGCTGGCACCTGTTAGTGTTGTGCCCTAGAAGCAATCACTTGTACCATGTATATTGCATATTAAATTAATAAGAGGTATTCTTTATCTTTCAGTTTGATTGTTATATCTAAATATATGTACAAACCGTTAGATAAAGTCTCTAGTACAACACAGTGTTAAGGAAATCATGATAGAGATTATGATGTGAGATTCCTACTACACTATGCAGTGTTTGTACTTAAATAATCCCCAGTCATAGTATTAATAAGATGGGACATTATTAATACGCCAAGACTGGCACATGTTATATCTCTTGATTGGATCAAGCGGTGGTTCTCATATCCGTGGGTATTGGGATACTCAGGATTAACGTGTGGATGCTTGTTTTGAAACAAATTCATTGGATGACCTAGCTACGAGATAATCACTTGGATAACTATTTAGTGCCAGTGATAGAATCCCATTATAGCAAGTGTGCAAGTATCCTTAGACTTGAGATCTCCAAGGTACTTTGCTTATCGAGCGTTGTACTTTGATTCTAATCTTTGGAGTCTTATCTAGGACCGCCTATGGGATGGATATTGGGTACAACGTAAAGTAAACGAAAGTAGTTGAGATGGTCAATAAAAGATTTACCACTCCTAATAGTAGGAGAGTATATCTCAAGGCCACTTGTAGAAAGCATTACTCATGAAGTCCTTGGCCAAGGTGACTATGTGATGGAAATGGTTCCAATTGATACACATATCGAGTAATGGATTTCTTGAACAAGTACTAAAATATTTGGGCCAGAATTAATAATATTCTGGAGAGAGTTGGCACTAATTCCATGCTCTAGACCGAATGAGATATTGTATGTTGAAAGGAGTTTATTGCACTGATAATTTTCTATTGAAAGGTTCATGTCAAGCCACTTGACTTTCAGGACTTTTGGGTGGTCAATAGTCATTGCTAGATGTCGCTCTTGATATGCTAAATATGAATTTATTAATTAGAGAATTAATAAATTTAATCCTTTATTTTATTAAGGATGATTAATTCTAATATTGTTAGAATTAATTCATATTATGCTACCAATAAGACCAAGAAACCTAATGGGTCACACACAATAAAGGTTTGAATGCTCAAATATATTATTTGATAATATTGTGGGGTTAATTAAGAGAAGGGAATATATTTATAAGTGAATTATAAGTTTGTTATAATTTATGGGACCTAATTGTAATTAAGTAAACTTCAAGGACCAATTTGTTGACAATTGGACGTTGAAGGACTAAATTGCAATTTATGGTAATTATAAATCTATAAATATAAGGAAACGGTTTCCTTAGGGTTTGAGACAGACTATTCACGCAATAACAGAGAAATCGTTTCTCTGCCTCTCTCTTGATCAAACCCTAGCCGTCTCTCTTCTTGATCAAAACCCTAGCCTCTCGAATTCTACTAGTATAGAATTGTGAGATTGTGAGCATTCAACCTTGTGTGGATTATCATTAGAGGGAGTTCTTTCTTGGACTTCAGTTGAGCTGCAATGAACGGTTTTGGATAATCTGGATCGCGCCTGCGTTCTTGTTTCTGAAATTTTTGAATTCCTGCTTCATGAGGTAATAGACGAAATCTTCTCCTTTTCCCGTTTCTATTGCAAACCCGTGATCTATGGCTTGGATTTCTTGTTATTTTCCGCTGCGCTTAATCTGATTATGCATGATAGAAATCCTACAGTGGTATCAGAGCCAACGGGTTTGTGTTTTAATGGGATGTTTTATTGCTTTGAATTGTTCAAGCATGTAAATTGTATGATTACAGCATGTTAATTGTATGATCATATCTGCTGGTTTGTATGTAATCGTCTAGGTTTTGTTTTGAATAATCTGGGTTGCAGAAATCGTTTCTTCGTTGTGGGTTTTATGCTTTTGAAAATATTGCAGAATGGTTCTGCGTCTGTGTTCAGGTTTTGGCTTCAGTTGATGTTCATCCTGTAATTAAGCCTTCCGTTTAACAATTTGGATTGTTAAATTGGTTGTGAGAATGATCACAATGGTTTGTTAATAAAGATTAACAAAGGTCAACGTCAAAAACTGGTTTTGATTGATCTTGGAACGACCCCGAACTAAAAAAAAAAAAAAATCCAGAAAATCCAAGCCGCACGCGGTGGTTACTATTCGGTTTTTTAAAAAAAAAAAAAAGGTTCTGGAATAGAATTTTGAAAGAGAAAATCTCATTTGATGAGATGTGGTAAAATAAAAATTTTTATCGTTACATGACGGGACCCAGAAGCATTTTCTCAAAATTAGTTTTGAGACAATCAATTTTATCTTTCAAAATAGTGATTTTGAAAATTTAAAATTAATGTATTTTTCTTAAATGTTGATTTTAGAATTTGTTTTATTTTCCCAAAATACTGATTTTGGAATAATAAAAGTATATCTTTATTTTGTTTAAGCATAGTTAATGGCATGGTGGATGGTTATGGACTAAAACAAATTATATCTGTTCATGCATTTTTTTTACCGCTTTGTTTTAATGAAATAGGGCCTGCGTATCTTGCCTTCTCTCAAATTCTGATGTAATTCTCTTCTCATCTAACTCTCCTCGAATATAACTCGAGGTTTCTCCTTTTAGGAAATTATGTAATTAGATTATATAAGTTAGATTGAGGTAGAATTTTATTTTCAAGATTTAGAAGATGGCGTTCAAAATAAGGCGAGATGGTAAGACCCTCTACCTGTATCATGCATGAACACATAGGGTTGACCATATTAGCTCGAGAAAATTAATTTAGAAAGTCCATAACCATGCCACGTAATTGTTTATTACTATATTTATCAATTTATGCTGCTTATTAATAAATTGTATGCATGCCTAACAATGAGACCACTAAAAGGAATAAATTCCTCAAATAATATTAAATCTAATGCCTTCCATTAATATAGTGAGAACGAGAGCTCTTTTTCGAGACCAGGTTGTTGGGCAAACCCAAGCCTACTTGACATCGAGTATGTTCAAGTTATCGAATTTAAATTCATGTTAATGGGTTGGATTTAACTAATTTTTTTATCCCAGTTGGGCTAACCCAAGCATAAAGAAAATTAGAGGCAAAGTTGGGCTAGTATTTGATACTTTAATGATTAAAATATGTTAATCACCCAATGATTCAGTAGTTACTTTTTGATGTAATTGGTATTGGATACCTACCACTAAACTTAAGAGTGGCTTATTGGGCTAACCCAAGGTTATTCTTAAGGAATTTGGATACTGATCCACTAAGAAAGTTTCCAACGGGCTTTCCCGAGTCAATAGTGAGGACTATTGGTTTGAGTAAAATAGTGGAATAATTATGTGCTTAATTAAAGACCTAATTAATTGCATTGCATTTGCATATACATGTTCTAATAATTCTATCTTTACATCTAGGTCATTTGCATCATGTCGACAAATCTAAACTTGCGTAGCATCTTAGAAACAAACAAGCTCACTGAATCAAACTATTTGGACTGGTATAGAAACTTGAGAATCGTTCTCAAGTCGAAAAAGTTGCTCTACGTGCTAGAAGCTCCTATTCCGCCACCTCCAGCTCAAGATGCTCCTGCTGAAGAGCATGCTGTCCACAAGAAGCACAAAGAAGATAGCGACACAGCATCTTGTATCATACTGGCGTCAATGTTTCCCGAGCTGCAAAAACAGCATGAGCATATGGACGCTCAATCAATGATCCTCCATCTTAGAGAGCTATTTGATAAACAAGCTAGAACAGAGAGATATGAGATCTCTAAACAATTGTTCCGTGCTAAGATGGTTGAGGGTGCTTTAGTGGCCACTCATGGACTGCAGATGTGGGCTACATTGAAAAACTTAGGTCTCTTGGGTTCGTAATGGATCATGACTTAAGTATTGACTTAATTCTACAATCATTACTAAGTAGTTTTTCGCAGTTTGTGATCAACTACCACATGAATAATGTTGAGACCACAATACCTAAGCTAATCAATCTGCTTAAGACTGCTGAGTCTTCTATGAAAAATGATGATAAGGCAATCTTGTTAGTAGGTTCTTCATCTTCTAAGAAAAAGGTTTCTAAGAAGAAGAAGAAGAACACTCCTACTAAGCCCAAATGAGGTGTCAAGAAGAAGGAGGCTGCCCCTAAAGGCCCATGTCATCATTGTGGCAAAATGGGCCATTGGAGGCGTAACTGCAAGACCTACTTGGAGACTGTGAAGGAAAGGAAGGAGAAGGAGAAGCTTGCAAGCACTTCTACTTCTAATCCTGGTATGTTTATGATTGAGATTAATACTGCCTTTAATAATGAGATATGGGTATTGGATACCAGTTGTGGATCTCATTTATGCAATAATTTGCAGGGACTAAAGGACAATAGAAGGTTAGAGAAAGGTGACGTGGACCTACGAGCTGCAAATGGAGCAAAAGTTGCTGCTCTAGCTGTGGGAACTTATCATCTCAATCTACCTTATGGATTAGTTTTAGAACTACAAAACTGTTATTTTGTACCAGTTTTGTTGAAAAATATTATCTCAATTGCTTGTTTAGACTTATTCGGATTTCATTTAAGTTTTAAGAATAAATGTTGTTCTTTCTCATTAAATGATATTCATTATGGTTCTGCAACTTTGATCAATGGTTTATATGTTCTAGACATGTATAATCCAATTCTCAATATAAGTAAAAAGAAACATAAAAAGGATAACTTAATCTCATCTTACTTATGGCATTGTCGTTTAGGCCATGTAAATGAAAAACGTGTGTCTAAGTTATACAAATTAGGTGACTTAGGGTCATTTGATTACGAATCATATGACACATGCGAATCTTATTTACTTGGAAAAATGGCTAAAACTTCTTTTTCAAGAAAAGGAGAAAGGGCAAAAGAGTTATTAGAACTCGTACATTCAGATGTATGTGGCCCAATGTCAATACAGGCAAGAGGAGGTTATCAATACTTCATTACCTTTATTGATGATTATTCTCGATATGGGTATTTGTATTTGATGAAATACAAATCTGAAGCCTTTGACCGTTTCAAAGACTTCAAGAATGAAGTAGAGAAACAACTTGGCAAAAGTATTAAAGCTCTTAGATTCGATCGAGGAGGTGAATACTTAAGTCAAGAGTTTCTAAATTATCTAAGAGATAACGGAATATTATCTCAATGGACTCCACCATATACACCTCAACATAACGGTGTATCTGAGAGAAGGAATCGAACCCTTCTAGGCATGGTAAGGACCATGATGGCTTTTGCAGACCTACCAAAATCGTTTTGGGGGTACGCACTGGAGACTGCTGTTTACATTTTAAACAGAGTTCCGTAAAAAACGGTTGATACCACTCCTTATAAGTTATTCTTTGGTAAGAGACCAAAGTTATCTCATTTAAGGATTTGGGGTTGCCCTGTTTTTGTTAAAAAGGTAATGTCAGACAAACTTGAAAGTAAGTCTGACAAATGTTTGTTTGTTGGATATCCAAAAGAATCGTTTGGATATTACTTCTATCTTCTTTCTGAAAATAAAGTTTTTATTTCAAAACATGCTGCCTTCTTAGAGAAGGGGCACATGTTCAAAGAAGATAGTGGGAACAAGCTTGAACTTAGTGAAGTTCAAGAAGAGCAAACAAATATTGATCAACCTTTTGAACCTGTATCTATTCAATTAGATGAACCTTCTAACACACAAGAGCTTCGTAGGTCAAGTAGGATACGGGTGGCACCTAAGAGATATGGATTTCTCATAAGTGACCATAATGACGTATTGCTCATAGATGACGATGAGCCTACTACTTACAAGGATGTTCTGAATAGTTCAGAATCTGACAAATGGCTCGAAGCTATGAAGTCAGAGATGGATTCCATGTATGACAACCAAGTATGGACTTTGGTTGATCCATCTGAAAGAATCAAGCCTATAGGGTGTAAATGGGTTTTCAAAAAGAAAACTGACATGGATGGTAATGTGGTTGCCTATAAGGCTCGCTTGGTAGCAAAAGGTTATTGTCAACGACAAGGTATTGACTATGACGAAACTTTTTCACCAGTTGCGATGTTGAAATCCATAAGAATACTCCTAGCCATTGCTGCTCATTACGATTATGAGGTCTGGCAAATGGATGTGAAAACAAATTTCCTTAATGGAAACCTGATTGAGGAAGTGTATATGACACAGCCTGAAGGTTTCATATCCGAAGATGGCACAAAGGTGTGCAAGTTGCAAAGGTCCATTTATGGACTTAAGCAAGCATCTAGGAGTTGGAATATCCGTTTTGATGAGACAATTAAAGAATTTGATTTCATTCAAAACATGGATGAACCTTGTGTGTACAAGAAGGCTAGTGGGAGTAAAGTTGTTTTCCTATTACTTTATGTAGATGACATATTGCTTATAGGAAATGATGTTTCCACTCTTCAATCAGTGAAGATTTGGTTGTCCAAGATGTTCTCCATGAAAGGTCTTGGAGAAGCAACCTATATTCTGGGAATAAAGATCTATAGAGATAGATCTAGAAGGTTGTTAGGTCTTTCACAGTCTACATACATAGACAAAGTGCTGAAAAGGTTCAGCATGGATCAATCCAAGAGAGGATTCTTACCTATGACACATGGTGTAAGCCTTTCAAAGTCAATGTCTCCAAAGACACAAGTTGAAAGGGATCACATGAGTAGAATTCCATATGCTTTGGCAATTGGGTCTATCATGTATGCTATGATATGTACTAGGCCCGATGTATCGTGTGCTCTTAGTTTGACGAGCAAATACCAATCTGATCCCGGAGAGGGTCATCTGAGCGGTCAGTAAAGAATATCCTTAAGTACTTACGAAGGACTAAGGATGCATTCTTGATATATGGAGATGGTGATTTACAAGTAAGAGGGTATACTGATGCCAGCTTTCAGTCCAATAAGGACGACTTCAAATCACAATCTGGCTACGTATTTACATTAGGTGGTGGGGCGCTTAGTTGGAAGAGCTCCAAACAAGAGACTACTACCGATTCGACTCATCGAAGCAGAGTACATAGCAGCTTCCGAGCGACTAAAGAAGCAATATGGATCAGGAAGTTCATCGCTGAACTTGGAGTGGTGCCCAGCATTGTTGATTCGATACCTTTGTATTGTGACAACAATGGAGCAATTGCATAGGCAAAGGAACCACGATCTCATCAACGATCCAAGCATGTACTTAGACGCTACCATCTGATTAGAGAAATCATAGATAGAGGAGATGTAAAGATAGAGAGAATTCCCACGGATCAGAACATAACTGATCCACTCACTAAAGCGCTTTCCCAGAAGAAACATGATAAATATGTTGAGTCATTTGGTATTCGATACATGAATGATTGGCTCTAGTGCAAATAGGAGTTTGTTAGTGTTGTGCCCTAGAGGCAATCACTTGTACAATGTATATTGCATATTAAATTAATAAGAGGCATTCTTTATCTTTCAGTTTGATTGTTATATCTAAATATGTGTACAAACCGTTAGATAAAGTCCCTAGTACAACACAGTGTTAAGGAAATCATGATAGAGATTATGATGTGAGATTCCTACTACACTATGCAGTGTTTGTACTTAAATAATCCTCGATCATAGTATTAATAAGATGGGACATTATTAATACGCCAAGACTGGCACATGTTATATCTCTTGATTGGATCAAGCGGTGGTTCTCATATCCGTGGGTATTGGGATACTCAGGATTAACGTGTGGATGCTTGTTTTGAAACAAATTCATTGGATGACCTAGCTACGAGATAATCACTTGGATAACTATTTAGTGCCAGTGATAGAATCTCATTATAGCAAGTGTGCAAGTATCTTTAGACTTGAGATCTCCAAGGTACTTTGCTTATCGAGCGTTGTACTTTGATTCTAATCTTTGGAGTCTTATCTAGGACCGCCTATGGGATGGATATTGGGTACAACGTAAAGTAAACAAAAGTAGTTGAGAGGGTCAATAAAGGATTTACCACTCCTAATAGTACGAGAGTATATCTCAAGGCCACTTGTAGAAAGCATTACTCATGAAGTCCTTGGTCAAGGCGACTATGTGATGGAAATGGTTCCAATTGATACACATATTGAGTAATGGATTTCTTGAACAAGTACTAAAATATTCGGGCCAGAATTAATAATATTCTGGAGGGAGTTGGCACTAATTCCATGCTCTAGACCGAATGAGATATTGTATGTTGAAAGGAGTTTATTGCACTGATAATTTTCTATTGAAAGGTTCATGTCAAGCCACTTGACTTTCAGGACTTTTGGGTGGTCAATAGTCATTGCTAGATGTCGTTCTTGATATGCTAAATATGAATTTATTAATTATAGAATTAATAAATTTAATCTTTTATTTTATTAAGGACGATTAATTCTAATATTGTTAGAATTAATTCATATTATGCTACCAATAAGACCAGGAAACCTAATGGGTCACACACAATAAAGGTTTGAATGCTCAAATATATTATTTGATAATATTGTGGGGTTAATTAAGAGAAGGGAATATATTTATAGGTGAATTATAAGTTTGTTATAATTCATGGGACCTAATTGTAATTAAGTAAACTTCAAGGACCAATTTGTTGACAATTGGACGTTGAAGGACTAAGTTGCAATTTATGGTAATTATAAATCTATAAATATAAGGAAACGGTTTCCTTAGGGTTTGAGACAGACTATTCACGCAATAATAGAGAAACCGTTTTTCTGCCTCTCTCTTGATCAAACCCTAGCCGTCTCTCTTCTTGATCAAAACCCTAGCCTCCCGAATTCTACTAGCATAGAATTGTGAGATTGTGAGCATTCAACCTTGTGTGGATTATCATTAGAGGGAGTTCTTTCTTGGATTTCAATTGAGCTACAGTGTACGGCTTTGGATAATCTGGATCGCGCCTGCGTTCTTGTTTCTGAAATTTTTGAATCCCGGCTTCACGAGATAATAGACGCAATCTTCTCCTTTTTCCCGTTTCTATTGCAAACCCGTGATCCATGGCTTGGATTTCTTGTTATTTTCCATTGCACTTAATCTGATTATGCATGATAGAAATCCTACAGCACCATGTTTTGAGCCACCACTCCTGGAACTTGATGTCCCCCGGTAGCAGGGAAACTCATTCCTCTTCGCAAGAGGTGCACTGAGCCATGAGAGTATGCACCATCAGCCGATGGCATGGGGTATGCAGGGGCCGTGTTTGTCCCTTAAGCATGGTAATCTGATGGCTGAGCAAAGGTTTGTGAATTTTGCCTCTGTGCAAATTGTCAGAGCTCATTTTGAAGCAGAGGTCGAAAAATAGTAGCGAATTGTGGAATAAGCCCCTGTAAGAGCTCGCCAGTACATTGTTCCATAGTATGTCGAATAGCAGTCAATGAGGTGGATATCGACTGAGACACCAATGGTGGGGGCGAGGACTGACCTCCCTGCTCCACAGAAGTACCTTGAGTATAGCTAGTAGTAGTGACCGAAGGATCAAAGACTCCCCAGAAAGCACGGATTAGGGGTCGCTCGGATGTCTCCGGTGCCTGTGGTTGCTGTGAATTTTTTGCCATTGTTCGTCCTGACCACAATAACATGCGAATACTGACCTCTGGTCCCACAGGGCGTGCCAATCTGTGTTGTTGTTAAAATAGGGAGCCGATGCAAATGGGGATCGGCTTCACATCCGATAAACACAAACGATCCGATATGATGAAACAGAAAATGGTATCAGATCTTTTTTGAATCAGGGATCGGGTTCCTTGAACTTACTATAGAAATGGTTCAAGAAAGTCAGCTGAGAATGCTCAACGAAAAGACCTTTCTGGGAGAATAGAATGATACTTGTATTAACTTACTTAAAGGAAAGCACAGAAAACGTCTGATATTAAAACAAGATGAAAGGGAAGCTGTAAAGAAAAGCTGTAAACAAAACGGTAGAAAAAAAGCTAAAACAAAGCAGTAAGAAAGCTATAAGGAAACAAGATTCTAAACTAAAAAGTTGTAAATGACGATGAAGTAGAAGAAATTGAAGTTGAATGTTGCTGGATGATGGATTGTTGTCCTTTTTTGGTTCTGGGTACTGCTCCTATTTTATACTTGCTGCAAATGAGCCCTTAGCAGATCGTAGAGTTTCTTCCGGCCAAAGATACTTTCAACGGTCGTGCAGAATACTTGCGCCGAAAGATTAGGAATTTGTTTTCCTTCTTATCGGCTCCGTAGTGCCGATGTTAACTATGACCATCGGCTACTCGAAATGTTGACTTCATTGGCTCGTCCCAATTTATCAAATCGGCATCGGCTCAAAGTAACCGTTGTGGCGGCTCGACAAAGTTGACGTCAATAATAATATAATCATTAATATTCATAACTTCATGAACAAATTTCAGAACAATAAAAATAACGCCGTCCTACTAAAATATTTGTTATATTCAACTATTTTTATTATCATTAAATTCTTACAATTTTCTAATCATAAAATAGCCAATTAATTTTCGCACCTAAATTGTGTAACCCCAATCTGCAAAATGGCCACAAATAGGGGTAACAACATCCGCAAACAAATAAAAAAGAAAAAAGTGTTGATAGTGCTATTTGAACAATAATTGAATTGAAATGAATTTATTTTGTATGTAATAAAAAAATATTAAATGTGTTTAGTTAAAGTAAGACTCAAGTTGGGTCAAATAGAGAGAATATAACGTATTATAAATATTATATAATTTTTAAAAAATAAAAATTATTTAAACTAATATTATTTTAAGTTAAAGTCTGAAATGAGATTAGAAAAAAAAAAAGAAAACTATTATCACTTACACCCATCAATAATTCCAGTGATGGATATGAGATTATGAATCAGCATAGGAAATCTGGAAAGCTGTGTTTATGGGTTTCACTAGCGGACCTTGACCATTAATCAGGACGAAAATCTGGTAATTAGAATTTTTGGAGAAATGGGTAGTTATAACTAACTCTCATATACCATTCCAATTTAGAATAGTAAGATGTGAATTAAGCATGTCAAAAAAATAAAAAACTAAATTGACTACAAAAATGTCGAGGTTAATAAAAGTTAATCTAAAACGCTAGAGTTTAGTCACAGAGAGAGCTATCTAAAACGCTAAGAAGAGTTAATCTAAAATGTTAAAGTTTAGTCACTAGAAGAATTATCTAAAACCCTAAACAAAAGCACACTCTGGATTGGCACTGTAGATGTCATGTTCCATTCATAATAAAATATTCCTTCGGTTCTTATTTATATGTTGCTTATCTTTATTTTTTAGTATCTGTTATTTTTTTAATACTCATAAGATATTTATTTATTTATTTATAATTACCCTTATTAACATTAGTATTATTCCACTTTCTGACTCTTTGTTGGGATTAAGAAAAATTAAATTGGTGGTTAAATAGTAACCTATTATTAATTCTGATATTTATTCCCAATAAAAATATTCAATAACAATTGCACTTGTAAAAGTGTTGTACCTTTATTTTTCTGGAGAGACAAAACACGGGAGAGAGATAGTAGTAATTGCTTAACAAATTTTTAATAAATTGGAGAGATAAGCATATAAGAGTAATTTTGAAAATTCAATTAAAATATTTATTGATATCTAAAAACTAACTTCTTTTCTTAGTATGTAAAATTCGATTATTGGCGACACATAAATAGAAAGTTAGGAACGAATGGAGTAACTTGTGAACGTAATAGTACCCACACATAACTATTTGATTATCATTCTTGTCGAATTAAAATAAATATTTTAAATTGTTAATAAGTACTAAGATTTATTCTTATATATTGTTTATACATTCTATCATTTTCTTATATGTAATCGGTATCACATCCACCTCATTTAAGACCAAAACATCCTTGTTGGGTTCAAATTGACTTGATAAAGTTCAGTACCAATTAAGGAGTTAGACTATTGAGTTCACTTTCACTGTGTACGGCCATATCTGAATCCGATTTTAAAAAAAAAAAAAAAATCTATTTATATTGAGCATGGCATAAGTGTTTTATTCCTCAATTTGATCCAAATCTATTTATCCGATTAATCTATATAATTGAGTTTGAGTATGAAACTGTAATATTCATACCCGTTTACTTGATTAATCGATTAATTTAAATATTATATAAAATATATATTATATATGTTTTATAAAAATATATATTATATTATATTTTATATTTTATATTATAAATATATATTATATTATTATATATTTTTCAAGTCAGGTAGATTCGAAACTCTTATAATCAAGTATGAGTCTTTTTATATTATATTCGGCGAATATTTAGATTGGATCTGATTCTATATATTGCTAATTGGGTTTAGATCCGAAACAAGTTGATCCGACCGGTTTACAGCCTAACAGTGGTATTTAACTCACGCACTTCCACTTAGTTACCTACTCTTGTATCATTTGTCAACGTAAATGATTTAATGAGACTATCAGTATAGAGTCAATTGCTTGATTACTGTTTTATAATTATGAGAATACCACTAAGACAAGGAGCTTAGCGAGGATGAAGTCCTCTTCTTCACGTTTTCATCTTGGCCTAATCTGGACGAAGTCCTTGGAAACCTATTTCCATATGTTGAATGTGTAGAAGATAGTGATCAGCGATTTTGATTCTTGTTAGGTCACAAGGCCAACTTGTTATACTTTGTTTTGCCTTTTTATTTATTTATTTTGAACAAGATCAATATAATGAAATATAAAGAAATAAATTATACAAATAGAAAGAAAATTTTATTGTAACAGATAAATTAATGTCCAACTAAAAAAAATATACACACAATAACATCCTCTTATCTTTCTTGTCATCATCTATAAACACTAGAAATATGAGAAATCTAGATTTAACTAGATTCATGAGTAGCAATTTGAAAGATCATAGTCGGAATAATTGTCTTGAAAATTGTTTAAAAAAAGAAAAAAATATGGATAAAGGATCCAAAACAAATTAGGTTAACATGGAAAGAAGGAATCAAAGCATAGAATTGTGAATCTTGACAAACAAAACTAAAAAAAAAAAAAAATAGAGTTGTGATTTGAAGAACAAAAGAAATGGATGCACAATAAAAATAAAAAAAGACAAGAGCTTCGGCCAGAAACAAAACTTCGAGGAAGCTAGAGCTCCTATCTGGCAAGCCTTGCAAGGTGTTGCGAAAGAGAAGACATTGCTAGAGAGAAAATGGGTAAAGAGAGAAAAAATAAATAGAAGGAGGAAGAGGAGTTTAATTTGATTTAATGAAATGATCATTTCTTTTGACCTTTACTCTTTCTATTTTAAAATATTTATTCATAAAGTTTTTTTGTTTTATTTTAAAATATTTATTTATGCATATATTTTTAAATTAATGATTAGTTTCTTCTCATTTTACCTAAATTTATTTTAAGTCAACTATATAACTTTTCAAAATTCTTTTTTCTTTTTGCTTCTTAAGAATTTTTATTAACTAATAACTATTATGTTTTTAATATAAGTAAATAAGAATTTTATCTAAATTATAATATTGTTTTCAACACCTTTAATCTGTGGGCAAAGTATTTGATGAACAAATATTTTAAAATGAAAAAAAATATTTTTTTTTTCTTGATAATCACATTTTTCCTTTCACCTATATCATTCAATGTACTTTTATTTTAAGTCAACTATATAACTTTTCAAAATTCTTTTTTCTTTTTGCTTCTTAAGAATTTTTATTAACTAATAACTATTATGTTTTTAATATAAGTAAATAAGAATTTTATTTAAATTATAATATTATTTTCAACACCTTTAATCTGTGTGCAAAGTATTTGATGAACAAATATTTTAAAACGAAAAAAAGTATTTTTTTTTTCTTGATAACCACATTTTTCCTTTCACCTATATCATTCAATGTACTTTTATATACACCAGGTTCCATTCTAATTTTCTTGGAATGTAAGATATCTCGTATTTATGTTTTAGTATAAACTGTATGTATAATTTAGCCTATATATTTCGTCATTTCATAAATAATTAGTTTAATTGTAAAATTATGCATATTAAGATATTGTGAAATTTTATAATAAAAATGATTAAAATATCTATTATATCATTTAGAGTATTTTTATTATCTTTCTTACCTTACTAATTTGAATCCCACCACTCAATTTATTATACCACTTTAATAATTACATATGTCTCCCTCTTATCACTTATGTCCTTTGTCTCTCTATTCTCACTCTTTATTTTAGAGTCTTATTTTTACTCATACCACCTCATTAAATTACACTTTTGACTATTTTTATAGCATAACGTGATTTTATTATTAATTAAAATAGTTTTAATATGAGTAATTGTAATACTAATTAATTGATAGAAAATTGTGCTAAGGGTAAAATTGAAAAAAAAAATACTTCCTCCATCCACAAACAATTGATCTAATTGTAAAAACTACGCATATTAAGGAATTGTGAAATTCTATAGTAAAAATGATTAAAATGTCTATTATACTATTTGGAGTATTTTTATTATCTTTCTCACCTCATTAATTTGAATCACACCACTTTTTTAATTATATCACTCTAATAATTATATGTCTCTCTTCTCATCTATGTCATTTGTCTCTCTCTTTCCACTCTTTATTTTAGAATTTTCTTTTCACCTATATCACTTCATTAAATTATACTTTTGATTATTTTTATAAAATAATGTGATTTTATTGTTGGTTAAAATAATTTCAATATGGATAATTGTAATTTAATTAATTAATAGAAAATTATGTTAAGGAAAAAATTATAAAAGAATAATTAATACAATTTACATTTAAAAAGTGAACAATTATTTTTAGATAAATTAAAAAAAAATAGATTAGTTATTTATGGATAGATAGAATAATTAAATATAATTTATATTTAAAAAGTGAATAATTATTTTTAAATAAATTAAAAAAATTAGATCAATTATTTATGATAAGAGGGAATATTATTTCACCAAAAAGCTTGCCAAAATAGACAATGGATGGCAAAGAAAGGGGTTTTTTTACCAAAATAGGGGGGTTTTAAAAAGTAATTCCGGATGGGGTACAAAATTTGGGCCATCCCCTGGAGGAGGAACCTCGCGTCTGCCAGCACCTCGTGTCTGACAGACACGAGGCTTGATCTGCAAAATTTGCTCCTCAAATTTCTCGCACGCATTAAATGCAAAAATTCCGAGAAGCGTGGAAGTCTGTGGGGGCAAATTCTTCGCGCGCATTAAATGAAGAAATTCCGTGAAGCGTGGAAGTGTGTTACCTCGTGTCTGAAAAGTGCACCTCGTGTCTGGCAGACACGAGGTGCCTGGTAGACACGAGGTGCCATTAGCCCAATTCAAATGTCTTAAAGAGATTTCTCTTCTTTTCACTGGCAAAACAACCCCCGAGAACACGGCAATCAGAGAGGAAGAAAATGGAGTAGCTGGGTTTACTACTTTCAATTCAAATGCATTGCAATTTTTAACAACATCAATTTTTTTTAAATTTTACATTAATTTTGACATGTAATTTTAATTAATTAAATTTTTTATTTAAATAAACGATTATATTTAATAAATTTTTTTATTTAGTTTCATTCGTAATACAAAATGATAGTTATTTTTATTAAAATTTTAAATTATTTTAATTTTCAATTAATACTAAAATTAAAATTTAATTTATTTTTATCATAAAAAATGACAATATATTTTAATCTTTTAATTTATTTTATTATCTTTAATTCAATAAAAAATAAATTTTTTTTCTAATTTCTTTAATTTTAATTTTAATTTTTAGAATTTAATTTAAAATTTTAGATGCTAAAATTTAATTACAATTATGTATAAATATTAATTATAATTAATTTTAAATGTTAATAACGTACACCTAAAATCTTGACGAGGTTTGACAATTTGATTTCTCTACATGATTTGTCTACAGAGAAATCCTTTAAAAAAAAAAAACATGACTTCTCTGCATGGCAAAAATTCTTTAGCAAAAATATTTAGCAATTTTTTTTTTAAATTTAACATTAATTCTTTAGCAAAAATATTATTATATGTAGACATGTAATTTCGGCTCTATTTAAATTAATTTTTTATTTAAATAAACAATTATATTCAATAATTTTTTTGATTTAGTCTTGTTCACAATACAAAATCACAGTTATTTTTAATAAAATTGTAAATAATTTTAAATCTTAATTAATACTAAAATTGAATCCTAATTTATTTTTATCGTAAAAAATGACAATAATTTTTCATATTTTTAATTTATTTTATTTTTTTTCTAATTTCTTTAAATTTACTTTTAATTTTTAGATGCTAAAATATAATTACAATTATATATAATTAATTTTAAATGTGTACGTTAAAAACATGTAGTAATTTTTTTTGAATTTCACATTAATTTGTTAGCGTAAATATTTTTATATGTAGACATGTAATTTATTTTATTATTTGTCTTTAATCTGTTAAACATAATATTTTTGAAATAATAATTAATTATTTTTCTAATTATTTTAAATTTAATTTTAATTGTTAGAGTTTAATTTATTAATTTGAATGCTAAAATTTAATTACAATTATGTATAAAAATTAATTATAATTAATTTTAAATGTCAATAATATACATATACACATAAAATCGTCAAAACCAATTATGAAAACTAGTCCCAGAATAAAATCCTCGACGGTTTCGCTGAGGTTGAACTCGTCTCGGAGGTTGTTGCTGAGGATGTGATTCAGGTTGTCCCTCATCTTATTCATCTGTAGCGTACGACGGACCAACATCGTCCTCAGACTGTCTATACTGTCTCCAAGACGGTCCAGTGGATGTACCAGCAGCAAACTCGCCCCCCGAAGAAACATACCTAGGATCGAAAATTAGGTGCTGCGGAGTTAAAAAATCATCGTGATCATCTAAAACCGCTGCACCAGGGACGAAGTCATCTGCAACTGGCGGAACTGAAACATAATCACCATAGACCCCTGCAGGAGCGCCTAGCACATAAACATCTTCATCTCTATACACCGGTGAGTAATACTGCTGCGGGGGAACTTCCTCAACTACTGCGCGCCGACGTGCCCGTCTACCGCCCCGCCTTATTGGTGATTCTTGTTGAGGCACTTGTTGTGAGATCGGCGGTATCGGATTAGTAGTATACGATCGTCTGGATGGCTCATACGGCATTCGATTTAGACGATCGGATTCGCCACTGGCAGCCAAAGTACGCATGGCAATATCGGACATTCTTCCGACTGCTTGTTGCGCGTATGATGCATCATGTTGAGACGTTTCATTACCTATGTGCCAAATCCGATGCAGTACATCGATCTGCATATGCATTTTCAAGAATATCATTAAAATTTTAAATAAGTCAGAATTCTATATATACTTATATGAACGAGGAAAAAATAGACTTACGAGTACTTTAGCTGCTGAACTACTAGACTGATAGCCACGGGATTTGGTTGTTGTATGGTAGGATTGCTAATTAATCGCCGTGTGTGAATCCAATACCACGCAGAATAATCAAGCGCAACAATAGCCTACCCGAAAGTGGGCTGTCCGGTGATGGTAGAAGCATGTCTGTTGATCCAATTATACGGTGTAGCGCATCCCCCTCATCCCATTCGGCACCAGTAGTGCATAAGTCCCGCTGATACAGATTTGACCCCGTGTCAACAGCACTCAGAATTATTTGTAACAATTCAAATTATTGCATAACTCGATCGAGACGATGTAGCTCAATCGTCTCCCAACACTGCAGAAATGTGACAGACATCCAAATTTGTTGGCCATGCGTACAGTACGGAGGTAGAGATGCTAACATGTTCGCATCATAAGGTTGCCAAATAAATTGCAAAATAAATAAATTTAGTTTCAAATAATAAATAACAATAAATATTATTTAAAATTCGATTCCTATCTAATAATATCGTAGTAATACATACGTGATTGTGTCGCATTTGATCCAACTGATCTTTGTACGAAATCAGCACATGTGTTGGCATGCGGGACAATTCCAATGGACTCTGCCATACAGCTCCCCTAGGCACATTCGGGCCAATATCTTCCACCGGGCGTACTCTATCGGGTCTAATAGTGGGAATGTGCTCCCAAGCCCATAACTGTACTTCCAGAGAAATAATAATATTAGAAAAATATAATTGATTTAACATAGTTAAATTCGCATTTTTAATTTAAATTCGTAGCTGAATCAATAGAAGTGGACCACTGATTTGATGCGCCGTGTAAACAGTAGCGTTACACATACAACGATACAAATGAGCTAATACTGCACTACCCCAACTCAGTGTACCAGCCAACTCGAGACTGCGTATATACTTAAGGAAGCGTAGATGAACTCGATTTTTGGATTTATCGGAGAATAAAAATCCACTAATAAGTTGCAAAATGCGACACCTTGCATGCTGTGCAACCATATCAGGAGTCACGTATACTGGGAGAGGTTGAGCTAAGGCTCTCTCGAGTGAGCTTAACTTCAATTGAGATCCATCCAGGTCTGTACCCGTGGGTCGAAAACCAAGGAGCGCGACACATAGATCTAGTAGCTCTGCCTGTGGACAGTTGAACCCACGGTCAATAATTGGATCACTCTCCACACGTAATCCAAAAAGAACCTCGACATCCTGTAGTGTAATTGTGACCTCTCCCACTGCAAGATGGAACATGTGTGTCTCCTGGCGCCATCTTTCCACCAACGCTGTAATTAGAGGATGATCAATCTTCATGTACGAAGAACGAATAATCCTATCGAATCCAGCTATATACATAAATTGCTCGACTCGTGGATTGAATGGTCAAGCAATCCAAAAAGCGCTATCATTGCGCTTTGCAGTCAGGACAGTATCTTCCAACTGCCTGCCCATATATGTGTCGATCTAGTCGACCTTGTAGGGTCAATAAATCCGGAATAATAGGGCCGGGATCAACTCTGTCTTGTGCAGGGTCCATCAATGATATCCTAAAACGTAAAAAAAAAAAAAAAAACGATTATAATATATTATTAAACAAAATAAAGTGAAAATATCATCACTTTGAAGGAAAACGCAGAACAGGGAGCCATGGACGGAAAAAAAAAAACAGAGAGAAAAATTAAACGCGAGCCATAAAGGCCATGCGGAAGCGTGAAGATCATACCTTTGCGTTCCTTAACCCTCCTAGGTTGCGTAGGAACAGATTGAACGGCTGGAATCGCCTCGCTTTGCACACTTGAAGGAGCTTCCGGTTGAACACCCGCTAGCCTTCGACTTCGTCTTGTTTGCATTAACGCTTAGCTCTCCAGCTCTCGGGATATTCCTCAGCCTAACCTCTAGTCGATGAACACTATGGTGAAGAGGAAGGGTCTCAATTCTCCTTGGTTTACCTGCTATTGGTTAGCAAAGTCCAAGGAGAAACAAAGAAGAAGGAGAGAGACCTTGAGAGAGAGAGACCCACGTGAGGTGTGGCTTGGGAAAGAAAAATTAGGGTTTTTTTCTTTTCAAAGAGTTGTTTAGGTTTTTTGCCTAAACTAGGTTTCTCAATCTCTGATAAATATATCCCCGGGATTTCAAAATACTCGGATGTTATCCTGAGAAACAGTTTGGCCTAACCTTAAACTCCTCTTAACTGTATCTGGAAAAAACCCTAAGGTCCAAGCTATTGGGCCAGATAAATATTTATTATTTTTCTTGGACCCAAAAGGTCCAAAATAATAAATATTAATTATTCATTTTCTGGGCTTACATAAGTAACCCAATAAATAATTAATGAGCCCAAATGAACCATAATAATTAATCTTTAATTATTTATTTCTTGGGCCTACATAAATAATCTAATAAATAATTAAACATTAATTATTTCCCCTAGTTTAAGCCCAGGTTAATTTCTTAATTATTCATACTGGACCTAGGCCCTGAATAATTAATTAACCAAATAAACTAGATAATTAATTTCTCTCAACTCCTATTTTATTTATTTATTTATTTTATTCCAATCCAATAATAAATTAGACTTCCTGAATAAAATAAAATAAAACAAAATAAAATAAAATCCTTTTCAACTGAGACCAATTCCTCAACCCAAAAATAGTTAGGACTTACGGGCTATCCCGAGGACCAAAAAGACACATCGCCTTGGCTGCTAAAATGACCAAAATACCGCTGCTATATAAATAGTTGTATTTTGCATTTTAAATATTTTCTAATATCACCATAAGGAAATATTGACCCCAAGGACAATGCTGCATTCGCAAAGTCTCCGACCTACAGGTGAAATGACTAAAATACCCCTCTACACATCGCCGTACATTTAGAGAGGAAGAAGTGTACTAACACCCCCCTAAATGACATCTACCATCCTTAGGCTTCTAGTCCAATGATCCACGACTTCCTGGAGTGTTTCCGCTTTCCAAGGGAGCTACCCTAAAGCAAACATCCAAGTCATGTTTCCCAGGGCCCTGGATAATTTAGACCATTCGGACAACCACAAGGGGCGATATAATGCAAAAACTATCTTGCATAAGTCTGTCTTAACTAACTAGTCACACATACCCAACATGCAAGTATATTGGCCCTATGATAGAACATCAACTACAGCAAATCAAAGTATATGCTTCCAGCTTCGCTAGACCACCAACTCATACTCAAGTCGTAGGGTACTAGTCCACGCTGTAGCGGTAGTAGTCTAGGTTTCTACCATATAGTACTTTGAGAAACCACTACTACAGGTCCTGTTCTACGTATTCGAAATACACTTATGTCATGAAGTGAGTGGACTACCCACTGGCTAAAGGTAAGCCATTCCCCATTTGGAATTCATAACACAATAACCTAAACATGATGAGGTTCCCAGTCTCATCAATAGGTTAAGAACAAATGTTTATGTGTTAAATAACCCGTGATCCATACCTTACAATGAAAGACCACCATTCATATGGATCACTTATTTAAACACAATGGGTCTGTTCCAAACGAAAATCGTGCACAAACAAAAAGTAAATTCACAAACAATTTCTGAAAATAAATTCTTTTATTAAATAATTCGATTTTACATCAGAAACCTAGTCTAAGAGGGCATACAATCCAACACATTTATGCAACCATAATACCACAAAATAGATAAATTGGCATGATGAATATTATTACACACATAAGATGTTTCGATACAACATATCAAAGAAGAAATATTACATCGGTCATATAAACTCATAAAGATAGAACATGTAAAATATTCTAACATCAATCTACAACACCGTGGGTGCAATTCCTCCTATTATGTCCGCTGTGATGGCATAACCCACATCGAGGAGGTGAATCAGGATTACGCTCATCTATTTCATTCCGAATACGCGCTGTCTGCCTTCGACTAGAACGTCGATTCTTGAAACGGTGAGCGTACGACACCAAGATTAAACCAGGGTCGCGCCAATAATCCCTCGTGCGGGATGGGTCTAAATTGTGGCGTATACGTTAACCTGTAGGATATTGTTGTGTTCTCCGATGACACGAGATCCCCAGGGTTCAGCCCCAATTGCTGACATGCTACAAATGCGTGCGAACAAGGAATTCCATATATTTCCCATTTGCAACAACTGCATGACCTGGTACCAACATTAACCTCGTAAGAATTATTTCCCTTTCCATGCTCACGATGTGCTGACACCACACTAAAAATACCCTTGACCTGATTAATTGCCAGCACACGGTGTCTTCTTCCTTTCGTCTCATTCTTCACAAACTTTGCCCATATAGTCGAAGGGAAGTGATACCTGTCGTGATTAGCCTCCTGTCGATGATCGTTGAAATATTTGACTGTTTTTTTTAAAAAAGACTCAACAATAACCTTGATGGGCAGGGCACGTATGCCTTTTACGATACTATTGAATGATTCAGCTAAATTAGTTATTATATTACCCCACCTATGGCCACCATCATAAGCAAGCGTCCATTGCTCCTTTGGAATCAAATCCAACCATACCTTGGCTTGGGGGTTCAGCATATTAATTTCATCCATAATTTGCAAAAATTTTCGCTTCTTACTTTGATCCCCAGCTGCATACATCAACTTCTTCAATTGATGATTCTTGAACTTTGTATTGAAGTTGCTTCGGATATGTCTGAGACAAAATCTGTGCACTGCTATTGGCTCCTACCAACCGGGTAGTCAATGAAGGGCATTCACTATCCCAATTTGTCTGTCAGATATTAAACAAATTCTTCGATCCTTTAGTACATGCGCCTTGAGTAACGACAAAAACCAACCCCAACTGTCATTTGTTTCCTCGTCAACGACTACAAAAGTAAGGGGTAATATATGATTGTTGGCATCTTGACCCACAGCCGTTAATAATTTTCCCTTGTACCCCTAAGGAATGTCCCGTTGACGCTGACCACGGTTTCATGTAAACAAATGCATCAATGCATGGCTTGAACGCCCAAAAAACTTATCCAAATGTCTTTGCGCCATTGCTGTCCATAGGTAGGAAATGCCATGCCACTACGGTACCTGGATTGGCATCTTGCAAGGCTTGCATATACCGTGGCAGTTGTGCAAATGAAGAAGGCCAGTCACCATAAATCATCTCAATGGTATGCCTGCGCGCGTTCCATCCTTTCTTGTAAGGCAGAGTGAAATGTAGAGTGTCATGTATATGGTTGTTTATCTCGCTGACTATTATTTCTAGATTATTGTGAATCATTGACATAATATGCTTCGCCATAAATTTGGCACTCATGTTGCGATGGTTGCCGTCTATTGTTCGAACTAGACAAATGTGCTTTCCATGCCATCGAGTAATTTGCCACAGTCCGCAACCTTTTTTCTTTCGTGCACGAATTCGCCAATAACAGGGATGTTGGGGAGTTGAATTTTTACATTCGGCAACCCAGGACGTGCTTTTACTTTCTTGTACTATGAACTCAAGACCCAATCTGACAGACCACGATCGAACTGTCCAAAGTAACTCTTCCTTATTTCTAAACCACATTTCAATCCTCAAGTCATTATTATATTCTAACCATAAATCCATCCGACTGCTTCTCGTTGCCGTTCCATCATATTCATTTTCCATTTCTTGAGCAGCAGTCAACCTGTCAAGATACATTGAATACGGTGGATTATACAACCGGTCTGGTTGAGTAGGTATATTACCAGGTTGTGGCATTACAGAAGGACCAGCACCATATTCATCAGCATCACCATCTCCCTCGTCCTCGTCGGGGGTATCTTCTGCATTCGGTCCATCAAGGTCGGATGTTACTCCTAAACCATCCATGGTCGCCTCTGGAGCACCTACCCAATTGGGTTCTCGAGCAACCCACTCATCGACTGAGGGTAATATCTAATGGAATATCTATTTCCGCAGTAGAAAACAACGGTGTGGGGTTAGGCTGTGTTTGTATAGGTTGAACATCGATATGAAATAGAGGCGTGACAAACCCCATCGAAGTTGGTCCGACGATTGAGACATACGAAACTATCGGAGTATAAAGGGATTGAAAATTGTCACTTAGGATATGTCCAGGATTACTGGCGTAAGCAGGTGTAGGCGTATTTAAATCAATATTAGCCCTGTGCACTGGACTGACTGAATTCACTAATTTAGTGAAGGATTCCGTAATAGGCATGGGGTTGTGTTGTTCTGCAACGTTTGTATCTGTTACATTTTGAATCTGTACCATCTCATTATGAACGTGCAAATCAATTGGTTGTCCCTTCATGGTGGATGCATAGTCCCACAATCCATCCATATCTTCATCGTTACAAATAGAAGTTGTTGTAGACCTTAGTGCATCGCCAAAAATAGTATCTTCTCTCATTGTTATTTGCAACTGAACAGTAGACATGTCCCATCCACGAAGTGTACATATTTTGTTGACTAAACCGAGGTAACTAACTCAATTTTTAACAATTAATGCCTTGCGACATGGACCGTTAAAAAAATCGCTGTTTGGGGCACGTATAATCTCGCAATCCCAATACAACCGTAATCTAACAGGTTGTTTTAGTGACATTGTGCCTAAATAAACAATGTAAAAGAATTTTTCTATTAAATAAATAAATAAATAAAGAATGTCGCAACATTGAATTGTTATATGAAACCAATATCATTATTATTCAGCACAGGTTATTCTAAAACAATATATTGTGACATACAATAGAATATCAATATTAAATCAATTAATCGTCACAAATAATTAAAAACTAAATATAAAAAAATATATAACAGTTTTTTAACATGGACGTAAATTACAATTAAATTAACTTAAGTATAAAAAAGCAACAAACTAAAAATTACAAAAAAATTAAATTATATATTGTGCTATATAATAGAATATCAATATAAATCAATTAAACGTCACAAATAATCAAATATCAAATATCAAACAAAATACAACAATTTTTTAACATGGACGTAAATTACAATTAAACTAAACTAAATTAAATTAACTTAAGTATAAAAAAACAACAAACTAAAAATTACAAAAAAAATTAAATTATATATTGTGCTATATAATAGAATATCAATATAATTTAATTAATCGTCACAAATAATCAAAAATAAAAAATCAAACAAAATACAATAATTTTTTTAACATGGACGTAAATTACAATTAAAATAACTTAAGTGTAAAAAAACAACAAACTAAAAATCTCACCAAAAATTAAATTATATATTGTGCTATATAATAGAATATCAATGTAAATCAATTAATCGTCACAAATAATCAAAAATCAAATATCAAACAAAATACAACAATTTTTTAACATGGACGTAAATTACAATTAAACTAAACTAAATAAATTAACTTAAGTATAAAAAAAACAACAAACTAAAAATTACAAATAAATTAAATTATTAAGTTCATCATAAAAGCTAAAGACAAGGTTCACCCTAAAATTTTAATATATGCTACATTAAATTTTTTCATTTTATTTGAAAATTTGTGCATAATTAGATATTTTCCGTCTAATTTATATTAATATTTTCCTAATCAAACTATTATAAATAATTAGTCTCATTATTCATCACATCTCAACCCAAAACAATATATTGTGCTATACAATAGAATATCAATATAAATCAATTAATCGTCACAAATAATAAAAAACTAAATATAAAAAAAATATAACGATTTTTTAACATGGACGTAAATTACAATTAAATTAAATTAAGTATAAAAACAACAAACTAAAAATTACAAATAAATTAAATTATTAAATTCACCATAAAAGCTAAAGACAAAGTTCACCCTAAATTTTTAATATATATTATATTAAATTTTTTCATTTTATTTAAAAATTTGTGCATAATTAGATATTTTTCGTCTAATTTATATTAATATTTTCCTAATCAAATTGTTATAAATAATTAGTTGATCATTTTTCCTTTAACCTAATAGTAAGTAATTTAGTCAAATATCAACCATACACAGTTTATATCATTCAATAAAATATAAAATAGACAAAATCAATAATTTTGATTAAACAGATCAAAACATATTATAAATAAGTCAATATTTTACTAAACATAATATTTAAAAATACCAATAATTTCACTAAAATATCATCATCTAATAACTAATTTTTAATATTAAATTTAAATATATTTATTTGAATAAATAAATAAATTAATTGATACAATATCTATTTAAAAAAAAAACCTATAATATAGAAGTCGTGTGTATGGTTCGAGTGTATAGACAGCAACACTCTTTGACCGTCGGCAGCTTTTTGTTTCTGTCACCGTCGGCGGCTTTGTGTTGTGTTTGAGAGAGAAGGCTTTGTGTTTGTGTTGTGTTTGAGAAAGAATCGGCAATGCCGTGAAATGTGAACAAAGGCTTTGTGTTTTGGAGATGAACAAAAATCAACTCCTGCGCGCATTTTATAGGCAAAACCCACTGTTCCTCCCGTGAACCAGATTTGCATGATCACACTGATTTCAGTGGAATCTCTATGGAATCAGAGATTCCACTGAAAAGCCATGCCGGGTGGGGGTTTTTGACCAAAATAGGGGGGTTTCCAAAAGTAGCTGCGGATGGGGGTAGGGAATGCGGGGGACCCCCCGGGACAGGGAATCTCGTGTCTGCCAGACACGAGGAGTAGCGGTACCTCGTGAGACACGAGGAGCAGCGGTACCTCGTGAGACACGAGGAGCAGCGGTACCTCGTGTCTGGCAGACACGAGGAATGGCCACCATTTCTCGGTCAAACGCCGTGCAGAGATTCAGTAAAGAAGCAGACACGAGGTGTGACAGGTATTTCCAAAGCAGAAAACCCAGCGGTCTTTTATGGATATCTGATAAAAAGCAGACAACCTCGTGTCTCTTTTATCGATATCTGATAAAAAGCAGACAACCTCATGTCTGGGAGACACGAGGTTGTCTGCTTTTTATCAGATATCCATAAAAGAGACACGAGGTTGTTGGCCTTTTTTATTTCTCCCCACTTGGCATGTCGGCTTTTTCAGTGAACAGAGATTCCACTGAAATGGAATCTCTGATTTCACGCGGTGCATGCAAATCAATTCACGGGAGGAACAGTACGCAATTCTGCCTATAAAATGCACGCAACCGACTTCATTTTCATTCATCTCCAAAAGCCGCAGTTCTGTCCAATTCTCTCTCTTCACATTTCAGCCGATTCTCTTTTAACATTTCACGGCATTTGCCGACGCTCTCTCTCAAATAGAAAGCCCAATAGTTTAGTTTTTCTCTAATTTTAAATTTATTAAACTTTTTTTCCACACATCTAAAATTATATATCATATTTATTTCTTTTCATCACTATTAATTTATCGTTGGAGATTTGTGCTGGAATTACAAGTCAGAAAAAGTGTAGCTGTCTGTACACTCGAGCCATACACGCGACTTCTATATTACAGGTTTTTTTTTAAATAGATATTATATCAATTAATTTATTTATTTGTTCAAATAGATATATTGACTGATTTATAATCGTTATATTTTAATTTGTGTCCATGTTAAAGAATCGCTATATTTTTTTATATTTAATTTTTTATTATTTGTGACAATTAATTGATTTCTATTGATATTGTATAGTACAATATATTGCATAGCACAAAAATATTTGACTAAATAACTTACTGTTAGGTTAAAGAAAAAATGATCGACTAATTATTTCTAATAATTTGATTAGAAAAATATTAATATAAATTTGACGAAAAATATCTAATTATGCACAAAATTTCAAATTAAATGAAAAAAATTTAATGTAGTATATATTAAAAATTTAGGTTGAACCTTATCTTTAGTTTTTATGGTGAACTTAATAATTTAATTTATTTGTAATATTTAATTAGTTGTTTTTTTAATACTGAATTTAATTTAATTACGATTTACGTCCATATAAAAAAATCGTTATATTTTGTTTGATATTTGGTTTTTGATTATTTGTGATAATTAATTGATTTATATTTATATTGCATAGCATAATATATTGTTTTGGGTTGAGATGTGATGAATAATGAGACTAATTATTTCTAACAATTTGATTAGGAAAATATTAATATAAATTAGATGAAAAAATATCTAATTATCTACAAATTTTCAAAAAAAAATGAAAATTTTAATATAGTATATATTAAAAATTAAGGGTGAACCTTAGCTTTTATGGTGAACTTAATAATTTAATTTATTTGTAATTTTTAGTTTGTTGTTTTTTTATACTTAAGTTAATTTAATTTAGTTTAGTTTAATTGTAATTTACGTCCATGTTAAAAATTTGTTGTATTTTGTTTGATATTTGATATTTGATTATTCGTGACGATTAATTGATTTATATTGATATTCTATTATATAGCATAATATATAATTTAATTTTTTGTAATTTTTAGTTTGTTGTTTTTTTATACTTAAGTTAATTTAATTTAGTTTAGTTTAATTGTAATTTACGTCCATGTTAAAAAATTGTTGTATTTTGTTTGATATTTGATTTTTGATTATTTGTGACGATTAATTGAGTTATATTGATATTCTATTATATAGCACAATATATAATTTAATTTTTTTGTAATTTTTAGTTTGTTGTTTTTTATACTTAAGTTAATTTAATTTAGTTTAATTGTAATTGACGTCCATGTTAAAAAATTGTTATATTTTGTTTGATATTTGATATTTGATTATTTGTGACGATTAATTGATTTATATTGATATTCTATTATACAGCACAATAATTGTAATTTTTAGTTTGTTGTTTTTTTATACTTAAGTTAATTTAATTTAGTTTAGTTTAATTGTAATTGACGTCCATGTTAAAAAATTGTTGTATTTTATTTGATATTTGATTTTTGATTATTTGTGACGATTAATTGATTTATATTGATATTTTATTATATAGCACAATATATAATTTAATTTTTTTGTAATTTTTAGTTTGTTGTTTTTTATACTTAAGTTAATTTAATTTATTTTAATTATAATTGACGTCCATGTTAAAAAATTGTTATATTTTATTTGATATTTGACATTTGATTATTTGTGACGATTAATTGATTTATATTGATATTCTATTATATAGCACAATATATAATTTAATTTTTTTTGTAATTTTTAGTTTGTTGTTTTTTTATACTTAAGTTAATTTAATTTAGTTTAGTTTAATTGTAATTTACGTCCATGTTAAAAAATTGTTGTATTTTGTTTGATATTTGATTTTTGATTATTTGTGACGATTAATTGATTTATATTAATATTCTATTATATAGCACAATATATAATTTAATTTTTGGTGGGATTTTTAGTTTGTTGTTTTTTTTATACTTAAGTTAATTTAATTTAGTTTAGTTTAATTGTAATTTACGTCCATGTTAAAAAATTGTTGTATTTTGTTTGATATTTGATATTTGATTATTTGTAACGATTAATTGATTTATATTGATATTCTATTATATAGCACAACATATAATTTATTTTTTTTGTAATTTTTAGTTTGTTGTTTTTTTATACTTAAGTTAATTTAATTTAGTTTAGTTTAATTGTAATTTGCATCCATGTTAAAAATTTGTTGTATTTTGTTTGATATTTGATTTTTTATTATTTGTGACGATTAATTGATTTATATTGATATTCTATTATATAGCACAATATATAATTTAATTTTTGGTGAGATTTTTAGTTTGTTGTTTTTTTATACTTAAGTGAATTTAATTTAGTTTAGTTTAATTGTAATTTACGTCCATGTTAAAAAATTGTTATATTTTTTTTTATATTTAGTTTTTAATTATTTGTGACGATTAATTGATTTAATATTGATATTCTATTGTATATCACAATATATTGTTTTAGAACTACCTGTGCTGAATAATAATGATATTGGTTTCATATAGCAATTCAATATTGCGACATTCTTTATTTATTTATTTTTTTAATATAAAAGTTCTTTTACATTGTTTATTTAGGCACAATGTCACTAAAACAACCTATTAGATTACGGTTGTATTGGGATTGCGAGATTATACGTACCCCAAACGGCGATTTTTTTAACGATCCATGTCGCAAGGCATTGATTGTTAAAAATCGAGTTAGTTTCCTCGGTTTAGTCAACAAAATATGTACACTTCGTGGATGGGACATGTCTACTGTTCAGTTGCAAATAACAATGAGAGAAGATACTATTTTTGGCGCTACACTAAGGTCTACAACAACTTCTATTTGTGATGATGAAGATATGGATGGATTGGGGACTATGCATCCACCGTGAAGGGACAACCAATCGATTTGCACGTTCATCATGAGATGGTACAGATTCAAAATGTAACAGATATAAACGTTGCAGAACAACATAACCCCATGCCTATTACGGAATCCTTCACAGAATTAGTGAATTCAACTAGTCCAATGCACAGGGCTAATATTGATTTAAATACGCCTACCCCTGCTTTCGCTAGTAATCTTGGACATCTCCCAAGTAACAATTTTCAATCCCTTTATACTCCGATAGTTCCGGATGTCTCAGTCATCGGACCAACTTCGATGGGGTTTGTCACGCTTCCATTTCATGTCGATGTTTAGCCTATACAAACACAGCCCAACCCCACACCGTTGTTTTCTACTGCGGAAATAGATATTCCATTAGATATTACCCCAGTCGATGAGTGGGTTGCTCGAGAACCCAATTGGGTAGGTGCTCCAGAGGCGACCGTGGATGGTTTAGGAGTAACATCCGACCTTGATGGATCGAATGCGGAAGATACCCTCGACGAGAACGAGGGAGATGGTGATGCTGATGAACATGGTGCTGGTCCTTCTGTAATGCCACAACCTGGTAATATACCTGCTGAATCAGACCGATTGTATAATCCACCGTATTCAATGTATCTTGACAGGTTAACTGCTGCTCAAGAAATGAAAAATGAATGTGATGGAACGATGACGGGAAGCAGTCGGATGGATTTATGGTTAGAATCTAATAATGACTCGAGGATTGGAATGTGGTTTAGAAATAAGGAAGAGTTACTTTGGGTAGTTCGATTATGGTCTGTCAGATTGGGTCGTGAGTTCATAGTACAAGAAAGTAAAAGCGCGTCCTGGGTTGCCGAATGCAAAAATTCAACTCCCCAACATCCTTGTTATTGGCGAATTCGTGCGCAAAAGAAAAAAGGTTGCGGACTGTGGCAAATTATTCGATGGCATGGAGAGCACATTTGTCTAGTTCGAACAATAGACAGCAACCATCGCAACATGAGCGCCAAATTTATGGCGAAGCATATTATGTCAATGATTCACAATAATCCAGAAATAATGGTCAGCGAGATAAACAACCATATACATGACATTCTACATTTCACTCCGTCTTACAAGAAAGGATAAAACGCGCGCAGACATGCCATTGAGATGATTGATGGTGATTGGCCTTCTTCATTTGCACAACTGCCACGGTATATGCAAGCCTTGCAAGATGCCAATCCAGGTACCGTAGTGGCATGGCATTTCCTACCTATGGACAGCAATGGCACAAAGACATTTGGATATGTTTTTTGGGCGTTCAAGCCATGCATTGATGCATTTGTTTACATGAAACCGGTGGTCAGCGTCGACGGGACATTCCTTAGGGGTATATACAAGGGAAAATTATTAACAGCTGTGGGTCAAGATGCCAACAATCATATATTACCCCTTGTTTTTGCAGTCGTTGACAAGGAAATAAATGACAGTTGGTGTTGATTTTTGTCGTTACTTAGGGCGCATGTACTAAAAGATAGAAGAATTTGTTTAATATCCGACAGACGCCCTTCATCGACTACCCGGTTGGCAGGAGCCAATGGCAGTGCATAGATTTTATCTCAGACATATTCGAAGCAACTTCAATACAAAGTTCAAAAATCATCAGTTGAAGAAGTTGATGTATGCAGCTGGGGATCAAAGTAAGAAGCGAAAATTTTTGCAGATTATGGATGAAATTAGTATGCTGAACCCCCAAGTCGAGGCATGGTTGGATTTGATTTCGAATGAGCAATGGACGCTTGCTTATGATGGTGGCCATAGGTGGGGTAATATGACAACTAATTTGGCTGAATCATTTAACAATGTCGTCAAAGGCATACGTGCCCTACCCATCAAAGTTATTGTTGAGTCTTCTTTCAAAAAAATAGTTAAATATTTCAACGATCATCGACAGGAGGCTAATCACGGTAGGTATCACTTCCCTTCGACTATATGGGCAAAATTTGTGAAGAATGAGATGAAAGGAAGAAGACATTATGTGCTGGCTTTTAATCAGGATAGGGGTATTTTTAGTGTGGTGTCAGCACATCGTGAGCATGAAAAGGGAAATAATTCTTATGAGGTTAATGTTGGTACCAGGTCATGCAGTTGTTGCAAATGGGAAATATATGGAATTCCTTGTTCTCACGCATTTGTAGCATGTCAGCAATTGGGGCTGAACCCTGGGGATCTCGTGTCATCGGAGAACACAACAATATCCTACAGGTTAACGTATACGCCACAATTTAGACCCATCCCGCACGAGGATTATTGGCGCGACCCTGGTTTAATCTTGGCGTCGTACGCTCACCGTTTCAAGAATCGACGTTCTAGTCGAAGGCAGACAGCGCGTATTCGGAATGAAATAGATGAGCGTAATCCTGATTCACCTCCTCGATGTGGGTTATGCCATCACAACGGACATAATAGGAGGAATTGCACCTACGGTGTTGTAGATTGATGTTAGAATATTTTACATGTTCTATCTTTATGAGTTTATATGACTGATGTAATATTTCTTCTTTGATATGTTGTATCGAAACATCTTATGTGTGTAATAATATTCATCACGCCTATTTATCTATTTTGTGGTATTATGGTTGAATAAATGATGATATTTTCACTTTATTTTGTTTAATAATATATTATAATCGTTTTTTTTTTTTTTTACGTTTTAGGATACCATTGATGGACCCTGCACAAGACGGAGTTGATCCCGACCCTATTATTCCGGACTTATTGACCCTACAGGGTCGACTAGATCGACACATATATGGGCAGGAAAGTTGGAAGATATTGTCCTGATTGCAAAGCGTAATGACAGTGCTTTTTGGATTGCTTGACCATTTGATCCACGAGTCGAGCAACTTATAGATATAGCTGGATTCGGTGGGATTATTCGTTTGCCGTACATGAAGATTGATCATTCCCTGATTACAGCGTTGGTGGAAAGATGGCGCCAGGAGACACACACTTTCCATCTTACAGTGGGAGAGGCCACAATTACACTATAGGATGTCGAGGTTCTTTTTGGATTGCATGTGGAGGGTGATCCAATTATTGGCCGTAGGTTCAACTGCCCACAGGCAGAGCTACTAGATCTATGTGACGCGCTCCTTGGTTTTCGACCCACGGGTACAGACCTGGATGGATCTCGATTGAAGTTAAGCTCACTCGAGAGAGCCCTGGCTCAACCTTTCCCAACACACGCGACTCCTGATATGGTTGCACAGCATGCAAGGTGTCGCATTTTGCAGCTTATTGGTGGATTTTTGTTCTCCGATAAATCCAGAAACCGAGTTCATCTGCGCTTTCTTAGGTATATACGCAGTCTCGAGTTGGCTAGTACATTGAGTTGGGGTAGTGCAGTATTAGTTTATTTGTATCGTTGTATATGTAACGCTACTATTTACACGGCGCATTAGATCAGTGGCCCACTTCTATTGATTCAGGTACGAATTTAAATTAAAAATGTGAATTTAACTATGTTAAATCAATTATATTTTTCTAATATTATTATTTCTCTGGAAGTACAATTATGGGCTTGGGAGCGCATTCCCACTATTAGACCCGATAGAGTACGTTTGGTGGAGAATATTGGCTTGAATGTGCCTAGGGGAGCAGTATGGCAGAGTCCACTGGAATTGTCCCGCACGCTAACACATGTGCTGATTGCGTACAGAGATCAGTTGGATCGGATGCGACATAATCACGTATGTATTACTACGATATTATTAGATAGGAATCGAATTTTAAATAATATTTATTGTTATTTATTGTTTGAAACTAAATTTATTTATTTTGCAGTTTATTTGGCAACCTTATGATGTGAACATGTTAGCATCTCTACCTCCGTACTGTATGCATGGCCAACAAATTTGGATGTCTATCATATCTCTGCTGTGTTGGGAGACGATTGAGCTACATCACCCTAATGGAGTTATGCGACAATTTGGATTGTTGCAAATAATTCTAAGTGCTGTTGACACGGGGTCAAATCTGTATCAGCAGGACTTACGCACTACTGGTGCCGGATGGGATGAGGGGGATGCGTTACACCATACTAATTAGATCAACAGACATACTTCTACCATCACCGGACAGTCCACTTTCGGGCAGGCTATTGTTGTGCCTGATTATTCTGCGTGGTATTGGACCCACACACGGCGATTAATTAGCAATCCTACCATACAACAACCAAATCTCGTCAGCTATCAGTCTAATAGTTCAGCAGCCGAAGTACTCGTAAATCTATTTTTCCTCGTTCATATAAGTATATATAGAATTCTGACTTATTTAAAATTTTAATGATATTCTTGAAAATGCATATGCAGATCGACGCACTGCACCGGATCTGGCACATAGGTAATGAAGCGTCTCAACATGATGCATCATACGTGCAACAAGTAGTCGGAAGAATGTCCGATATTGCCATGCGTACTTTGGCTGCCAGTGGCGAATCCGATCGTCTAAATCGAATGTCATATGAGTCATCCAGACAATCGTATGTTGTTGATCCGATATCGCCGATTCCGCAACAAGTGCCTCGACAAGAACCACCAATAAGGCGGGGCGGTAGACGGACATGTCGGCACGCAGCAGTTGAGGAAGTTCCCCCGCAACAGTATTACTCACTGGTGCATAGAGATGAAGATGTTTATGTGCCAGGCGCTCCGCAGGGGTCTATGATGATTACGTTTCAGTTCCGCCAGTTGCAGATGACTTCGTCCCTGGTGCAGCGGTTTCAGATTATCACGATGATTTTTTAACTCCGCAGCACCTAATTTTCGATCCTAGGTATGTTTCTTCGGGGGGCGAGTTTGCTGCTGGTACATTCACTGGACCGTCTCGGAGACAGTATAGACAGTCTGAGGACGATGTTGGTCCGTCGTACGCTATAGATGAACAAGATGAGAAACAACATGAATCACATCCTCAGTAACAACCTCCGAAACGAGTTCAACCTCAGCGAAACCGTTGAGGATTTCATTGTAGGACTAGTTTTCATAATTGGTTTTGACGATTTTATGTGTATGTGTATATTATTGACATTTAAAATTAATTATAATTAATTTTTATACATAATTGTAATTAAATTTTAGCATTCAAATTAATAAATTAAACTCTAACAATTAAAATTAAATTCAAAATAATTAAAAAATAATTAATTATTATTTCAAAAATATTATGTTTAACAGATTAAAGATAAATAATAAAATAAATTACACGTCTACATATAAAAATATTTATGCTAACAAATTAATGTGAAATTAAAAAAAATTACTACATGTTTTAACGTACACATTTAATATTAATTATACATAATTGTAATTATATTTTAGCATCTAAAAATTAAAAGTAAATTTAAAGAAATTAGAAAAACAATAAAATAAATTAAAAAGATTAAAAATTATTGTCATTTTTTACGATAAAAATAAATTAGGATTCAATTTTAGTATTAATTGAGATTTAAATTTATTTAAAATTTTATTAAAAATAACTGTGATTTTGTATTGTGAACGAAACTAAATCAAAAAAATTATTGAATATAATTGTTTATTTAAATAAAAACTTAATTTAAAGAATTGTTTACATATAATAATTTTTTGCTAAAGAATTAATGTTAAATTAAAAAAAAATTTGCTAAATATTTTTGCTAAAGAATTTTTGCCATGCAGAGAAGTCATGTTTTTTTTTTTTTAAAGGATTTCTCTGTAGAGAAATCATGCAGAGAAATCAAATTGTCAAACCTCGTGAAGATTTTAGGTATACGTTATTGACATTTAAAATTAATTAAAATTAATTTTTATACATAATTGTAATTAAGTTTTAGCATTCAGATTAATAAATTAAACTTTAACAATTAAAATTAAATTTAAAATAATTAGAAAAATAATTAATTATTATTTCAAAAATATTATGTTTAACAGATTAAAGATAAATAATAAAATAAATTACATGTCTACATATAAAAATATTTATACTAACAAATTAATGTGATATTAAAAAAAAATTACTACATGTTTTTAACGTACACATTTAAAATTAATTATACATAATTGTAATTATATTTTAGCATCTAAAAATTAAAAGTAAATTTTAAAAAATTAGAAAAACAATAAAATAAATTAAAAATTATTGTCATTTTTTACGATAAAAATAAATTAGGATTTAATTTTAGTATTAATTGAGATTTAAAATTATTTAAAATTTTATTAGAAATAAATGTGATTTTGTATTGTGAACGAAACTAAATCAAAAAAATTATTGAATATAATTGTTTATTTAAATAAAAAATTAATTTAAAGAATTGTTTACATATAATAATTTTTTGCTAAAGAATTAATGTTAAATTAAAAAAAAATTGCTAAATATTTTTGCTAAAGAATTTTTGCCATGCGGAGAAGTCGTGTTTTTTTTTTTTTTTAAAAAGGATTTCTCTGTAGAGAAATCACGCAGAGAAATCAAATTGTCAAACATCGTAAAGATTTTAGGTGTACGTTATTGACATTTAAAATTAATTATAATTAATTTTTATACATAATTGTAATTAAATTTTAGCATCTAAAATTTTAAATTAAATTCTAAAAATTAAATTTAAATTTAAAGAAATTAGAAAAATAAAAATTATTATTTTTAATGAATTAAAGATAATAAAATAAATTAAAAAGATTAAAATTTATTGTCAATTTTTGACGATAAAAATAAATTAAAATTTAATTTTAGTATTAATTGAAAATTAAAATAATTTAAAATTTTAATAAAATTAAACTATCATTTTGTATTACGAACGAAATTAAATAAAAAAATTATTAAATATAATCGTTTATTTAAATAAAAAATTAAATTAATTAAAATTAAAATTAAAATTACATGTCAAAATTAATGTAAAATTAAAAAAAATTGATGTTATTAAAAATTGCAATGCATCTGAATTGAAAGTAGTAAACCCAGCTACACCATATTTTCTTCCTCTCTTTGATTGCCGTGTTCTCGAGATTGTTTTGCCAGCAAAAAGAAGATAAATCTCTTCAAGACATTAGAATTGGGCTGATGGCACCTCGTGTCTACTAGACACAAGGTGCACTTTTCATGGTACCTCGTGTCCGGTAGACACGAGGTACACACACTTCTAGGCTTCACGGAATTTATTTATTTAATGCGCGCGAAGAATTTGCCCCCACAGACTTCCATGCTTCTCGGAATTTTTGCATTTAATGCGTGCGAGAAGTTTGAGGAGCAAATTTTGCAGATCACACGAGGTTCTTCCTCCGGGGGATGGCCCAAATTTTATACCCCCATCCGGAGCTGTTTTTGGAAACCCCTCTATTTTGGTCAAAAACCCCAGGTGGAGATTGAATAAAGCCAACAACCTCGCGTCTCCCAAACATAAGATTGTCTGCTTTACTGTAGTCTCTCGTGTCTTTTCAAAAAGTTTCGTGAATTTGCTGACATTTGTTGAATTTTTACATGCTTTTCTATATACTTTTTGAACAAAAAAAGCGATCAATTCTTTGTGTCTGCCAAATACGAGGTGCTGCTGCCCTCTTATGGAGGGTCCCCGGCTTCCCTACCCCCAAACGGAATTGCATTTTAAAAGCCTCCCATTTTGGTCAAAATCTCCAAAGAAAGACAAGACAAAAAAAGGAACAATCTTTTCGCCCTCGAGGGTAAAACGAGACCGGTTGGGTAGACTGGTAGAGAGCGTGTAGAGTCTGGAGAGAATGTAAACACGTAGGCAATAAAATTTCGGGATTTAGGCAATCCATTTGGGACTTTGGTGATGTCCTTTTTCGAATTCTCCGCCCCCTCACTTCTTTTTTCAAGATAAGGAGATTCATACAACTCATACGGCTAACAAATCCAAACCCTCAGAAATAATTGTTCAGACCAAATGCTACTGCAATGAAAATAAAAATTTGTTCTTGTCTGGGAGATTATTCAATTTTTTTTTTTTTTTTTTTTTGGGGATTGAGAGAATAAAACACAGAGAACCCAGATAGATACCTTAGACTTCTTGAAGTTTTCTTCTTCTTCTCGAACTGGCTAGAGGGACACAGATTTTCTGCAACAGCCTGAGGGGATTGAGGAGGCTGCATGAATAGTCAAGAAGAGAAAAAACAAAAGTGCTTCAAGGCAGTGTACTTGGAGAGCAACAAAAGGGAGGAAATTGAGAAACTACAGAAACAACCATGGTTGTGGTTGTCATTGCTAATGTTCAGCCTATTTCATATTCTACTTTCAGTTTCGCGCTTCGGAAAGCTCCTTCTCCGTCGCCGTCTAGTTTTAGAATACGCAATCGCATCGCTTCTTGTCGATGGTTGAATTCCAAATCAATCCCTCCCAGGTATTTTTGGTTGCTATTGCACTTGTGTGTTACTCTTTGATTTTGTTCTGTTTTTATGGACTCTGTTAAATTGCGGAGAAATGAGTTGAAATTGGTTATGCATTTTTTAAGTTTGCTGCAGTTGCAATAGGGTTTCATAAGATATTAGGCGCTTCATTTTGGAAGGGAGCGTGTTGGTGGATTCTAGAGCAATTTCTTTGCCCGTTAAATAAAGCTCGAAACTTTGAAGTAGCAAATGTGGCTGCAAAGGCATTTAAGCAGAATTTTCTGACAATGGAACTGCTATGGGTGTCCGAAGCTAGGTTGGAAGCACTTGTATTATAACGCAACTACATTTAAAACCACTTTCTACCAATGGCAATAAATATCAAATAGTTCTTCCCTAGACATGGTATGATTTTTTGGTTAGCAGACCTGGTAGTGGTGGCGGCATTAACCAGATTAATTGTAGAAGAAACTGGGAAACCTTAGCTCTGATTTGCCTAAAATTGATGAAGCCTTCTATTCATCTACATCTTTTAACGGGAGTAATCAAAATTGGGATCATGTTTGTTCTTCTAAAGTCCCACATAAGATTTAGATGACTAAAGCACTGACAAAAAATTGTCACTGATGGCATGCTGATTGATTTAGCTTCTGATGCGCCTGCTTGGTGAATCCAAATACCGTTGTTAGGATAGAGAATGAGTTGATTTTCCTCTGAGTGAAGATTGTATTAACATTTGACCACATAAAGATCATCAACATTTTACCTAACAGAATATTCTTATTAGCTTAGCGATTAATAATGGTAATTCTAGAGTGGATGTGATCATTTGGGACATCATTGTTGATTTAGTATATACTGATTGCAGGCTTGAATTCACTCCAAGGTGTTCAATTACAAATACTGATGTTTTGAACCACATAACAACTGATGAAGAAGTTCAGGAGGATCTTGCAACTGCTGATTCAAATTGTTCTGTCCCAATTGTTCATCTCACATCTGATGTCTTGGAGACGGATACGCTTAATTTATTGGCTAAGGGCACTTACGTAGACACCCTTTTGACAACATTGCCTGTATGTTCTATGGCGACATTATTTTTTATTCAGAATTGGTTCAACCATGCACTTACACTTGAAAATAGTGGGTCCACTTCTACTTGGCTTGTAATTCTCTCTCTTGTCATTTTTAAGGTCTTATCAGAGGAAGAGCAGAATATCATTGCCGCAACTCCAGCTCATCCAGCTGGATTATATGGTTAGTTTGCTTCCTTGATTCAGAAAGTTGCAGGCATGTATTCTTATGCAGGTGGAATTAGGCTTAGTATATACGAAGAAAATAGCACATTCTTGAGAAATAAAGGAAAGATTTTGATTTTGCTTGAAACATGCTTATGTTTGGGACCCTTTCTCTGCAATGGCTACTTAAATTTCACATCTTTTTCATACACTTAGGTTGTAGGTGCAACCAGTTTGTCGCATAAACTTATATTGCATGTGAATTGAAAGAAAATTCAGAAAGTAGTCTTTTCTTTAATTTTTTTCATTCATAAGATGGACTATCAGGGCTTACCATGGATATTCTGGGGCAATTCCTGGCATACCCTATGTACTCCTGTCGCTATGACCTTTTTTTCAAAAAAGATGTACTGCATCCCTCTATCTGAGTGGATTCCTTTTTCTTGATGGAATGAAGGAGAGACCATTTTGCATCTTCACAAATCTTATTTGAATCAGACCTTCACCAGCGATAATAGTATAAATGAGAATAGTGCTCTAAAACCGGAAAGTGTGATAGAAAATTGAGATGGAACATATATGATAATGTCCTCATAAAAAAAATATATAAAAATGACTTTGCATATGAAAAGCTTATGTTGTAGAATGTTAGATTGAGTCCAAAGTCATTTATATGTGCCCAAGAAAAGTCTATTAATCAGCTATGGACAACTGTCTGCAGCTATCCTGTTGATCTCAAAACTATTTATGAAAAGACCACAGTTGAACTCCGTTTACTTGAATGACAATGTGGAAGATCGATGCTGTATACTGAAACCAACTAATAGGTTGATTGGGGGAATCCATCTGACTAAGTTTTACTGACCCAGTTATGAAAATAATGATCTCAACCTAATTGTGGAACCATCTTTTACAATAGGTAAAAATTGCTACTGGTTCTGATGCCTTATTTCCTTTTTTTCTGATTGTGGACCATCATTGTGGCATTTTTACTGATATCCAAAGGTTCTTTTCAGTATATTAGTTGTATTGTGCAGGAAGAACAGAAAACTTGTTTGTTATTATTCTGTCTCTGTTTTACAATTCCAGCCAAAAATGCTACTGGTTCTTTAGTACCCAAACTTTTTCTAGTATTTGGTCATGATAGCATTGCTACCGATACCTCATATGTCAGTGATGTACTACTGTTGTTGAGCAGGAAAGTGAGAAGTATATTAACCATAATATTGATTTTGCAATATATTGCCATTTTGTTTTACTGATGAGCTTCCCACTATTCAACCAGCATTATACGCTAATTGCTTGGCTGGCAATTTGGTGGAACAGCTTTGGAATTTTGCCTGGCCTGTTGCTATTGCTTTACTCCATCCAAGCCTACTTCCTGTGGCTGTAATTGGATTTTTTACTAAGGTATCTATACCGACTACACCTTAAAGGAAGGGATAAAGAAAAATTGTGCATAACATAGAGAGATATTTACTTTGGTATCCATTTTATGTTGAACAGCTTGCAGTGATTGTTGGAGGGCCTCTAGTGGGAAACTTAATGGATCAATTTCCCAGAATAGCTTCATACAATTATTTGACTGTTGTCCAGGTAGTCTTTCATTTGATCCACATTATTTAGTGGAATGCAGAAATTTTTGCTTAACATATTCAGTTTCCTATTGCTCTCTTGTCAGGCAGCTGCTCAGTTATTATCTGTTGGAATGATAATTCATGCTCACACTGCTTATTCCACACCAGTATCATCTGTTCTGTCATCTGTTCTTCAACCTTGGTTTGTTGTACTTGTTATAGCTGGGGCTGTTGAGAGACTTTCTGGATTGGCTCTGGGTGTTGCAATGGAGCGTGATTGGGTTGTTCTGGTAACACAGATTCCTTCTTTTTCTTCTTCTAATGCTCATTTTAATATACAAAGCTCCTTATGAACGCAACCATCAAAGTCTTTGAGCCATTTGTGATTGGATCATTTGATTTTCCAGTTAGCAGGAACTAATAGACCAATTGCTCTTGCACAAGCAAATGCTATTCTTAGCCGAATTGATCTCCTGTGTGAGGTGATTGCTCAAACTATTTTGAGTTCATCCTTGATAATCTTCTTCTGCTCATTTCATTCTTCCTGTTATCACTGGCCTTCTGCTTTTGCAGTTTTCAACTATTATGGATTGCAGTGGAACAGATGTTTTGTGGATAGTGTATTTAAGACTCGTAATGCACAACCTGAATCTGAACCCGAGCATGGGTTTGCCCTAAATCAAAATTATTTTGACAAATGAAGTTTGCATAAATCATACTTTGGTTCTTAATGGCTGTCCCCTCTCTCAAATTTTCACCAAACATATCGCAAGTTACACATTTACACCAAGCATTTTTCAAAATGTCCCATTTTACACCAGAAACTATATATTTGAGGAGAATTATTATAATTTGGAAAATTGTGATATTTTCACGTAAATATGAGATCCATGGATTGTTGGTGTAAAATTGATACAGGATGCAAACGTTAGGTGGTCCAAAAGTGTTATTTACGGTTTACCCATGCAGTTTTGATCTTATTTGATTTTATTTTTCCGGCACAAGTTTTGAATGAATATCATGATTAGTTTTTTAACAAATTGACATCTGATAAACTTCATGGTTTGTTCAATTGCAGATTGTTGGTGCTGCATTATTTGGCATTCTTCTGTCCAAATACAAGCCAGTTGCATGCTTGAAGCTTGCTGCTTGTTTAATGATATCAGCATTGCCTGTTTCAGTATAGTCTTAGTCCTAGTCTACCTTCTGCATGCTATGTTTTAATTAGTGCTACTATGGTAACTTTTGTTGTTTGACCTAGGTTTTCCTCACATGGTTAACCAACAAGCTTTCTGCTGGAGTTCTTGAGCGAACCAAATTTCCACTTAGTTGCCAACATTCCACCATTGGATCTCTGTCACATGCCACAAATATAGGTAACTATTCCTGATCTAAATAATTCTGCAAAATGAGTTCCTCATCTCATTTTATGCACTACATCTGCTGACTCTTTTGCTTTCTGTTACAAAGTGAAAGTGAGTTTGCAAACTATCAAGCAAGGATGGGTTGAGTACATGCAGCAGCCTGTTCTTCCAGCTAGCCTTGTCTATGTGCTACTCAACTTCAATACTGTTCTTTCTCCTGGTGGATTGATGACAGCATTCTTAACGCAACAAGGTATTTTTTTGGGCCCTTATCTGTTTTAGTTATTTTAATTTTATACTGGCTGTAGTTTCACTGAAATGCATTATGTCATGTTTAGTTTTTTACTACACTAGGGATTATTTGTAAATATGGGCGTCAAACGCTCTGAAACAAATAAATGACGGGGCAATTTTGATGGAATTATTCTTAAGGGCAACAACTGGTTTTAAATTATTGTTAATTTAGCCACGCATTGTATGCACAGTCCTCTTTAGCCTATAAATAAGTAATCTTGCTCTTAGCAGTAACTGCAAAGCATCTGTGTGCTTCTAAGGATTTTTGTGTCATGGGCACATTTTGAACTTCATATTTCTGTGACCCTTTGGACCAATTTCCTTTGTATCCATTATGATTTTTATGCGGCTTGATTGCCCCTTTATTTTTTTTGACTCTCTTTCGTTTCCTCAACCCTTTACCCCAAAATGCATTGCGTACTCTAAATGTCTATTTTGAATATTCATACTTATCAATCTCTATTGTTTAAATTGACACTTTTTCTTTATCCATGTACAAAAGAAAAAAGCAAAGAAGAATATTAAAAAAGAAAAAAGTAGCTACAAAGCTATCTAAAGAAGATATTTGGCGAGGTTTAGGTGATTCTAGTCTTTTGTAGAATTAGGAGTATTCTATTCTATTTATTGTAGAATTTTACTGCCGTTTTTTTCCCTTATTTATTTGTTATATTTTTACTATTTTTGGTAAATGCACCAAGAAATTCTTAGTATGCCCTCAGGACATGGATGTCTTTTGGTGTTCTTTTGAGGGAGTCATGCTGAATTGCTCGAGAAAAAAGTTGAGAAAAATGGGAATACAATTTTGTAAGAAATTGGCTGCTTGTGCTACTTTGTTGAATTGGATATATCCTTAATGTGCTTTAAAATTGGCATTTACCACATTTAATTGGATGGTTATTTGTATTTCTTGATTTTCCTTGAGTCTCAAATTACCAATTATTAGGTGTCTCCAGTTTCAAATTTGCATGTACTTGTATGATGCAGTGGTGTTGAACTTGTTTCAGGTTTGAATCCATCTCTTATTGGGGGTTTCAGTGGATTATGTGCTTTTATGGGCGTGGCAGCAACATTCATCTCTGCAAGACTGGTCAAACGACTTGGCATTTTGAAGGTTGCTTTCATTAACTTGTTCAATTGACTAATTCGTCTATGGCCATGTTGTTTTTTGCATTCTATGCTGAAGTCTCACAAACTTCTTCTACCAGGCTGGAGCTGCTGGCCTAATATTGCAGGCATCTCTTCTTACAACTGCTGTTGCTGTTTATTGGATTGGATCTCTTTCTCAACAGAACCCTCTTCTGTTCTTTTTATCTTTGATTGTGAGTTCTTTATTTCACTGGTATATGCTTATTAGAATATTATCAAGTATACCGTGTTTGTAGATGTAACTTCTCCTGCCAGGATGACATATCTCTAGCCATATTATCTATCCCTTGTATTAGGTGTTGACTTAGCTTGCACGCTGTCACATGATTAAGAATTTGATCCTAGGCCTTGGCATCAATGTTTCTTGAAATTTTATTGAATAACTATTCTCACTTCACAGATATTGTCACGGTTGGGACACATGTCATATGACATCATTGGGCAACAAATTCTGCAAACTGGAATCCCAGAATCCAAAGCAAATCTTATTGGGACAACAGAGGTTTCTGTTGCAAGTTTGGCAGAGTCTATAATGTTAGGTGTAGCAATAGTAGCAAATGATGTTTCACATTTTGGAATCCTGGCTATGCTTTCACTTCTATCGGTGGTTGTGGCAGCATGGTTGTTTTGTCAATGGTTGACTACTCCAACGGAGACACAAAGGAGCCTTTTTACATTTGACTTCCCAATGTGATGCCCCATGTAAGTAGCAAAATATTATTGAACTTGTAATTGTTGATGTAATCATGCTTTAGGTTGTCTTTGTGACTGTTCCCACTTGCATAACTATAAACTAATTATGCATTAATACATCAGTTGCTCTTTTTGTCTTTCAGTAGGTTTTAACACTAAATAAAGGAATAATTGGAAGATGAGTAAAAGCTATCTAAGATGTGTATCTCACTGTGGGGAACTGAAAATAAGAGCAATTTATTTGGGACATTAATTTCCAAGATTACACAAATTAGCTGCCTTCTTCTTCTAAAAGTACATTTTCATAAACCTTTTGGAGCTTACTCATGTCAAATCTGAGTTTGTGTGTGTAGAGATATCCAATTGAAATGTTTCTTTCAAAGTCGAGAAGACCATTTTTGTCAGTGGAGGAGGAGAGCCGGGACTGCTGCCCTAGTGCTAAGAATGTAAACTTCAGTGAAGCGTGTTGAAAAAAAAAAAAGAAAAATAGACTAGAAAAAGTCTAGAAGGACTGACAAGATTACTTAGCTGTAGGCCTGAAATGGTACTCTAAGAACTTCAATCTCTTCGTGGTATAATAAATTGGAAATGAATAGAATTAAATATTTGCATAGCTTCTCACTCCATCAGTGCCTCTCTCTCAAATGTCTGTGCACATTTATGTGTTCCTATATATGTGAAAGAATTTGTAACATTTGACCTTGTCACTTGCAACTCGCCCTTTTTCTCTTGCAGCTGTTGCACAGGTGTTAAAATTAGCTGTTGACTGAAAGTAGGATTCTATACCTACTTGGGGACATACAACAACTATTCAAAAGAAGTATGAGGTTATACATTTTCTAATTCATCTGGTTGCACACAGCGATTTTAATGTATTAGTATCATACTGTACAGTCCAATCTAATAGCATGATTCTTGCACCATGTATTTATGGTAGCAGCAGTTATACCTCATTGTTACCAACAAAAGGGAAAAAACGGAAAAGGTTTTCACTAGAGATGGTGAAATTGTACATCTAAATTACTTTGTGGAACGGTTGGTATATCAACTCTTGTCCCGCCAGATTGCTTCCTTGGTCTCATCCATTGGAATTTTTATTGAAGTCAGACCTTATTGTAGGTACAAATATTTTGTAGATATTTGAGATATCTTTATTGCATAATTAGGAGATTAGGGATTTTTAATGATTCCTACCTTGGATGATAGCGAAATTTCCGTTCAATGGAGTTGTTTTCTTAACAAATTTCCAAGAATAGGGCGGCTGCAAGAGAAATTCCGCATCTAGGAGGCTGCATTTTCAGTACTTCTACATTGTATTTGTTCAAACGGTCAAAAGAAATCGTCCGGTTAGGCACCCCTTTTGAATTTGAAACAATCATATGCACATTATGAAACCAATGGATGTGAGCAGGTGCCATTATTCATTTAGGTTGAACAAAATTTAAATTCCTTTACAGCTGAATCAAAAGATGACTAAAACAAAAGCAGGTCTGGCATTACTTTTAAGCTGGGCTTGTTGAAATCTTGAGCTAAGGTATACTGCAATCCCAACAATCTATGCAAGTGAAAGTAATGCTGCTACTTGAGAAAGTAGTGATCTGGTTAATTAACATTAATCTAAAACTCACTCCCCCTGAGACATTTTCTTCTGCAATGAATGAGTCAAGCTTGTATAAATATCAAATTCTGCGAGATTTTTCTGCTTTTCGTAGTCGTTGCTTAGAGGCTTGTTCTGGTTACAAAAGATAAAATGATTGATCTTCCTTCTGTTGTTTTATGTGCACTGCAGTCCTTGGTTGTATTCTCCTACAGAAGAAAACCATACAATAGTTTATGAACAGTAGTCCATTGTATTTGCTACATCTGCAACATTTTGCCCACAAATCTCACTTTAGCACCACTTGTCAAACAATTAGTACGCTAGTTTTCTTGATATACTCTGAAAACTCTCCAGCCGTTGCAGCAATGGTGCTTCTGTCTTCAGGAACGCAGCAATGACTCCACTATACCTTGAACCTCTAACTTTTGAATTCCCTACAAAGGAATATACTGAAATCATCAGGAAATCGATCCAAATTCGAGATTTTCTACCATTTCCGGCTCCCACTGCATAATATTACCTAAAAGGCGACAAAGATCATAATAGGAAGTGGCGACATGAAGATTTAGGACACTGAACTTCAAACCAAATCCCAGAAAAATTTTCATCAATCAAGCAAATCATGAATATCACATCTTCATACAGGTTGGGTCTCCCCTGCCTAAACGCCCCGTAGATGGCCAGTGCCTTCGGGCGCTTGGTCGTTCTCGGTGCAGAAATTGTTCGGGATTCATGTAAATCAATCACTTTCCTGAGGCTTATCAAAGAGGGGAAATTATTACACGTCGATGCTCTTATATTGAATATTTTAAATAATTATATTATGTAAATAAAAAATTATACAAAAAGTATTATGTACCATTTCTTCAAAAGACGTTGAGATTTCAACACTTATCCATTATTCTTGATGCATTGCACATAAATTTGAGTCAACCACCTGACACGACGTACAAGCACGTTTACATGGACCATGCTCAAAAGCACACTTCCTCACGGGTTTCTCCGGCATCCCAATAGGAAAACAGACGTGAAAAGCTTTGGTATGGTTCGTGTGTCAAAGGATGATGTCCTTGCCACTGAGCATTGTAGTTATTGAACCCAAAAATGAAGTCGTGGAAAGGCTTGAAAACCAAGCATCAAATCAACACTGTTATTAAACGTGAAAAAATATATGACAAGTTTTGTCCATTTTCTTGATTGATTGAACGTTGTCAATAGAGTACGGGACTGGTGTGGTTAAAGAACACTATTGCAAATTTAAGATGGAAAGACTTCTTTCGCTGGCACTGCCTTTCCTTCGCTGCTTCTGGCTCGTGCTGTGGTGGTCCATGTCAAATAATTTGATCATCTCCTATGCATCATTCAACTGTTGGATCCATAATTTTTTGTACTCGTTTGGTTAATGATATGTTTCTCTTTGCAGAACGTATTGTTATATGACTATCACCGACTATCATCAGCCAATCTTTGCACATGCTAAATGAAAGTTGGCATCTAACATGTGTCTTTGCCTCGTGGATATGTTTGGTTCTTCAGGATAGAAAGGTAGGTAGAGGGGGAGGAGAGGACATGGAAGCAAGATTAGAAATTTAAATTATATTTAGATAAGAATTGAATTGAAATAAAATTGTTAAAATTTAATAAAATATTATTAAATAACAAGTAAATGTAAGGTTTAATTATTAATGAAAAAGAAAAAATATAATATGTTTTGAGTATATATGATAAATTTTTAAAAATAAAAATTATTTAAATTAATATTATTTTAAATTAAAATTTTTATTTAGATTAAAAAATTGCTTCTCAAATACCATCTTAATTCAACTCAAACTCTTTACATATTCAATCACTAGTGAGATAATTTTAGAGGTTGTCTTTATCAATAAATAATTCAAAATACTTCTACTTTTTTTAGAAAAAAAAAAAAAGAGTCAAATAGTAATACTTTTTTAATAAGTATTATTTTAGAATTCTATCGGCGTCGCACGCCCCTTGCCTGACTTTTACTTTCCAGTAGAGGCCATCGTTTTTCACCAAATACATGTGGGATATCGGATAGGCAAACACCCTAAAAATTCATCAACCGTGGTGTAACAATGCCAGGTGAGCATCTTCAGTTCATAATTTTGGAGCAGACCTAAAGAGAATTGGATTAGGGTGAATGTGGACGGTGCGTCCACGTATAATCCAGGCAAACACAGGAAGGGACGGTCTATTGCATTTTTGCTTTGGGGTTTGGTTAGGTGGTTGGTTTCATTGTAAAGAATAAAGATTTAAGGATAGCATCACACATTCCCGGGAAGGGAACTTTGGGCAATGGCTTGTAGTCTGTAGTTAGCTATTATGGACTAATGGATATATTAGGGTTGTGTTTGAAACAAGTTCACTAGTGGGAGCATGATTAATGCAGAAGTAGATTATAATCTGTTCAAGAACTATATTTTAGATAAATTTTGATGATTTAATCAACGAAGATGATCTTTTCATAAAAATCTTTATGAACTCTGAATTTAAGATTGGACATGAATAATCACCTATTTTTCTTGTAATAATAATGATACAATTCAAAATTACTTCAATTTATAGTTAAAACTTATGAATTGTGATGTCAAATGACATACCACAAAACATTCGAAATTTAAATATAGTTTAATAGTACATATAAATTTAAAAATAGACAAAAGTAGTTCAAATATAAAAAATACCTTAACATAATATATAAAAAATTACAAAATATATTATACATAATAATTTATATCTTATATATTACTATATAAAATATCAAATATATTATAAAATACATATATAGAATATATTGTGAGTATACTACTACATCTAATAGATTGCCGTTCTCTTAAATACTCCGGTCCATATTCTAGTTCTATCTTTGGTCTTAGTATTTGCATTGGAAGGCTCTAGCAAGATTACCGAGTTTACAATGACCTTGGTAGTTTTGCGTGCCATTTACCCATTTTCCTTGTTGTTGGGTTTCCAACAGGGAGGGTCATCGGCACGTACCCGTCACGCTGTCGTGTGCCTAAAGATTCCAAACATATGCACTCACTCTTCACTCTACTATGATAAAAGCTACAGTGTTACTTGCTTCTCATCTCGCCACAACTCTGTTGAGTATCGCCATGGCTTTGCTAAGAAGATAACTGTTTCAGTAAAGACGCAGTTAAAAAAAAAGATAGATTTAAACTTAATAAATTCTAACCAAAATGTACGATTTTCTTGTTAAAAGTTATGATTTTCATAAAAAATAAATTTAATATTATAATTTCGTTCATTATAATAAAAAATCTCTTTACGAATATAAATAGTTTAAAACTCTAATTACAGTGTATATATATAAGAAGAGACGACATTGTGAAGATTGATTGGAAAGAAAGAAAGACATTAAAATTTCGCATCATATCAATGGCACTCTTCTCACTTCTTTCTTTGTTGATTGAAGAAAGAAAGGAAAGGAATGGAGTGGACACACTGCACTGCATTTTGCATAGCTTTTGATTTGGTTTGGTGCTTGTGAGTGTGTAATGCTACCCGCAAACATTATTATATACACTGACATCAAATCTCCTGATTGTTTCCCTCGATTTGATACATGTCTTTCAATTCCACCCTTTTCTCTCTCTTTTCTTTTCTTTTCTTTGGTTTCTTTTCTGTCAAACAAAAACAGAAAGAAAAAGAAAAGAGTAGAAAATTTCGAGTTACAAAGGAGAAGGAAGAGGAGAGTAGGCAGTCAGTGACTCACGTGAATCAATGCACACTACCGCCATCTCCAGCCTAAAACTCTTCCCCCGCAGCTTCCTCCCGTATTTGTCGCCTGCAACCATGCACTTTACTTCAATCAATATTCTGGTCGTCCAGGGAGGGATTTCCTCACCCTCCCAATATCCCAGCGGGTGGTTTCAATAATTACAAGTTTTTTTTTGTCTCTCAGTTCCAAGTGTAGGATACTTCAAAAAGCAGTGCATTTTTTTTGGTTAGATATCTTCATGTACTCTTTTAAAAGGTTTTTTTTTTTAATAAAATTTTTATATGTTTTTTTATTTTTAATTATATTTGTCAGTTTGAAAAATAAAAAGTATTTATTATTTTTTAAAAATTGTATATATTTCTTTTATTATTCTATTAAATCATTGATATTAATTGATTTAGTATTTCTAATGAGGTTAATTTAGTTTTTTTTAAAAAAATTGTAAATTTTTAAAAATTTTTTAATATATGTACACAAACTTCAAATGAAACAATGGAGGAGTATAGCACATAATTCATAAAACACTTTCTTTATGATGTTTTTACCCTTCATGAATGTATAATATCTAATGCATAAAATATAAAATTTTAATGTAGTGGTAATAAAAGATTGAAAAATATTTTCTACATAGTCTTGGCAAAAGTTGATAACACATCACTTGAACTATCCTTGTATTCAAAATTATGGTAGCCACTAATTTTCGTACTCCCTTCATCTGACAAAGATAAATTTATTTTTATTTTTATAGTACATATTAAAAAATATAATAAATGTAATTATTTTTTGTAATATTGTCTTCATATATTCTCCATTAGTATTAGATAAATATTAAAACTAGATGACTTGTGCTACTAAATTATGTAATGCTGGCTTCTTTTACTTATAATTTTTTTCAATTAAAACAATTAAATTAATTTAAAATTTTAGAAAATTGATAAATTAAGTACTTTTCAAGAGAGGAAATAGGCTTATACTGTGTGATAGATTAAAAAAAAAAAAAAGAAGTCTAGACAGAAAGAGTATAAAGAATTGAAGTTTCATTGTTTTGCAAATATAGAAGGCATCATACCGGCCGCTAGAGTTGGTGCATTTCACATTCACTGGATCATCGTTATGTTGCGTCAATGTAAGTGACACAAACTTTAGATACCTATAGTTTGAATGGCCATCCATTTTAGTGCTAACCAAATGTATGTGCTTGATGATTAATCAATCGACAAAAACCTAATCCTATATAATAGGCTTTGGAAATAAAGCAAACAGCTCGAATCTTTGCTAAAATCAAAGAAAGGATGCATATAATACCATCAGCGTTATAGATCAAGATAATTCATAATCAAAGTATAATTATAAATATATCGTATTTGAATAAAAATATTAATTATAAATAACTTCGAAATAAAAAATTAAATCATATATTACATAAATTAATTATAAAATTAATAACGTAGTGATAACAAAGGTAAAATTGATTATGATATTATGGATCACACTGTTAAAGGATAAAAGGAAAATAGAATGGATGTGAAGTTGCAATGGTAGAAAATTCACTATGAACATCAAATTTTAACGGGAAAAACAGGAAAGGTCCAATTTGAAGGAGGGGAAAAATATATATATTGGTTCCCTTTCTCATCTTTGAAAGAAACAGCAGCAAAATTTCAATTCCCAAAACTCAAAAAGAATTTGCAATACACAAAGCACCAGTCCCACAAAGACCTTGAGAAGAGACATTTCTAGATGCACATCTCTAGACCACCTAGAGAATTGGGTGGAATGCACAAAACTCACTCCCCCATCAATCCCAAGATTATCCTGCAAAAGAAAGGAAAAAAAACATTAAAGGAAAACATATACCTATGCCCCCTCTGACATCCAAATTTATATAGAAAATTCTTTTTTAAATCTCATATATGCAAATAATTTAAAATTTATTTTAAAATTATATAAATGTTACGCTTTTTTTTAAATTTGTATGAATTATATAACTGTGACATTTATTTGTGAGCAGGAATCGAAAAAATCCCAAAATGTCCACCCACCCTACCCCAGTTGTGCTGTGCAGGCAGAAACATCCGAGGCAAATCAACCTCCTAGCATTTTCCACAACCCAATGCTTTTCTCAGCTTCATCATTTTCGGCTAGACAAGTGAGGAAAGTAAAGAAGCAAATAATCACAAGTTAAACAAAGCCACGAGTAAAGACATCACATAAGTCACCTTCTCTCTCTCTCTCTCTCAGCTTTGTATTCTTTTCCAGTGTATTTATCCATTATATATCTTTGCTTTGATTACATTATTAGTTCTAAGAAATCCCAGATGAAATTATGAAAACCTTTGCAACTGATCAAAAGGGGCACACACTAAATGCTTGTGTCCTCTTCAGCAAGACCCTTCTGTTTTTGTTGGTGCCACAGTGGTTTGGACTTGAAAGCGCCCATCTTTTCATGTCTATTGACACTGATAGTTGATATGTCACTTGGCTTGTTCATGTCCTCTTTTGACTATCCATTTCTTTTCCTTTCTTTTTCTTCTTTCCTCCATTTGTATCTCCATCCTGTCAAGCCATGTGATTAGCAGTGTGCTTGAATTGAACTGCAGAAAGAAAAGTAGTGTGGGCGTTTCTCCGTGTGTCTGTGAGAGAGAGAGAGAGAGAGAGAGAGAGAGAGTGGGATCACTTGGAGGAGGTGTAGGTGAAGGTGCAAGAAAGAAGGCAATGTGGTTGCAGCCAAAGGTTATTGGTGCAAGCCCTTCTCAAAGATGGGGGCATTCTGCTTGCTATTCCAACAGTTTGGCTTATGTCTTTGGTGTACGTGTCATTCTTTATCACAAACTAATCACTTTTCTGAATTTTCCATTATAGTTTGTTTTGCAGTGCTTCGCATATTCGTGGTTCATATATACATGTGATTTTCGAGAGTCCACTTTAATCTCTCCCTCAATATTTGGTTTTCTAAGATTCATAGATGTGTTCTTGAAGTTGAATGTTGTTTCAGTCTCATCCATCGTTTTTTATAGTTGAAATCTGATGTAGTTTTCAGTTCTGCCTTGGGAAATTTATTTTCTTCATGGGGGCAAGCAGCTTCTGCACTTTCTACGACGGTTTTAATTCTTTCCTCTTTTGTTATCTTCCATTTTTTCTTTTGTCTTTTTGAGTGCACATGCCATCATCTTCCTTTCGTTTTTATCTTAATGCATCAGGTTTCTTAAGTTTCTCGAAAATTTCTCAAGTTGGAACCCTGTGCTCTCTTCATGCAAAAATTTTAATACCGTTTCTTATCCGCTTTGACTTTTCATGATAAGTATTCAAATTCTTCAGCTGCCACACTCCGGTATCTCCGTTGCCTGTTCAGGCTTTGATTGCTGTATCCCCATGGATTTCTGAGTTCTGACCACCCAAGTATGGCCATTTCTGAAGGTGTTGCAACTTTGGTTCATTTAACTGATTTAGCTCTAGTTTCAGAGAAGCTGCTGAGCCACCATAGATTTGTGGATTTCTGTGGAAGTTTTTACAAACCGAGTACATCTTCCAAACAAACCCACACCAAAAAAAAAAAAAAAAAAAACCACATTGCTTGGTTGTTTTTAACCTTTTTGTAATGTACCATAACGTGAATATCGATCTTTTTCCTTGTCTCATTAGTAAACAAGCTTTTGATTAGTTGCAAATGTTTGTATATAACAATTTCTTTTTGCTCGAGTCTGTGACTATGCAATTCTAGTGGATTAGCTTTTCAAGTACTTATTTCTGTGAACCTCAAACTTCTCCAAGGGAAGAAGCTCTTCATTTAATTAAGTTGATAATTACTTGTGCTTCCCGTCATTTATCGAGTAACAATGAGTTTTTGACTTAGAAAATCTACTGTAGTTTTAGAAGGAAAAGGTTTTTACTTTAATATGGGGTTAACTGGTGTTCTTTAACCGATACGTGATTATGATGGTGAAAGCACGGTGTAAATATGGCCTTTCTTCTCATTTCAGGGATGTTCTGGAGGTATGCACTTTAGCGATGTTCTTGTACTAAATCTGGAGACAATGTCTTGGAGCATCCTAGTGACAAGAGGGCAGGGGCCAGGACCACGAGATAGCCACAGTGCTGCACTAGTTGGGCATAAGATGATAGTTTTTGGAGGTACAAATGGTTCAAAGAAGGTCAACGATGTGCACGTTTTAGATTTACTGTCTAAAGAGTGGACACTTCCTGAATGCAAAGGAATTCCTCCTTCCCCCCGTGAAAGTCACACTGCTACACTTGTTGGTGAAGAGAAATTAGTGATATTTGGGGGAAGTGGAGAAGGGGAGGCAAATTATTTGAATGACTTGCACCTTTTAGACCTTAAAACTATGAGGTGGACTTCCCCTGAGGTGAGGGGAAACATTCCTGTCCCCAGGGACAGCCATAGTGCTGTTGCAATTGGTAACAGGCTTTTCTTGTATGGAGGAGACTCCGGTGATCGATACCAGGCTGGTGTTGATGTGCTCGACATGGAGACATTCACTTGGTCAAGGGTAGATGGACTTATCTCCAATTTTATTTGCTCTAATTTGAAGTTCAAATCAAGCAGGACTATAACAAGACTATGCATAAGCTAATTCATTTCCACTTTTCTTTGTCAGCTAGAAGTTCAGGGTCCTTCACCCGCCGCTCGAGCAGGTCATGCTTCTGTCAATCTTGGGACAAAGGTATAGTCATTTTATACAAATTACCAATCTTGTCTACTGCAAATGTTCCCAAGCTGGCTTCTGTAGAAGATAGAACACCATTATTGAGAGATAAATAACAGTTTTATTGTGCTTTTCAGGTGTATGTCATTGGCGGGGTCGGAGACAAGCAATATTACAATGATGTTTGGGTTCTTGATATAGTTACATGTTCCTGGACTCGACTCGACGTATGTGGCCAGAAACCACAAGGGCGTTTTTCTCATACAGCTATTGTCACAAACTTGAACATAGCAATTTATGGAGGGTAATATTCTAAAGCCATCGTAACATTTTAATTTCCTTTCGTTCACTGGTGAATGCATACTAATAGCCTTCAATATTCCATCTTCTGGTTCAACCTCACAGGTGTGGTGAGGATGAGCATCCGCTCAATGAGTTACTGATCCTGCAGCTGGGAATTGAACGTGCCAATGGGCCCTATAACATGCCTGTTTATAGAACCTCTGGAAACCAGTGTCATCAAGAAAGCAAAAGGCTTATGAGAGGAGACAGTAATTTGGTAGAGTGGATCCTTCAAGAAATCTATGTCTCCTTCCTAAGACAATTTTTTTGTGACTCTGCAGATTAATATATCTCAATCCCTTTGCAGCATAAAACTGTACTTGTGGGCATCGACGGAAATGAGGCTGTGAAGGATGATGATGAACCAAAATCATCATCAAAGCAGTCTTTCCTCATTGGCATTGGTTAGCTTCCGAAAGAACATCTTGTTTAGTAGAACAATGTCAAGAAATCAAAGCATTAGTGCATAGCTAACAGAAATTTGATTGTTTTTTAGATTCTTTCCATCCTAAAAGGAGAAGAAGAACAAGTAATTCAAAGACATATGGGGTAGAATCAGAGGCCGAAGAGCATTCTCTGTCACTCTCACAGCATTCATCACCATCTCAATCTGATCAGGAACAGACTCCAGTTAAGAAAGCCACTGACTGTATCAGATCTCCTCGGATGACTCCATTACTTCAGCAACAAAATTTGACACGGCGCAGTTTCCCGTCAAACCATTCTCTTTTCAACCAGCAGAACCCCAACATTGCTACCCGGTCGACTCCACATGATTTAAATGTATTGGGAGAGCACTCAAATCAACCAAACAATGTGCATGCTGTTAATGTTCATACACATGACTTGCGACGTCTTGCTGCAGAAGCACACAAAACCCCGGAGGCAGGAACATTCCAAAACTTGGTATGTTCGATTTTTTCGTAGCTCCAACAGCCACTTCACCTAGAATGTTTGACTGTTTGCTAACCCTCATTCCAACTTCACAAGTGCTAGTTCAGAAATCACTTGGTAACCTTGTAAGTACTAGAAATTTAAGGATAAGAGAATTGATTTAAACCTTAGGCTAAATATGAGCACTGTCAATATTGGCACATCTGCATTTATCAGCCAGAGGACACACCCTCCATTTACATAGTCTGTATTAACTTGTGTCATTTCAATATTGCTGCCATCAGATTGGAGCTGAAGTGCATGGTAAAGTTGATGGAGCATTCGATTCCGGTTACCTCATGACTGCTGTGATTAATGGAAGAACTTTCAGGGGAGTTCTTTTTCCTCCGGTAAGCTCCAAGTTTCAATCATGCATCATTCCTTGGTTATTCATGACATTCAAGTATCTAAACCCTTTTACATGTTCCTGAAATTTCATCAAGAAGGGACCTAGTCATGTGCCAAGAGGGGCAAATCATGGTCAGAGACCATTTCTATCAAACCGCGTAGCTGTCCATCATGTAAATCCTCGTATAAATCATCCAAGTCACAGTGGCCTAAGGCCTTCTCATATGCCAACAAAGCTGCACTCTCCAGGAACTCTTAGAAAGCCGATATTAGCTGGCAGATCCTCGACATCTTTAGATACCGATCCAAAGCACAGAAGTGAACTTCAAGGAGTGGTTCTAACACTTGGAGGTCCAGGAAATGGAAATGACAGATCATAGATGGACTGGTGAAAATATACATGACAAGAATAACAAGATCATTCCTGCTAACTTCTCCTCCCTTTTCAAGTCTTTGTACATTGCAAAATAGTGCATCCATAACTTATCTCTGTTTCCACTACTTTTACTTTGAGAGGTTTCAGAGTTTTGTTCATCAATTTTCAGTCTTATCTCTACAAATGAAGTAGTTTCTCAAATTCTTAAAATAGATGTCTGTCACAAAAAATATTTACATAAATTATCATGAACGGTGTATTTTATAAATTTGTACTATTTTAAAAATTATACTTATAAAGAATATATTACTCGAGTGTCTCATCTATTAATAAATTTTAATTGTAAATCCAAAGTCTCTTCAAATTGGATTGGGGCAAAATTCCCATCTTGTATTGTATTTCCAAAGCAGCATTTCTCCTTTTTTTCCGTCAAAGTATTACAATCAAATAATATATATATATATATATATATATATATATATATATATTTAAAGAGTATTTTATATTATAAAAAATCATGAAAAGAATTGAAACTGTTATAAAATTAGGGTAGTGTTAGAATAAAATCTACACACTACACACTAAGAAAATTCTAACTATTCTTTTCACAAGAATTTCTCTTCAAACTTCTCTCTTTCTTTCTCTCACAATTCTTTCTCCAATCTTTCTTTCACTAATATTTCTTTCACAAAATGATGGTGTATTACAAGCTTAGAGAATAGCTCTATTTATAGAGCTCTAATTAGTGAAATACATCATGGCATACATCATCTTCAATTAATGGTGTCTCCACTAAATGGTGGACATCCATAAAAATCTTCTAATAATTCACATAAATCCATAATTAGTGGAGCCTCCACTAATTAATGGAGATTCCAATAATTCATAACAGAAACATAATTTTGTAATAGATATCTTTAATGCAATAACATTCGTTTCGAATTTATTTAGTAATAAGATGGAGCTGAGATTTTTCATCAAAATCCCAACAAATAAAAAATTTTCCTTGTTAGGTTTTCCCAAAAAATTTAGAAAAAAGAAAAATGGAAACTGTGGAGCAGTCAAAGGAGGAGGGCGGGGGAGCAAGTAGAGCTGGATAAAAGATTCCCTGTCACATAACAGAAGTCCCACGCCCGCACAGTACGAAGATTTGCGTGTCCTGGGTGTCGGGTTTGGCGTGGGGGCCGGGGGCTGAGGGTGGAGCGGCAATGGAGAAGAAAAGCTCCCGTGCACCCCGCGGGTGTTGTCGTCTCTGCGAGAGAGAGAGAAAGAGAGAGAGGTGTCGTTATCAGCCGTCCGATCTATATCCACGTCACAGGGTGGAGGACAATTGGACTGTTGATTTGAAAACGTAAACTCAAAGATGTGATTCGATGTCTTGTCACCCAACGCCCAATGCCTCTAAATGAAATGAAAAGACGTCCTGTCACCTTACTCCCACTGATGTTACTTACGTCACCCACGTATTTCCCCTTCTTTTTTCCCTTTGTAACTAATAGAAAAGCAAGGAAGATTCCTATGCCCTCTAATTGGAGCCCGGTTTGCTTGTCACTGGTCAGCGCCTTTGTGGGGTTTGTTTCTTTGCTTTATGGGTTTGCCCTTTTTTGGACTTGTTGGTCCAGAGAAAGGACCAAGCCCATTGTCCATTACTACTTTACTAGCCCAAATCATGCCATGAGATCAGACCTTATACATGATCTGGATCAGTGCAATGCTAAAGCTCCAATTTGGGCTTTTATACAGTTTGTTCCACCGAAGGAGTTTGGAGAACAAACCTGGACAATTTGGGTTCTGAGTTGTCAGGTTTAGACCAATGGGTTAAAGTCCATGGTGAGAGCTCATAGCTCGAAAGACATGTAAGCCCATTGGGTTGATATTATTCTTTTTGGGTCCATTAGGAGGGCCATCCAGCTCTCTTCCGTTTCCATTTCCATTTTCCTTTTCCTTTGAAATTGTGGGAGGCATGGCCATGAATAACTTGTTTGGATGGTAGGAAATGGAGGGGAGAGGAACTAAGACAAAGGAGATAGGAAGAAATAGAAGGTTTAAATTTTAAAATTTGGATTATTTTTTAAGCACAAAATAAAGAAATGAGAAAAAAAAATAGAAGGATCTAATTGAATATAAAAATTTTAATATAATTTCTATCTAAAAGTGAGTAGAAATAAAAAAAAAAGCATTATATAATAAATGAATCGTTTAAAATATTTTTAATAAGGATAGAGTTTAATATTATTACACTATAATAAGCAAAAATATAAATTTATGCTTTTTATTTTTATTTTTAAAATACTAGATTTAATATTTTTATTTTTATATAATATTTAACTAAATATTATAAATAATTAATAATTTTTCATTTTTTTATCTTTTTTTTTCCGGCCTTTCATTTCCACCAATCGAAACATGCCCAAAGTCAAAGTTGGCACTTTGTGTGTAGCCTTCTAATTGAGCCACGTAAATTATTAATTATATATATATATATATATATATATATGTGAAAGATAAAATATATTATTATTGAATACATTATAAGATAATATGTGATTAAATAATTTTTTTTAAAAAATAAAAATTATATTTAAATTTATTTAAAATTTTCATTAATTAAATTAATTAATAAAAAATATATTAAAATATATAATTTTTTTGAATAATATCTAAATTAATATATTAAAATATGTAATTTTTTGAATAATATATATATATTTAATATTAATATATTAAAATATATAATTTTTTAAATATTATTTAAATTTATTTTAAAATTTTAATTAATTAAATTAATTAATAATATATATTTAATATTAATATATTAAATTTTAATAATATAATCGACGTAATATTCTTAAATATAAAAGGTAAAAAAAAGCCGAAAATTCGAGGTAGGACAAAGCAATAACAACTGAAACATCCGGGAAAAACAGTTGTACGAACAAATCCGACACGTAAAACAGTCTTCAAAACCGCCATTCATGGGCGGCGGCTGCTGCTTCAAATTCAACTCAGATCGGAGAAAATCCCAACCGACATCGTTTTCTTCAACAATGTCGCTTCTCTTCTCCCTTCGTCTACTCTTGGCCTCCTTTGCGGTTCTAGAGTCCACTCGGGTATTGCTGGTCAGCTCCCATGAAGAGGCCGGCGAGTGGCGCTGCGAACCCGACTCTGAAGCCCGAGTTGCTGCTGAGTTCAAGCCCGGAATAGTAACTCTTGATGGTCATGCGGATGATTGGAGTGATGTTTATGGGTTTGAATTCTCTCTTCTGCCTGCACTTGACCCTGATCAAGATAAGGAGTACAAAGGTGGAAAAATGATCTTGAAGGTAGCTGCTTTTGACTTTTAATGACGAAACTATATCTAGTGTTGGCAGTTAAATTTGATTTCTTTCAGTGTTTATGTGTTTTTTAATTGTGATTTACAGGCTTTGCATGATGGGAAGGATATGTACTTCTTATTGCAAGTGGATGGGGACTATGTATACTCGAAAGGGTGAGTTTTCTTTTGATCAATTCAGGTTTGAAATTTTCTTTTATCCTGCCGTTTTTCCTTTTTTTTCCCCTTTAATCTGCAGGTTATTCTATATAATATCACATACAGCTCGATTTGTGTAAAATTGCTGGAAGTACATATTCAAGTCGTTTTTGATATATTTGTAGCTGCAATATTCTGTTTGTTTAACAAATTTTGCACTTGTAGATTTAGTTGGTGTAGATGTGGTGCAATAATTTGTTTGCTCCATTTTTTTTGGGAATTTATTACTATTGACTTCGCTGAAGGTAAGTAGGCAAAAAGGGCATGAGAAGAAAATTTGATTTCAGCAGGCAGAAAGTGGTTTACAAGAGGTTAACATCGAAAATTGGGCACTGAAAAGAAAGAGTGAAGAAGAGGATTTAAAAAAAAAAAATCGTGAATTTGAGTCCTGTGAAAAGATTTTTATTTGAGTATCTGTCATTTGGGTCATTTGAAGGATCAATTAATGGAAAGTGACATAAAAAAACTCCATGAAAAGAAATTCAAGCTTTATGGCATTTTGGCAATGCATAGTTACTATGGTATGTGGCCCTTCATTTATTGTTTTTCTGTGAAGCCAACTAATTAGGCTCGGGTCCTTTAAGTTCCAATAGACCTTAAATGTAGTCATTTCCAATTAGAAAAGTGCATAACTTCTGATATGACAATCTATTTGGTAAGACGTTTGAACAGTAAAATTGGGTAGCTCTGTTGTTCTAAAATGAGTACATTTTATTCTTGTTCTTATTTTTTCCCCTTAGAAGTAGTAGTTTGGAAAAAATTTTATTAAGGTCTATTGTCAACTGGATAGAATAGTTGGCTGAAATTGCATGGACAAGATATTTTGAATTGCCTCATCAATGTGAGTTTGGGTGGACTGTACTTCTCTGTTCGGTATAAAATCAATAATGGCAAGTGCTTTTAGATGCAATTTAGTCATGCATTGATTAAGTATGCATAAAGAAATACACTCTGTGAACTGATGTTAAGCTGGCTAGCTTCTGTTTTCTTTACCAAAGCCATAAACAGCAAATGATGAATCTGTATGTAGTCAATACTGTGTACGGTGAAGTTACATCCTTGCTATTATTTTTGTTATATGCAACTTCTCCTTGACTATGAGTCCATGGATGCTAAGTGGGGGGAGAGAACTGGATTCTTCAGCTGATGAGTATCACTTGACCTTGTGGAATGGTATGCATAAATATGGTGGATCAGTTGTCTTACACATGCAAATGTTAACTGAGAATCATCCTCAATTTTTTTTTTTTTTCACATGTAAGAGTTGTGGTATCATAAGCAACTGAATGGCAATCCATATCTAGGAAAATACCAGATGCAGTTATTTGCTAGTTCTACAGTTAGTAGGGTGGTTGTGCTTTTGATTGGCTTTGAAGGTCCAAAAATTCATCCCTACAGCCGTACTTGGGTTCTAGTTGTGCTAATTATAGGTTTAATAAAGTACGTCTCTGAAGTGTTAACCTTTTGGAACAGCTATTATTGACTGAAGGTTGAATAGTTGACCAATGACTTCTAGAATACATATTTCCTCTTGGAGATAGAGACGATGAAGAGCATATTATTGGCATTAAATATTCTCTAAAAACACATACAAAGTTGAAGAGTGGAAGCCATTCTTCACAAAGTAACCTTTTTTTCCATCTCTAACTGTGCAGACTGTGGAATGTTTCAAATATGTATTACTTGAAGGAACAACTCTGGTGAATGACCCCCTATACAGCTTGTCACTTTGTACAGCTTTTCTGGAAGTTATTTATTACTATGAATATTTGGATTTTCAACAACCTTGATGTGGTCCTTGTTCTATAAATCTTATGACATCTTAGTCTTAGTTTCAGATTTTTTGTTTTCTGCCTGAGCCAATTGAAATTGACGACTTGTCAAGCGACTAGAAAGGATACCTGAGTAATAATAAATAACTGCTAGTTGAGCAATCAAATTTGCTGAAAAAAGAGATTGTCTATAATAGGAAAAGGAATAGTATTATTTATTGACATTCCGTTGCATGGAATTGAAATGACAAATTTGCTATAAAAAAGACAAGTTCTGTTACCGAAATGAACCAGAAAGAAAGCCTATTATGTGAGATTGAAGTACTTGAATGCTGTAATCTTTTTGATGAAGTTAGCAGAGGGAGAAAAGATAGTTCACTTAATTTTGTGGCAATTAACGCTCACAAAGAATGGTAAACTCACTGAAGAATGTCGTTAAACAACAATGGTATCATTTTAATGTAAGATTTTTCAATATCATTATGGTTATAGTTGCTCTGAACATATTTTGTGTAGTGTGGTTCTGTGAATTTATACGTGGTTTTGCAATGTTGCAGAAATGATAATGGCTGCCCATCTGTGGCGTTGATGTTTCAGGTTGGTGACCGTGCCACCTATCATAGGGTAAGCAGTAAAACCTTATAATTTTTTCAAAATCTCTAAGATTATGGTTTATCCTTTTGCTACCCATTGGTTGTTTCCTTATGGTTCCAAAATTTGCTTTAGAATATATTTTATCTTTTTTTCTTTCTATCTGTTCTATTTGCTATTTTGTGAGCTTAATAATTGGTTCAACTCCATTGTTCAAGATGGGTGGGTGTCTAGAATCACCTAATACATGCAACAGAACGAGCTGCCATGGCTATGAAGTTGACATCATGCACTTCTCTATTGGAAATGCTATTCCGGGTCGGCTATATGGTGGGAATCCAATAGACAGCAGAGATGGTAATGGAGGTGACAGGTAGATGTCAACTGTGGTTTCTAGATTGACTTTTCATGTGATTTGCAGAGATTTGTTTGGTCTTTTAAATATTTATATATCATTTTCTCTTGAATAGATTTGGTCATCTGGTTGATTTGTATGGTTGGAGTTCTCACTGTCAAAACCTTGATGGCATTAGCCCTTCAGGTAAATTTGAGGCTAAAAAGTTTGTTGCTTCCTTTTTTTGAGGTTGATTAAGCCACAGATGACATTCGGTTTTCAATCTTTCTAGAATAGAATGCCCATTTTTAGTACAGGATAAACTCTATGCCTAATCAAAATTTTCTGTAGCTTACTTTGTAATGTTGAACTTTGAGAGCATTAGTTGAAGAATTGAAGTTTTTGATTTTGCATGAATGTTCGAAAGATTAAAAAATATAAGTCTACCTCATATTTCTAATATGTTAGAAATCATTTCCATGGGTTTTTAATACTATCATTGGCGTAATTGTGGGATGTTTATATCACATTCTAGACATTTGTCAAGTTCTATGTTTCTTATCAAACATTAAGACATTGTCATAAACCCTCTAGTCAAATTCTTCCAATGCATTTAACTTGTTGGATCGCATGAGTATGTATTGTTTGTTTTTGTTTCATGGACAAATTCTGCCATGTTTTAACTTTGTAAGCTGTGTGGAGGTGCCACTGCTACTCTGGAATGTTGAATACTAACTTTTTTATGGTTTTTTTATATCAATTTTTTAGGAAATGACTCCACTGCTCAGAATGACTGGCAAGGTGCATGGTGGCATAGCGGTTTCGCAACCCATTCAGGTGAAACTTATTGAATTTTGGATTTATTTTTATTGATCCTAGAAAAGGCGTTAATTGATGTCGTCATAGCAGTGGACATACAACCTGAACAATTCTCACCTTTGCAAAAGTAACAGAAACCTTCTGATTAAGATTTTCGTGCATGTATGCAGATGGAAATATTACTACATTTTAATTAATCACGTATATTTATAAGGTTCTCTTCCCTTGCAAAATTTAATACTTAAACGGCCAAGAAATGGTCACTCTTCTTAGATGACTGTTCAATTTACATGGTTAAGAGAAAAAGGAAAATAAACCATGCTCTAGTCTACATATACTGAGGCAGGTATGGATAGCCACATATGGTCTATAGACTTTGTGGCAGTTATATCAGTTGAAACCTTTTATTATATATTTTTACTATAAACCGTTCAATGGTTTTCAACTGTTTTAGCTGAAGTTCGGTTGTTTAATTGTAGATTTTGATGTGCAAACTTTTATCGGACAGGTTTTCTTGTAGAAGACAGTCCTTTTGCCTCATCTGGTCAGAAGGGCACATACTTCTTTGAATTTTCCAGGCCGTTGAGAACTATGGATCGTCTGCAGCAGGTTGTATCCACTTTTTATTATTATTATTTGTTTTTGGGGATTTAGATTTCAATGAATCACTAAAGCTAGGAATGAGATTGGGGTGTGGGCCCCTCAAAAACCCCATTCCCTGCCCCAAGCTCCAACCTACATCCCATGTTGAACTAAGGGATACCACTTTTCCCATCATATTTTGTAATAGAAATTCTAGTGCAAACCTGAAATTTGGTAATTCACAAAAATATAAGAAATTGCCATTAAGGTACTTGAATCTATATTTTTCTTGAGAAAGTAATCTTTTTGTGAAATAATTAACTCGAGATGCATAAATAGAGTCAGAACTACTTTCATTTGTTTTGTGATCATGCAAGTAGGAAATTATAATATGATCTTATTTCTCATTTCCAAAGTGGGCTTCTTTTTCTGGAAGATTAACCTAAGCCTTACAATAATCTATGAAGGCTTCTCTTAGGATTTTGCTGGAGACATTTCTTAATGGAATTTCTGCTGTGTAGGATGTCCAGTTCACTATAGGCCAATCAAGCAAGTTTTCGGCTGCATTTTGGTATCCGGATGGTGGAAATCCGTGGCATGGATCAGGGCACTATTCCATTGGCTGTGACTGGGTAGACATAGATGTCTCTCCGGGATCTTCTAAATTAGCTAAAGTAGCATCAGGAAGTTCTTGGGAAGCCGCCAGTGCCTTCGCCATTCTTCTCTCTGTTGTTTCCCTTTGCATTTCCATTTTCGTTGGATATCGAGTGTCTCAAGGTAAAAACATCCCCTTTACACCCATGGATCGTCTCTAAATTACTGTTTTCCACGACATATTTTAGTATTCTTTTTGTATCTTTCATATCGATACACCTTTTTGTGTTCTTCGTTCCTTTGCTTCTAGTGGGATGCCATTTGTAATATAAATCTTCTGTTAGTTTGGATGTGCAAGCTTGCTTTGTTGAGTTAATTATGAGCAACGCCATATGTAATTTTTCTTCCAAAAGGAATGTACATTTTTGCTTGTGTTTCTATCCATCAGTAGCTGTCTCTTCCACCTCTCCAAAACCTACGTGGACATGAACAAAAATGCATTTGTGCATCATTTCATCTCCGTTTCTGTCTTGCCAGCAACGCGAATTATTTGTATTTGTAGAATTGTCTTATGAGGGCAAAAAAAAAAAAAAAAAAAAAAAAAAAAAGTTTGAGGGATATTTGTTAATTTTCTAAACATTTAAAGGAATTATATGTTAGACACATGATACCTACGAATACAGACAAACAACTCAATTGAATTGAACAAGTACTGTCTATACCCGATCAGGGTTCTAACAAATGTAATTATTAAATATCAATAAAGTCGGTAAAGCCAAACAGTCCAAATATAAAGTAACTAGACAGAATTTACACTTAATAAACAAGTTAGTAATGGATCTGAGAGACTTGCTCGCGGTTCCGTCAGAACGTACCCAGCGCCGGCACTTCTCTGGACAAGTTGCGACGCAACGGAAAGAAACGCTGACCGAATCACCAGTTTAATATTGATTGGCCTTCAAGAAGTTATTTGTCCTACTCTGGTGCGATGGTTACAGTGACTTTCCTTACAGGATAAGACGGTCTTAGATTGCTGTCGACGCACACTAATTGCGATCACCTTGAAAGTTACCTCAATTCACTAGTCCCGTTCAGTCAGAAAACTATAGGGTCATGATAGGGAGAATGAAAGAGACAATTTTTCTCTCGAGGAAGAAAAAAAAAATCGAAAAAATCAGAACCCTAACGACGACTTTGTTATTTTCCTTTTAATCTCGCCTCTAGGAAAAATAAAAACTCAATCTGAATTATTCCAATAAGATTTTATGTTTCCTTTGTCTTTTCAAGTTAGGGTTAATTGGGCTAAATAAAAAGAGAGGAACGTGAAAACATGGCCTAAGCCCAGGTCGGGCGGGCGGCGCATGCGTGTGGCATCTCTCATACCTTGGGCTTTTCTATCAAGTCTATAGAAAAGCCTTTTAGTATATAAAGGCTTCCACACTCCTCCATTTTTTCCATGTCGGACTCACGTCTAACATGAGTTCCCAAATGGTTAATCATCCAATTTTAACAATATTTAATTATGAATTCCTACTATGAAAATGGCTTATACCATAATCAAAACAATCTCTAACATGTCAAGAATAACTCCTATTAATTATTTTAGGCTAACTAATCATGAGTTAAAAATTAACTTTCAAAGTTGCCATTTTCAACAATCCCCCACAAATCCATAATTAAAGACTATCTAAGATTTACATAATTTGTTTTCGATAATGGTACCTTCCGGTTTGAACCATTACTTAAGTTACCCAACTTATACCCCCATAGGAACATATGGACTTGAACCTTGAATCTGAACCTTAAGTGTGATGGCGTCCATTAGTAACAACAAACTATCGGTTATGGAGACAATATTTAGGGTTGACACGTTATGGCCATGTGTTCTGATCCTATCTCATGAGTATATTTAGAGAAAACCAAATTCCCTTTAGTTGCGGCCACACAACACCACTCGCATAGTTGCCAATCTCCAAAGATGTACTGCTAGCATCCTGTCTAAAAGATTTGATCCCATTCAGAGTCAAAACTCTTACTAATTGCAGTAATCGCACCACAGGCTTTCAAGAAAAGGACCTAGATACAAAAGTATCAGAATAAATGCCAAATTCACTCAAACAGCTTGTTTATACCACTTTGAACTGCCTTGTGGGATCTCCACTTAGTCAGTTAGGTTACCACTGTAGGTGAACCATTGTTGGGTTATCAGTCCCATTCCTAACTTGAATTTAAGAAATAAGGAAGTTTCCAGACCCTTAGTTAGGGGGTCTACAATATTATCTTTGGATCCAACAAAGTTAACAGATACTACTCTTTCAGACACTAATTCCCTTATAGACTTAAGTCTAACTTGGATGTGTTTCTTAGTTTTTTTTATTATATTTGGTACTCTTTATCTTTGTGATTGTGGTATGACTATCACAATGCACAGATATAGCAGTAATAGGCTTGCTGATCATTGGCAAAGAGGACAATAGTCTATATAGTTATGCAGCTTCCGTTCCAGTAGTATCCAAGGCATATAACTCAGCCTCAAAAGTTGACCAAGTTATCAAAGTCTGTTTACAAGACTTTCAAGTGACTGCTCCGCTACCTAATGTAAACACATATCCAGTGCAACTATTGCTACCAGAGTTCTTGGTTATCTAGCTTGTATCACTATAGCCTTCAAATACAGTAGGGAATTTCCTATAATGCAGCCCAAGGGACACTATTCCCTTCAAGTACCTTAGTACTCTATCCAAGGCCTACCAATGAGTTCGATTTGGACAACTTGTATATCTTGCCAGCTTAAATACGGAAAATAAAATATCTGATCTTGAGCCATTTGCAAGATATTGCAAGCTACCAATAATTTGAGAATATCTTAATTAAGCTATATGAACTCCACTTTAATTCTTGAATAAAGTTACAAAAGGATCACTTGGAGTTTTAGCAATTTTACAATTTTGATAACTATATTTCTTATGAACACTCTCAACATAGTGAGTTTGAGCAATGGTTATCCCCTCAATTGAGTGAATTAACTTTAGGCTAAGAATCACATTTGCTACTCCCATATTCTTCATTTCAAACTTACTTTTCAAGAATGATTTAGTCTCATTAATTATCTCAACATTAGACCCAAATAGCAAAATGTCATCCACATATAGACATAGTACAATACATGCATTACTTTTAACCTTATAGTAAACACATTTGCTGTTCTCATTTATGATGAAGCCAAATGATAAAATAGTTTTATCAAACTTTTCATGCTATTGTTTGGGTGCTTGTTTTCGACCATATAGGGATTTAACAAGTTTACAAACTTTTCGTTCATTTCCTTTGGCTACAAATCTCTCAGGCTGATCCATACATATGTCTTCTTCAAGATATCCATGAAGAAAAGCTATCTTCACATCCATTTGGTGGATTGTGAAACCATATATAGAAGCTAATGCAATTAGCACTCGGATTGTAGTCAAATGAGCAACAAGAGAGTAAGTATCAAAATAGTCTATTTTCTCTTTCTGTCTAAACCCTTTGGCAACTAATCTGGCTTTATACTTATCTATGGTCCCATCTGGTTTAAATTTCTTCTTAAATATTCATTTGCATCCAATTGTAGTGTATCCAGGAGGGAGATCTACCAGTTCCTATGTTCTATTGGAGATAATGGAGTTCATCTCACTTTTGACATCTCCTTTCCAATGCACTGCTTTTGAGTAAGCCATGACTGCTTGAAAGGTTACACTACTAGAAAAAAGTGATTTACCAACTGACAAAATCGATTGGTAATTAGCTAAATTCGGTTGGTAATCATGATTTACCAACCGATTACCAACCGAATGGCGTCGCATGCAAAAACCTTAGCTTGTAAATTTTTCAACCGAAATTTTTTGAGTCGATTGGTAATTACTAACCACATTTCGGTTGGTACTGTAAAACCGTCAGTTGGAAATTTGGCATTAAATTTGGCATTTAAGTTGACTATTTCGGTTGGTAATTACCAACCGAAACTCGGTTGGTAATGTAAAATCTTCGGTTGGAAATTTGGTATTAAGTTTGGCATTTGAGTTGACTATTTTGGTTGGTAATTACCAACAAACATTTATATTACCAACCGATTGTTGCAGTTGGTAATTATCAATCGAAAATGTAATTTGTAAATTTATAATTTTTGGTTGGTAAATTTGTATTGAATATAAGATTATAATTTACTAATTTACCAATTGAGACATGTTTCTACCAACCGATATATGTGTAGATAATTACCAACTGACTTTCGGTTGGTAATTTTTTTTTTAGTTGGTAGTTTTATTTATTTACCAACTGACTTTCGGTTGGTAATTTTCCGACTATTTTAGTTATTTAAAATCTATTGGTAATTTTTTGTTGTTGGTAAATTACTAACCGAGTTATTCAATTGCTAATTCTTTTTTTTCCGTTGGTAAATTACACACACACACACACACACCATACATATTGAAGTACATATACACATGCTCATACACACACACGCATACAAATACACACACACACACACACACACATTTATATACATATAAATATATATTCATATATATATATTTATTTATTTATTTATTCATGAAAAAAAATATATATATACACACTCACACACACATAATTTATGAAATTTTTAGTTAATTACACTGATATTTCCAATGGCTTTTGTTGTCAAAAAAATAAAAAATATATATCATATCTGCCATGAAATTACTACGGAATTAGTGGCAATTTGTGATTCCGTAGATTTGCCACGAAATACACAACAAAAATTTAGCCATTTCTTTTTATCACTACTTTGTGTAACATACTCTTTTGTGCATTTTTTTTTGGGGGTGATATTTGCAAGATAAGGGTAATTAATTACTTCTATTCATGTTTACCTAGTGATTTGCAAAACAAAATAGTCCAAATCCTAGATCATGTCCTTCAAAAAAAATTAGGAAAAAAAGAACATTTAGAATATATTTAGATTTAGATCTAAAATTTAAATAGATAAATTTAAAATTTGTAATAAAACAAGTAATTACTCTAAATATTCACAATTTAGTTAATTATTATTGAATTAATTGTTGTTGACAAAGGGACGGGTTTAAGCAAGGAGAGAGTGAGAAGAGAGGAATGTTGTTGGTATTGGGGGCATGCGAGAATGATTGAGTGAAAACTTGTGGTCCTAAGGGTTTTTTTTGAAAACTTTCGGGACTTAGATATAATTATCTAAATGAACTAAGTTAAAATAATATAAAGATTGAAATAATTATTTTAAAAGTTTGTTTATTTATTACACTTGGCTTGTTATTTTTCACAAGATATTTAAAATAGGTTGTGCTTATAAAAATTTATGGTCGTAAGGGTTTCTTTTTTAGAAGCTTTAGGGACTTAAATATAATTATTCAAATGAACTAAATTAAAAAATATAGGAATTCAAGTAATGACTAAATTAACTAACATATGACCTTAAGTCTCAATATACATTCACATATAACTTGAAAATTTATAAATTTTATCTATAATAATTATAATTTATATATGTGCATGTATATAGAAAGACAAAATGTGATATAGTAATTAAAAGTATAGGATAAAAATAGTAACTTTACTAAGTATTTCTACTTTTTGTACTAAAAACTTTTTATTTTTATAATATTTGTTGTATATGATATAAATTTAAAAGTTTATCAATTTGAATATAAAATAAAAGAATCAAATTTACGACTATATTGACAATTTATATGCATTAATAAAGATAATTATTATTTAATTTTGTATGATTTACAGTAATTACTATTTATATATATGCATGTATATAGAAAAATATAAATATGATGGAAACACATCCTACACATATACATGACGCCTACGTATTTATATTGTCATACAAATAAAAGTAATAACTTTTACATTATGATAAAAAGAATAACAATTATATCTATTAATAAAATTATATGTACAAATATAATATAATTTTTTGATTGTTAAATTTAAAACACCTAATTGATAAATTATTTAATGTCTATTTAGTTTTGAATATTTACATAATTGAAAAATTATGAATTGAGTCTTCTAAATTCAAAAGTATTTATTATATTAAAAAAATTTATAACTAAGAAATTTGTTGTATAACTAAAGGCATGAAAAAATTGCCTATTTTTATTATTAATTCAAAAATAAAATTTATATCATTTAGGAATATATGTACAGAATAATTATATACTATGATAAATAGAAGTGATAAAAAATTTTACTTTATTTATTTAAATCAAAATTTACAAGTTTTAAAAGTGTATTTCATATAATTTTAATATTTTACAAGAAGTAAATAAATATAATACATGCTGCTAATTTAAACAAATAATGACATAGTACAGTGGTTGAAACACTGCGCCTCCATAATAGAGACACAGGTTCGACTCCTGGTGTTCAAAAGAAGGTTGGATTTTCCAGCGTGGCACCATGTTTGCAGTGATGTGGTGCCACATGTCATATTTAAATTTTTTTAAAAAAATTAAAATTAAAATATCAACTGAATATATTACCAACCGATGTATTTCGGTTAGTAATCGGTCGATAAAATTTTTAAATTAAAATATCAACCGATTACCAATTGAATATATTACCAATCGATTGTTATTGGTTGGTAATCGGTTGGTAAATATTTTCCCGCCAAATTACCAACTGATTACCATCTGAATATATTTTCAACCGATATATTTCAGTTGGTAACCAGTTGGTAAAATTTTTTCCATTAAATTACCAACCGATTACCAACTGATAATGTACCGACCGAATGTTATCAGTTGGTATTTGGTTGGTATATATTTTCCTGCCAAATTACCAACTGATTACCAACTAACTATTTACCAACTGATTATGTTTGTTGGTAAGTGGTTGGAAAAGTTTTAAATTTTCTCAATTTTCATTTCGGTTGGTAATCGGTCGGTAATCGGTTGGTAATTACCGACCGACATGGTCAGTTGGTAATAGTTAGTTGGTATATTGTATTTTTCTAGTAGTGTTAAAGGTTCGTCCCAACGTTGTAAGTGACAAAATCACTTCCAAAATCCTTGACTTCCTTAATTCTCTTACTCCTTCTAGGTTCTTCCAATTCCTCAGTTTGAGTGTTAGAACTATTTGGACATACCCCCACATCTTTCATCCTTTCCACATAATCAGGAATGGAATTAGATGCTAAGGCTGAATCTAAAGTAGAAACATCTTGAGGCAAATCAATTTTCATGGGAAGCACATCCTCAAAGAATGTAGCATCACGGTATTGAATAATAGTGTTAACGCCTATGCCAGGTATTTCAGACTTAATCATCAAAAACCTCATAGCATAGCTTGTTTCCACATAACCAATAAAGATGGTATCAACAGTCTTTGGTCCTAACTTCTTTCTCTTGTATTCAAGGATTAGAACTTTTGTAAGATAACCCCACACACAGAAGTATTTTAAGTTAGGTTTTCTACCTTTTTAGATTTCAAACGGAGTTACCTCTTTATGTTTGTGAGGGACTCTATTCAAAATATGGCAAGCTGTATTTAAAGCATCACCCCACATATACTTAGGCAATCCAGAATTCAAAAGTAAACTTTTGATCATATCTTTAAATGTTCTATTTTTCCGTTCAGCAATCACATTAGACTGGGGAGAATCAGGGGGTGTCTTCTCATGAATTATGCCATTACTTTGACAATATTTAACAAGTGGATTAGACGCATACTCTCCACTTCTATCAGATCTTAACTTTTAAGTTTCTTGCCAATTTGAGTTTCAGCTTCATTTTTAAATATGAGAAACTTTTCAAGTACTTCATCTTTATGTTTAAGTAAATAAACATAGCAATATTTACTGTAATCATTAATAAAAGTAATGAAATATTTCTTATGATCCTTAGTCAACAAACCATTGAATTCACAAATGTCTGTGTGAACTAAATTAAATATTTCTGAATCCTTTTCAATTGAATGATAGGGTCTCTTGGTTGTTTTAGCTTCCACACACACTTGACATTTGTTCTTTTTATCAATTGAATGTTTAGGGATCAAGTCAAAATTTATCATGCTTTCAACAACATCTAAATTTAAATGTCCAAGTCTACCATGCCAAATATCAGTGGATTCAATAATATGCACCATATGATAAACAAAATTCTCAATAGAAGAAGCTTTATTCAAATCAGAAGTAAATGGTTCAACTCTTAATTTAAACAAACCATTTGACAAATAACCTTTGCCAACAGAAGAATTGTAGTGCATAATCACTACTTTATTACATTTGAAAGTGAATTCATAACCCTCTCTAACTAAGCATGAACCACTAAAAATATTCCTACGAACTGTTGGAACATGCTGCATCCTATAAAGAGAAAGAATACGCCCTGAAGGAAACTTCCAGTCCACGCATCCAATCCCCAATACATTGGCTGCAGCTGAGTTCCCCATCTTCACAGTTTTTCCTTTAATAGGCTAGTAAGAAACAAAAAGTAATTTATCAGCACAAACGTGCATATTTGCTCCACTATCAACCAACCGTTCAAGTGGCTCATAAATAGTAAAGACTTCTGGGTGAATAGAAACATCCCTTTCATCATAATTGGAAGTAATGATGCCAGTCCCAACCTCAATGGTACAAATCTCAGTAAGGTGTGTACTCAAATTAGCTTACACTTAACTAGTATCCTCTACCACTACATTGACTTGGGTTTCAGAATTTGATCATTGTTTAACTTTGGTCTTTTTAGACGGACAGTCCTTAGCCCAATGTCCAACCTGACTATAATTCCAACAAGGTTTGTTCGCTTTCGGTTTCTTCTTGGCCTTGCCTTTTGTCTTGTTAATGTTTTTAGAGTTTGAATTAACCCCCATATTTCTCTGATTATTGCTCTTCTTCCCAATAGTTACCACATGGACATTAGACTCCACAGGTACAATATGACTATTCTTTCTATGTTGCTCCTCAATAGATATTGATTTTATCAGACCGTTTAGAGAAATCTTCTCTGTCTTGTATTTGAGAAACATACCAAAGTCCTTCTAAGACTTAGGAAATTTCTATATCACTGACATCACTTGAAACTTTTCAGGAAGTTTCATATCCACTTCATGAAGAGAGTGAATAATCAATTGCAACTCTTGACTTTGTTCGGTCACATACTTGCCCTCAACCATCTGAAATTTTAGGAATTTGGAGACATAATATATTTCTAGACCTTGATCCTCAATATTATATTTCCTATCCAACTTATCCCATAGCATATTTGCTGTGTATGACTCAGAATAGTATACATCAAAGAGAGCATTTGTCAATGCTGACAGTATTGCCCCTCTACCTACATTGTTCCGTTCATCCCATACAGCAATCTCAGCTACTCTAGGATGCCTATTAGTTGGTATGGCCCTGTTTATCTGCACTGCTGACAATAAGCCCCTCATGGTCAACCAAATTTTCATTCGTTGTTGTCAACGCTTGAAATTTTGCCCTGGACCAAATTTGTTTGGCAGACCATTCAAGTCAACCAAAGGCTTATATACAACAAAAGTAGTACCTGACGAACTGGCCATTGCACACAAACAAATAATTGCAGAATAACTTCTTGAAGACTATTAGACACAGGGTACCTATGAGGATAGACAAGCAACTCAACTAAATTGAACAAGCACCACATATACCCGACCAGGGCTTTAACAAATGCAATTATCAAATATCAATAAAGTCAGTAAGGCCAAACAGTCCAAACATAAAGTAACTAGATAGAATTCAAACTTAATAGATAAGTTAGTAATGGACCTGAGAGACTTGTTCGCAGTTCGGCCAGAACGTACCCGACACCGGCACTCCTCTAGACAGGTTGCAACGCAACGGACAGAAACACTGACCGAATCACCAGTTTAATACTAGTTTGCTTTCAAGAAGTTATTCGCCCCACTTTGGTACAATGGGTACAGCGACTCTCTTTGCAGGATAAGACGATCTCAGATCGCTGTCGACGGACACCAACTGCAATCATCTCGAAAGTCTCATCAATTCATCGGTCCTGTTTAATTAGAAAATTATGGGGTCATGGTAGAGAGAACGGAAGAGACAATTTTTCTCTCAAGGAAGAAAAAAAAATCGAAAAAAACTAGAAACCTAGCGGCTGCTTTGTTATTTTCCTTTTAATCTTACCTTTAGGGAAAATCAAAACCCAATCCGAATTAGGAGACCCTAATTCCAATCAGATTTTATGTTTCCTTTTTCTTTTCAAGTTAGAGTTAATTGGGCTAAATAAAAAGAAAAGAACATGAAAACATAGGCCAAGGCCGAGCTGGGCGGGCGGCGCGTGCATGTGGCATCCCCCATACCTTGGGCTTTTCTATCAAGCCTATAGAAAAGTCTTTTAGTATATAAAGGCTTCCATACTCCTTAATTTTTTTCATGTGGGACTCATGTCTAACATGAGTTCCCAAATAGTTAAACACCCAATTTTAACAATATTTAATTATGAATTCCCACAATGAAAATGACTTCTACCATAATCAAAATAATCTTTAACATGTCAAGAAGAACTCCCATTAATTATTTTAGGCTAACTAATTATGAGTTAAAAGTTATTAACTCTCAAAATTATCATTTTTAACATTATAAACATTTTACTTTCATTATTTGGATAAAATTGTTTAATAAAGAGTTACTGAAATTAAATATCGAGTTATATGACGTTAGTGTTTTACTTTTGGTTTTTTTAAATTATTATTGTTTTGTTTTAAAGGTATTATATTGGTACAATACCTATAATATTGACACTTCTCACGAGAGCATTTGTGAATTTATTTGATGCTGTACCTCTTTCACGGATTCAGGGCTGCGCAATTCCTGTATGGGAATTGCGCAGCCCTTTTGCGGCCACAATTTGAGGACGTAGCAAAAAGGGCAAAATGACGTCGTTTTGCCTCCAGCCGATCGAAAATTGTGGCTTGCATTGTTAGCCAATTTCCACAAGCCTCTGCAAGTTGTACTGTCTATGTACTTTGTATTGTTTACCAAAAAATTAAAAATCCCGCTTAAATCACCTGCTGTGCAAACATAAACAAAAGCTTTCCTTAGATGTTAATATTTCCATTCTCTTTCTTCTTTCATTCCTTCAAATACTAAGATTATTTTGAACGGTGTCGATAGGGTTAGTGTAATCTGACGAAATTGAAGTGCTCCTGATACACAAATGAGGAAATGGGCATGCAATGCTAAAGGGGATTTTTCTCCTTCAAAATCTGCAGTTAAGGTTCTTCGTAAAAATATCCAGTCACCCAAGTTGTCTTCTGACAGCTAAGTATGTTCATCTGAAAAATTGCATTTAATGTAATCTGGGTTTTTAGGTTAATATTTGTGTTCATGTCTCTATGAGAATGAGTTAGTAATGTACAAATCCATGTTCATGTGATTACTTTACTTGTTAATACATGTTTGTTTGGCAGCATTGATTGAATACAGAACATAGCATAGCATAGCACAGCATCTGACCATACGTTTACTTATTTATAACATTCTTTCTGATTATCTTGAGATTAAATTAAGAATCTTCCCCGCAATGTTTTCACTTGCCTATAATTTACATGTTCCAGTTGAAAAAATATTTCAACAGTTTATTATTGATGTCTTTGCAGTTCTTTAAATTGGACCAAGACGGTAATATTTCTTTTTTACCTACATATTGCACTTATTGGTTGGAATTAGTGACCTGTTTAGGAACATCTTACGAAATTTACTTGTAAGGGTACTCAAGTATTTTAATATATTTCTTTGTTCCCTTTTTTTTTTAATGATGTGCATAGGTTCCTTTTAATGGAGGACCTACAAGTGCGAATGTTTATTTTTTACCTGCCATTGAACAATTACTTGATTCTGAAGAAGAAGCGTACAACTTTTACAATTGTTATGGTGCAACTATAGGCTTTGGCATACGTAGAGAGTATGGGAACAAGAATGCCTTCGGTGTGTTGACATCTAGGAGGTTTACATGCTGCAAAGTAGGGTTTCGAAGGATCGATAAACGTGATAGAGAAATTAAGCATCCTCGTGCAGAAACAAAGACAGGTTATGCTGCTCGGATGGTTATTATTCTAGATAGGGAGAAAAAAAATACAAGGTGATCGAGTTTGAATCAAGCCACAACCATGACCTTCATACTGCTACTTGTGTTCATCTTATGCCGTCACAGAGGAATGTGAGCAATGCGCAAGGCATCGACGCTTCCTTAGCCAAAGCTGCAGGATTATCTTTAAAACAATCTCATGAGCTAATGTCAGCACAAGTAGGTGGCAAAGAAAATTTAGGGTGCACTAAAGAAGACTTGAAGCGATACCTCTGCAGTAGAAGACAAATAAACTTACGGTATGGTGAGGCCGCGGCAATAATGAGATATTTGAAGAGCAAGCTTCTATGAATCATTCTTTCTTCCATGTAGTACAACTTGATTGTGATGAGCTAATTACAAATATTTTTTGGGCTGATGCACGTATGATCATGGAATACTTCTACTTTGGGGATGTTATCACATTTGACACCATATACAAGACAAACAAATAGTACCGGCCCCTTGGAGTATTTGTTGGGTTCAACCAATATAGGCAATTAGTAGTTTTTGGGGCTGCTTTGCTTTACAATGAAATAATTGATTCTTTTAATTGGCTATTCATGACGTTCATTGAAGCTATGGGAGGCAAGCATCCTAGAACAATCTTCACTGACCAAGATGCAGCAATAGCTGTAGCAATTTCTATAGTTCTCCCACAGACCTTTCATGGTTTATGTACTTTTCATATTTGGAAAAATTTTATAAAACACTTGGGATATCTTTGTAGGAAAGGATTGTCACTTTCGGACATGTTTCAAAATTGTATGTTCCATATTGAAGACGAGAAGGAGTTTCTTGGGACTTTGCAGGAACTTATGCTAGTCCATGAGCTAGAGACAAATGAATGGATCAAAAGCATGTTTGCAGCTAGAGTGAAGTGGGCACGATGCCACCTGATGGGTACCTGGACGGCTGGGATGCATAGTACACAATTGAGTGAAAGCTTTAATGCAGATTTAAAGGACCATCTGAAGTTAGATCATGATATTCTATAATTCTTCACTCATTTTGGTCATGTTGTTGCCTCGAAGCGATACAAAGAGGTGATTTTAGTATACGAAAGTAAGCAAAAATTACCAATAATGGCATTGAGAAACTCACCAATGCTAAATTGTGTAGCGAAGGTGTACACTCCCCCATTGTTCAATGAGTTTCATGCCCAGTTTGATGAATCCTTGGGGCTACTCATACAGAGAACAAGTGTCGCACCTATAATTCTCTAGTTGAGTGCATTGTTGGACAGTATGATGGATTATCAAAAGAGCATACCATTACATTTGATGCATCGACGAAAACCATAACATGCAGTTGTTTGCTTTTTTAGAGTGTTGGAATGTTATGTTCGCATTCTCTGAAAGTGTTAGATCACTTTAATGTAAAAATAATTCTAGATCAATACATCATCAGGCGATGGACACACAGGTCTATGGATGCCTCAGTTATTCAGGTTGACAAAGGTGCTGTATCTATCGATCCCAATCTTGACATTGCAGAGAGGTACAAGATGATGGCTACATTGTTGATACGCTTAGCTACCCGAGCTGCTGAGTCTCAAAGTGCAACTAAAGGTGTCATTTCTATGGCAACCAAAATGAGTCGCAAGATTGGAGACAAATGTGATGTATTATCAGCACGCGAGATGAGAGAAGGGAAGTCGTTTGAAGAGATTTGGGCTAAGATGATGTGACAACCATGAAACCTTCATCCCGAGTAGCTGAATCACAGTTTCCAAACCCAAAAGGTATAAAGAAGTGTGAGACCTACAAAACAAGAAAACGATTGAAGAGTTTTCTTGAAAAATGGAGACCACGAAAGGCATGCAAAATGAAAGGCACACCAATGCACCAAGTATGTGTTGTACAACAATGTTATTGCAGTACTGTTGTATTCCCTATTTGTTAGCATAAATTTTATTTACATTCGTACTATTAAGTGAAAAAGTTTACTTGTTGAAATAGCTAGGGGAGTAGCAGGGCCAGCAATGTACTCAACACATAGAAAAAGCATAACTGAAACTTGTCAAGCCTCACAGCAATCGGTGGGTAACATCCTTGTATATCCCTTAAATATGATATAAATTCGAAGGCACCTAGCAAATATATTTAGGTGAATTTTTTTTTCTTCTCGTGTAGTAAACATCGTTAAGCAATGTGACATCTATACTTATATAGTGCAGCACGACTAGCATTCCACCATCTTCTTTAACAAATTTTTTGCTCATGGAAATGGTACATGTCGCATCTTGAATTTACTTCTTGATTTTCTTTAAGCAATAATGGCCATAATTACGAAATACTCTAACATACAGCGGTGTTTTGGACAGACGCTGCACCTCTCTGTTCCCCATTTCATACAGTAGAACGGTCCTCTTTTGATGAACCAAGTCGAAGACTTGCAGTTATAGATAACAGAATATGGTACGTAAACAGCCTTTATGCGCACTTCTTTGTTCCAATTTTCTCATAGGTACTCTGTATGACTTTTGATACTCATCAAACGAAGGCTTTAATCTATACCAGATCATGATGTCTTAAATCCTTTTCTCTTTTTGGGGTTTTTGATAAAGAAGCTACTTCTTGAAGTTTTTAGGAGTATTTTTATATTTTCTTTCTTGTTTTGTTTTTCTAGAAAAAAAAGGAATAAATATGTGTATATCTATGGATGACAATCCGGAGATCAATGTGCTTAGAGAAATGCCTGTATAAATCAATAAATATGTGTATTCATGTGTTTGTGTAACATGTTCATGTATTTGTGCAATCTGATCATATATCTGCGTGACATATTCAGGAAGAATTTAGCGCATGTTGACCACATGCTTAGACCACGGCTGTTGATGTGGTTGTGCAGCGTGTTCATGTATTTGTTTCAGGTGGTCATGTGTTTGTGTAGCTTGTCCATGTGTGTGGAGTTCATTCTTATGATAGTTTAGAGTTACAGGGCTTAATATGATGCTAATTGTCACATTTTCAATGTTACAGATATTTTGTAAAGTTTGTTTTCTCTGTAGGAGCAAACTAAATTTTGTAAAGTAGTTTGAATGAACTGGATCTCCCATGTCGTAAGCTAAGTGTATGGTGCAGTTTATGATCATGCAGAGGGAATGAGTCTTGAAGAGGTACTAGTCTCAATAGAAAAAATATTTATGGTATACTGGTACTTATGCTGAAATGCCAACCTTTTTGTTAGATTGGACTTAACGAGTGAAAGTTAACATATCCCTGGGGATTATGTTCAAGTGATTGTGTAATATGTTTCTGTGTTTGCGGGGCATGTTCATGTAGTAACTTTCTACATGTTGATATTAGCCCAAATGCTCAAGTCTCGCGTTCTTGTTGGATTGGTTATGTTTAAGTAAGATGCAATGTTGTATGTTTTTTTCTTTAACAAACAGAGGAGATGAAAAATTTTGAAAAACACTATATCATACAATTACTTCGACCAGTCCACACAAACAGAGATGAAAAACATTTAATCACACGATGAAAAAACAGACTTTCATCACACAATAACAAAACGTGAATTGAACAAGTGGAAGAGATTAACAACAAAAAGCATTAAAAGTAATATACTAGCTAATAACATGAAGTTTCAAAATACAGAAGCAAAAACAATCCCAAAATCCGCTTTGTTTTGCACCCACTGCATACTGTTCTTTCACCTGGTCCCACATAATCACTCGCTTCCCCCCCCACTGCTTTACTCTTTCGAAACCCACACGTCAGACTGAAGTTGGTCCTCCTGGCATATGTGTGTGAGCATATCAAAGATGTGGATTCGCTTAGCAATTGATCGTCCATGCACCGTTGTAGACCGCGTACACTCCAGGTGTGTCATGTGTTCTCATATGAGAATGCGCTTTGCCATTACGTTATTCTCCTCATGAATCATGTTTAGCGTCTAAGAAAATAATTTAAAGTCACCACGCTCAAGTTGCTCAGCTTTTTTCTTTGGAGCACGATAGTCCATTACCGCTAATTAGCGATGAAGATTCATGGATTCATCCATGTGGTATTGTCACTCCAGCAGCATTGTAGAATAGTTTTTCTGGCTTTGGAACGATGACGATTGCATGTCATACCAAAATTCTCCTGTTGTCTCTAATGCCCAGCGCCTTCCCATCCATTGATATATCATACAGGGTGTATATTATGGCAGGAAAGCAGGCGGGTTTTCACTGGAAAAGGAGCTTGAGGAAGCTATGAACCTGAGAGCTAAGTGAACAACCAATTACTACATGAACTGTCATCTAATAAAGCAATGAACACAGACAACAAGTACATTAACAATATATGTGATCAGATGAATTGAATACTTGAACACGAGATTTTAGCAAAAACTTTTATCCGGCGACCGATGGAGTATGTGCCAAACTAAATTCCTCAGATTTCTTCAACCCACCGATACATATATAGAGGTTTCAGCACTTAGTTGCCCACTCACAACTATAAAAAATAGAGTTTAATTTTGAAGTGATCGGAGTTGAATTTGAAAGGACTCTTCTTGACGGTAGAAATGAATCAGGAATACGGCTGTGAAAAATGTTAAACTACTGGCAATATATATGTGAACACCCTGCAGTGACGGCTACTAGCAGCAGGGTGCCAAGCCTTCTTCTTATTGTGTCGCCAAATCCAGAGCAAATTTATACTGCCTGGCACTCCATCAACGATCAAGCAATAAATATTTGGTGGTTGGGAGATTTATTGTACCACCAAATATTTGGTGGTTGAATTGAATTGAATTGAATATCATACTGATAGCATTAAATTTGGTTGTTGGCAGATCATCTTCAACTGCTATAAGAATTGCTGTATTTCCCGGACAACAAATGCCACAAACAAATTGGAGGAGAAAGATTATCTGCAAAATTGATCACTTAGTTCCAAAAGAACCTGTGACAAGTCTTGAGAGTGACGGTATCTATTATCCCGGGTCTGTGACCTGACTTCTGCTCATGCATCCCTGTAATGACTATGAAAGTGCACGGCGTGCCAATCCAACAATGTACCTTGGCTTCTTACACCAAGACATCGAACAGAAGATTGTTGAACAGAAGCAACTCCTAACTAAATTTGAGTTGATGCAGGAAGTTATCCCATATCTGACAGCTCCTTCATTGCCCCTCCACAGTCTTGCCGATCATGAGTTTGCCCTTGGTCGATATCGAGAAAAGAATAACCTCCTGGCAAAAAGGCTACAATGCCGTGCGATGCTAAATATATGTGCTAATTTTTGTGATGACAATGGATGGACTCTAACCTCAAAACAAAGAGAGTCAATTTTTTCTTTTCCAACCTATGCGGGATCGGAGGAGTCTCTCCCCTTTGAGAGGATAGGCACATAGATGAACATGTCTGGATAATAGGCGTCCTTTCCTTAGATGGGTTGTTTTCTTGATGGAATTTTCCTCTTGAAGGCCGCTTATAACCCCTTTTATTTTCTTTGTTCTCATGCTTGGCTTGTTTAGTTTTACCATAATCCTTCTGTCCCTGTTTTTTTTTTTTTTAAATACATTCCTTATCTGGAATGGTTCTCATCATTGGCTATGCAATGATAGACTTTATGATTTGAATATTAATGGTAATCCCAAGTTTTATAGGTCTAACAAAAAGTTAAAAATATATTATTACTATCAGCATGCAAACAAATAGCCGAACACCTTACACAACCACGTTAAAACAATCATTGGCATTTGGTAAACCTGTACTAGTTAGTGCATGAACATACCACACAGACACATGAATAATTGGAATGCATACATGAACAAGATACATAACATCATAAACACAATTCTCAACATATAGACAATTGACATTTACCACAAACACATGAACATTCGCTACAAATACATGAACATCATACATAACCACATGAACACTCCCGACTGGGGTCGCACACGAAGCCATCGCCAGCTCTATTCTATCCAAGACAGAATAAGCCTGATTCGGGCTGGCGCAGGTTCCATCTCTTAAGGCAGGTGCTGGTTCAACACAAACAACATCCCTTGTTTTGAAACACTTCGTCCTGCTCATTTGTAAAGTTTTATGCTCACTGATCTTTACTAATGTTAATCGCCTCCCAGTCCTCTTTGTGATACCTTTGAGAAGATGAAACCGGCCTTCATGGCCCATGAAGGAATTCATAGTTAGCAAGAGTGGGAGATAAGCATTGCTTTTATTGTCTTTTTCTTAAAAAAATTGTTTGCCCCCTCAAATCCATTTACCTGATATAAATTTATTTCCCAATTTGACCAATTTAAGATTGAGATATACCAACCACATTTTTAACTTGACAATAGATTTTATAGTTACTTTCTAAATATTTATTTCTGAACACTCTTTAGACTCCATTTGATACAGAAGAAGTGCTCTTTATAACATGGTGGAGTGTTTTGGTAGCTGATTAAATGGGATAAATCCAAATGTGTTATCCCTTAGCATTTGCATAATGTGTTTTCTTTTGCCGTTGTGTATGTAATTTCTTGTACTCTCCTAACCTTATAATTCTAACTATTGATTTTTCCCTCTAAGGTTAGAACAGATTTAGCCCTCTGTATTGAGCATGGTTTGAATTTTTTTTTTTATGTTTTTTAACCCTTGGTTTCCATCCTGCTTATCTCTTAATGAACACACAAATTTACTTTTTTTATCCGTTGCCTTTTGCTTCCTAAGATAGTGTAACATTTGATTTTTGTTTGTTTTAATATGCTACTTGGATTTGATTTCCTTTTGTTTACTTACTCCATGTTATTAGGAAGTCGTGGAAGAAATTGAATTTGCTACTTTCACTTTGTGCTGGCTTACAATAGGGTTACACCAACAAACATTTTTCTTTAGTTTGGGGAAAAACATGGAAAGATCATAGCCAGGTGTAAAAGATTTTCAATTTTCTCCTTGAATGCTTGCATCAAGTTTCACAATCACATTAAAACAGCCAGACAAACACATGAACACCTGTCACAAATACATGAATATCATACATAATAACATGAACACAATCCTCAACATATAGCAAACCTTTCACAATCACTTTAACAAAGCCATACAAACACATGAACACCTGCCACAAATACATGAACATCATATACAACTACATGAACACTTGCCAAGTATATAGCCAACCTTTCACAACCACATTAACACGGCCACAAAAAACATAAACACATGCCACAAATACATGAACATCCTATATAACTACATGAACACTTGCCAAACCATATAGCCAACTTTTCACAATCACTTTAACAAAGCTATACAAACACATGAACACCTATCACAAATACATGAACATCCTATATAATTACATGAACACCTGCCAACTATATAGCCAACTTTTCACAACCACATTACCACGGCCACACAAACACATAAACACATGCTACAAATATATGAACATCCTATATAACTACATAAACACCTGCCAAACCATATAGCCAATCTTTCACAATCACTTTAACAAAGCCATACAAACACATGAATACCTACCACAAATATATGAACATCCTATATAACTACATAAACACCTACCAACTATATAGCCAACCTTTCACAACCACATTAACACGGCTACACAAACACATAAACACATGCCACAAATACATGAACATCCTATATAACTACATGAACACCTACCAAACCATATGGCCAACCTTTCACGGCTTACACTGACACACCCACACAAACACATGAACACCAGCCACAAATACATGAACATTCCATATAACTACATGAACACCTGCCAACCATATAGCTAACCTTTCACAACCACACTGACACACCTACACAAAAGCATGAACACCAGTCACAAATACATGAACATCCTACATATCCATATGACCACAATCCTTAATACATTCCCAACCTTTCACCACAATCCTCAATATATTCCCAACCTTTCACAACCATATGAACATAGACAAACCTGTACTAGTTATCTCGTGAACTAACGACTCATACACGACAAACTTTAAAAATACCTTTTATATATCATACATTAACGTTGAAGCACAAACACCATAAGTTTGATTAAGACCATATGATATCCATTAAACACAGATAATAATGTATCACCAACAATACTATGTAACATATACTCGATAAAGAACATTGTTCATCCTCGTTTAATATCCAATAATCATCCAACATAAAAATACAGTGTATAGAAGGGCTCAATAGGATTAAAAAAATTGGCAGGCTTTCTTATGTCAAACAATAACATTTGTGTTGCTGCTCCTCAGTTACAACACCTTGGTCTGATTCAGAAACCTTAGTCACACTATGAAGGGGAGCCTCCCTCCTACTTAGCAGCGGTGTAGCATTTCCAGATGATAAGTTAGTTCTCCATGTTCGAGCATCTCCCGCACCTTGTCTGTCTCCACCATCATTTCCAGTATTAGCAACCTAGCTAGGCAACTTCAGCTCGTGGCATATTCGTTCTCGCTCCTCATTTGCACTGGCTCTCATTAATGCCCCGCAGGATTGTACACGGTACTAATTGGCATTAATCTGTCCAGTTGCGTATCAACAAAACACAAAATTAGATCTATGTATGTAAAAGTGATAAAATTGAAATTCGACCATGATATTTTCCTCTTGGATTACCTTGGTCACAAATGGGTCAATTCGACCCCACTACCTTTCTAAGAATTGTATAGCCATAATCCCAGTGTCACATCTGATAACGAGTAACAACAAATAGCATATGAACACTATTGGACAAATGCATTAAGTTAAATTCTTTCGCAACTATGGATAACTTAATTGAAAGCTTACTCCATATTTGCGCCGCATCGGGATATATTAGCTGTATAAATCTTAACTGGCGCAGACAACGGATAAGCGAAGGGGTATACTAGTATCAAAGTCATATCCCTACAATTTAAATAAGAAAAATAGAATCTTTTTAAATCTTCTTTAATTGTTGTTTGTATAACAAATGATCAATCCTAAGACATTATAATTAAATGATTGAGGTGATGATTGAGGTGAAACAGGGAGAACTAACCACAAATTCGGCCAGTGATGAAATAAACGCTGGTGATGTCCCAGGGGTAGGGTCAAGAATATCGATGCGCCTCTATATAACATCAATTGATAGAGCAAACCATGTAGTATTCACCTCGAACAGAATTAAAAATTGCATGTTAAGATTTGGAAACGATTTATGCCACTCGAACAGCAAATTATACTAATAATGTTTTACACCAATGAAATACGACAAAAAAAAAAAAAGATTATTTGTTAGCTATATACCAAATCACATCGGGTGAAATCAAATCCTAACTTAGCAGAATCGAAGCACTCTCTGAATTCCTTGACAAGGACTGATGTGGCCATCCTCTTAATTAATGTCGATATCAACTTATCCTGATAGTATAACGTTTAAAGGCATAGAATTAGCTTTAACTTTATTGTGCATGATTAAAATGTAAAAATATATTAAAAAATAGATTATTTGCTTACAACAGTTTGAATGCCAAAGATGTATCTCATCCGCATCCCATGCCATGCAATTTGATTGAGCAAGTCCACACATCAGCCCATCAGTTGGCCATAAATAAAAAATAAAACTTGTATAAGTCTCTAGCATTAAAACACAAATGGAAAGAGACACATTATGCGTATGAAGTACCTTCCTCGTCATGTGCTCTGCCTTATAGAGACAAGCAAGATCACCGTGGTTTAGCATGTGGCCATACATACGAACAAGGACCTCGCTTAAAAATGAAACAGGAAATTGTGTCAGATAATTTTTTTGGGTTGACACAAATGAGTAAAATATAGTGTTAACATTAATTACAATATTTGAATTAAAAACAACCTCGACTCACGACTTGGATCCCAAGCATACTTTGCCAGTTTTTTTTCGATATCAAGCAACTTTCCACCGATAGCCTTAACAAACTCATTTAAATCTAAAATTTTGCTCCTTATTGTCCTTCTAAGAGATTGAGGCATTGTCAATGTTGCAATATCATATTGCTGGGTGACGACAGGAGGCATTGGGGAGTTGGCTCATCTTGAGTACAATCTTTACTCCGGCTACTCTTCTGAACAGAGGGGGTGGGGATCGTCTGCTCCTCCTGAGAAGTCATTGGAGCATCAATGACTATTGGAGCTGCTGCGCTCGTCTACCCTATTGCTCCTCTGCCATACCGATCTCTAATCCGGTTACTTCTATGGAGAGAGGTCCTGTTACTAAGAAAAGGCCCTGCATGCCTTTCTCGGGCCCTTCTTGATGTTGCTGCTCCTTAGGAAGGGGGCTATTCTTGCGGGGGCTGTCATCGTCATCATCATCCTCATCCTCCTCATCCTCACGCTCACTACTGGACCTATTGGAGGGGCCTGCCGTCTCTGTCATATCTGGGGGGGATCCTTCCTCTCCTGCATCTGCCCCAACTTTATTGAATGGCATACCACCTGACCTATTAGAGGGGCGTGCCATCTCTGTCATATCCCGGAGGGATCTTCCCCCTCCTGCATTTGCCCCAACCCCATTGGATGACACAGGAACATCTACTTGGAGTACTATACCAGCATCCTCATTTGCTTCAGGGGCAGTGGTCATGGTGCACAGACTCCACATACTCTGTAAAACACTATCTGCCCTGGCCAATCACTGGTTGTAAAGGATTTCGAATTGTTTCTGCAAAAATTGAAAAGATAATTAGTTTGTGTAAACAAAATAAGAAACATTAAATAGTACAACTTACAGCTGTAGCGGGGCCAACAACATTCGCGACCTCTTAAAAAATATGGCCAGCATCTGGATGCACGTGGTCTTGTGTTTGGGCCTCAAACAAGCCCCTAAAATTGATCTATAAAAAATAACAATACACAACAGAATAAAAAATTACTGACACAAAGAAATCCCATGAACATTGCCAACGGAATACAGAATTCATGCATAAGAATTTTCTCTTACCTCTCCTCTCCCAAATCCCCCACCTTGTGTTAGTTCTCTTTGAATTTTGCTCTGTACTTCTGCATCCGACCATGCTGCAGCCCTAGGAATAGTCTTCGGGAGCTGATGGAAAATTACCCTCACCCAGTCAAGATAATATAGCTACAAATCGAACAGTAACCATAATAGTCAGTTATGTTGTGAACGAGTGTCTTGCTCATTTAAGTAAATTTAATAACTACGAATTTATTTATGAAAAAAAAAGAAAAATAAAACTATTACCATTAAAAAATACAGGTATCCTCCAACACATCTCTTTCTGGTTGACTGGGCTGAATGAATTTCAGCGCACAATCGCTGGCGTATATATTTAGCCCAATTCAGAGACCCGATGCTTGTTACATCATGAAAATAACGGGCAACCTCCTTGTTCAGCTGGGCCCGTCCCTTTGGTGCAAGAAATGTAGAGACCGCGAGTACGACAAACTTTATCTTAAAGTCATCCTCGGCCTCCATAGTAATCAACTCAGCAATACACATCGTGCAGTTGTCTTGCAGCTCTAGAACGATGCCTCCTTGATTCTTATCAGCTGCAGCAATCCCCAGCACTCTGCCATTGCCCGGAATACCAAGGTAGAGTTTTATATCCCTGGCTGTAATGAAAAGTCGTCGCCCTCCCTCTAATTCAATCGCGCACGCATTTGGCCTGAAGTGGTCAATTAGCCAGAAGCACAGGTTGTACTAAGTTTTGCTGCAATTCAGCTGGAGCAGGCCTCCAAATCCAATCTCTTCTATAGCTCGGCACTTGGCATCACTTATGTTTACTACCAAGGCTTTTAGCATCGTCGCCAAGCATCGGATCATGGCCTACTGCTGTGAAAATAATAAAAATTATTTGTTATAATTTGGAAGCATTAATACTGTGATAATGTCCAACAAAAAATAATTATCATACATCTCAGGTTATATTAACATGCATCTTACCTGGTGTGCGCTAGGTCTCCTATGAGTACTTGAACTTGAAGAAGCTTCCCTGTACTGCTGGAAGCTAACTTTCCGCTTTTCTTCCCATTCCCGTCTCTGACCAGTAACGCATACCCTGCCAAATAGCTTTGGCTTCTATACGGGCCTGCCGAACCACATTATCTTTTTAGTAACCACAAAGGCACATAAACCATAAACATTAATAATAGTATTGTCAACTAAGCCTAAGAAAGGTAAGCACGGTGTGGAGGTAGCCAAAATTCTTACTCGTGCGCACCAAGCTCTACCACCTTGGCTGTTGGATACTTGCTGTCTATCTATATAGTTTCTCCTAAAATGTCAAATGTCCTCATAAGGCCTTCCCAAAACAAGGACCCAATTTTTTATTGCAAATAAAGCTTACAAAAAGATAAATAACTATAATAAGTCCCTCAGGTATCTACTTACAAAAACAAAAAGTATGTCCCTGGTGGCCTTCCCAGTAAGACATGCACCTCTTGGGCTGTTTGGTCGCTTCTTGATAGTTTAGCTGGTTGAGCGTTTGTGGACGGTGCCAATCACCAAGAAGCTTGTTGTGATTCAGTTCTTCTTTTCTTTGTCATGGTGCTGTAGCACAGACATCAAATAAAATACCAAGTGTTAGTGGGGATCAAGAAAAGGTAGTGCATGCAGAGCACAAACTTTGAGTCTATACTTCTTGATCTTCTAATTTGACAAAAACTTTTATCAATTTAGTTATTGTTTTAGTGAAATAATAAGTACTTTAAACCGTACGTTTCTTAGAATATAGATTGTCTAACACATATATATGATATCCTGATGATTCATTAATATGTACTTCACATAACAAGTTAGGTCATTCAAAATTCATCATCAACACAACCACATGAACACCTGAGACTAGCCCTAAGTCAATGTATACTCTGGTTACTGCATGAACACACAACACAAACACATGAATGAAATACACAATAACATGAACATATTCCCCAAATATACCGTAAACCTGTACTGGTTACTACATAAACATGCCAGACAAATATATGAATATATTCACAAATACATGAATACTTTACACATCCACATACCAAAGCATTTGGTCAATCTGTACTAGTTGCTACATGAACTAGCCACACAAACACATGAACAACTTATGAAACTATTTTAACATGAACCTGAAGCATATCGTCAGTTACTACATGGACATTAGCACACAAATACATGAACACTTGATATAACTACATGAACACCTTACAAAACCATATTGGTCAGTCTGCACTACTTACTACAGGAACAAGTCACGCAAACACATGAACACAGGATATAAAAATATGAACAAGTTATGCAACCATATGAACTACACGCAGGAAGCATTTCGTCAAACACATGAACAACTGATACAAATACATCAACACCTTACACAATCACATGAATATAAGCTCTAAGCATGTATTTTCTATATATAACATATAAATAACGGAAGAAGATTACAAAGAGAAAAACAACAATGAAGGATCAAGGCATAATCAATGATATAGCATATCAAAAGTAAAAGACAGAAATTGTGCCAAAGGGGATGTGAAAAGTGCTGAGGGGAAAAGGAAAAGAAAAAAAAAAAAAAAATAGTAGGTGTACTAGAAATGGAAGTTTGAGAAGGAAAAAAAAGTTGATTGAGATGGGATTATCTTTTTGTACTTGTTACATGTTTTTTGCATCAAAATTTCATTACCCTATCAAAGTTCATTGGAGAAGATAGCAGAACATAAAAAAATTGTTGCATCAAAATTTCATTGTAGAACATTGCAGAATACTAAGGAACCTATCATATTCCCTTCTCCACTCCTGTCTGTCTCTATTTAGGGTGTACCAGACAGGAGATCAATACCCTATCTAATCAAGTTCCGAATGATAAAAGAATACAGTGGGAGAAGGGGGAAAAAATCATGTCAGTGTACATTCTTCTATCAAAAAATTATCAATCTAACCGTACTCTTCTTGGCATTGTTGGCAATATGCAAAGCTTACTACGATGGATCAAGAATCACAATGCATTGCAATAGCTACACAAACACATGAACTACATACCACGAGGACATGAACACCTTATACAATGAAAACACAAGCCCTAAGTCAATTTGTACTAGTTACTACATGAACAAGCTACACAAACACATACACACATGACACAAATACATGAACACCTTATGCAACCATATTAACACGAACCACACTATATATCGTCATACTACATAGGCCATTGCCACACAAACACATGGACACCTGACACAAATTTATTATCACCTTACACGTTCACATGAACATAAGCCCCAAGCATATGATATCGGCTCACTGGTTACTATGTTTTCTACTACAATTATTATTTCATTGAAGACTAGCTACTCATGTTTTCTTTACTAGCAATGAAGGCTGTATATCCTCCTTAGATTTACTTCTCCAAAGCTCTCCAATGACCATACACACAGGAAGCCCACCAAACGTTGGAAATGAAGTTATGTCACTCATTTTCAAGTTAAATTATTCAAATACAAAGGTATCGTGTGTATATAATAATAACTATCCATTAAAATAACATACATAAGTAATTTTGAATGAAAAATCACTTTCACCTTCAAATTTTTTTCAAGATGTAATTAACATATTTATCTTAAAAGATGACATTTTGTGAAAACCGAACAATTAAAAAAATTCATCTGAAATCCAAGGCTAATGGAAACACAAATCCCAATCTAACATCTATTATAGAATGTTCGAAAGACTACCACCCAGGTCTACTGGGCGCCATCACCCAGGCTCACTGGCTTACTGATTATAGTAGTCGCCCAGAGATCAACTATTGCCTTTGCCTTTTTCTCCCAACGATTCCACACCTAAATCAATAATTAAAGATTTTCTTTTCAAGCATTAACTAAACTGTTATAATGTGATCATCATCCTTAATTTTCTTCAATACTTACTACGTTATTCTAAATGCAAACTACAATTTATTATTATTTTTTTAGTAATTAAGTATTATAAATATTATACATGTTGATATTGATTCTAGATAAAATAGTGCGTAAAATAAAAATTCTAATCCTCCAAATTAAATGTTTAGAAAGAGAGAGCTGCATTTGCACAGTGAGAGGGGGAAATTAAGAATGAGGGGAGTGATGTGTTTCAAAAGTGTTACAACTGCTATAATTTGAGTACTCTTACCTATTAGCACCATTAGTGTACTAGTTAGAATTTAATAATGCTATGTTAGCAATAGTAATAGTAGTATTATGTTTTCCTCTCTTGTTGTTTTTGAGTAAATACAGATAGTTATGAGGCCTGGGGGGGGGGGTTGAAGCTAGCTATTTTGTAGAGCAGGAGCTAGTAAATGTAGTAGTGCAACTTGGGGTACTATATTATTTGGGTATAGCTACTACCCAGAGTCAGATGAACTCTTATTTACTCTACTAATTATGCAATATGGAAAAGCACTATCCCATATGCTAATAATTTAGGCACAAAAGACAAGAAGTATATATATGCTACCATGGCCTACCTACCTCTTAGGTGCTAAGATTATTATTCACTTTGCTGTCACATTTACGCCTAGGAATTCAGCACAACATAGCATAGCATAGCACAACATCTGAACACAGCATAGCATAGAACAGCAGCCAAGTGAAGACAACATTTTTCATTGGGTAGAGAAATCTCCTAGGTGTATCAAACGTGTTAGTGCAAAGCCACCAAATTGACTGGCACTAGATTTGATTAACGTGAGTAATTATTCAACATTTTATTGTCTCAACATGCAATATTAAAACAAGAAGAAAAGAATGGGGAGTTGGTAGGGTTGTTTTGTTTTGTGAAGATGATCCCTTACTAATTGATTGTATGACATAATGATGAACAGTGAAAACTCAATGCTATCTCTAGTCTAGTAACTTCTCCTTTTTTCTTTGAAAAGAAATCTGTGTGTGTACTAACTTCAGAGAGGATCTCTTCTCAAGTTATTGAGCATTCTAATACTTGCTATATTTCCTCTCTCAATCAATGTCACCTCTGACCTTACTCATAACATAATAAGTTGGTTAAGTTAGCAAAATTTGAATATTAATCCTGGACACTTTGGTGGTAGGGAAATGCAGAGAAGGGAAGGGATGAATCCATATTTTGAGAAGGATTGCGCGGCTGCAATTAACAGAGGAAGGAATAGAACAAGCAAATACTTGTTGCATGGATTTACGGGCTACAAAAACTCAGCCCATCACTTGAAAGTTTTTTCCAAGTCAAAGCCGAAAAGTTTGTGTCTTTAGGAGTATAAAAGAAATGCAAAGAAGAAAAGGTCTCCAAATCTTAGCGCCGGCCCAACAATGAAATGGACTTAAGACATCGCAACACATAGCCTGATTTCATCTGTACTAGAAATGCGACGGGTAAGCAGCTAAAACCTTCGCCACTCAAGCTTAAAACAAGTTAAGAGTCCTCCTTCCAATGAATTTATCATAACTTTTGTTTGAGAAGTGGGACAGTCTTATCTTTATTTTTGTGCAATCCCTGACAACTACTAACCTACTCATAAATAGAATCGAATGGAGAACGACATAAGGATTCAGATAGAGTATAATAAGAGGGGAAAGCAAGGATAGAAGATCACAAATTTCAAAATAGGCCACAATAAAGCAATGAAATCAAGTACTCCAGGCTTCTGCTAATACACTTACCACTGACAAGCAACATTTCCATTTTCCAATCAGTGAGACATACTTGTAACATCCTATTAAAGAACAAAAGGAAATGAACAGAACAATTGTAAAAAGCATCCCACTAAAGCAAACCACTGAATCCGTAACTGCCCGTGTACAAATACCTTGAGAAAATGCTCTATATAGATACACATAAGTGATTTACTTTGTAGCTAACAGAGTTTATTGAATATATCTGGGCAAACAAGTGCATTATCTATATGGGAGAAGAATACATTTTGAGCACTTTTGACTCATTAACTATCTATGCCCACGTGCCTGTAAATGACTATGCAACAAAGATCACAAGAATGTTTCTTATGTGCAATCAATATTTTCTCCATAACACTTGCTATTATTCCTAATGATTTTTTGGTTTGTGCGCAATAAACACCCCTTTACATGGAAGCTCATGAGGTCTAGTTAGTTGGCATCTAAGTCCAACAGAAATCTCTAAAAGAGGTTTATCTTGTAACAATGTGGAATATTGAACAAAATGAAAGGGAGCCATGAATATCAAAAGCTGTGGCAGAGTAGTGGAGAAACATGCATTCTAGCAATTGATAAATAATTGACAAGATATGATTATTCCAGTCAGCTATTGATGATAAGTACAATGTCAGTGGTAAGTGGAGAATACTAAAATCCGTACAGGCAAAAAACATTATGAGATTAAAGAGGCAATAACAGCAAATAAAATGATTATTATAAAACAAATTTGGTAACCAAGTTCTACATAAATTCAAGCAATAAAACTACCAAAATCATGTAAACACATCCAATAAGATGACATAATGTCAGCTATACTATACATGTATAATCATAATTAAATAGCCAGATACTTCCGTGCATTATCCATTAATCCATAAATTCCTGAATAACAATTGACCAGAGAATAAATTGTAGAATGTACAGAAAGACCACCACCCAGGTCTACTGGGAGCCACCACCCAGGCTCACTGGCTTACTGATTATAGTAGTCGCCCTGAGATCAACTATTGCCTTTGCCTTTTTCTCCCAATGATTCCACACCACTGCACAAGGAAACACAGAAGTTAGGAAACACAAAAAATAAATTTTACCGGCATCATCAAGTCCATCATTGCGAATAACAAAACTCCTTTTCTTTTCATGATCATGGATTGCACAATGTATACCTTTTCTTTCTTACCTTCAATGGAAGGAGAGAGATAACAAAAGGACGAAAAAAGAGAGAGAACAGATGAATAGCGGGGAGGATGGAAACCAAGCCAGACTGTGCGGTCCCGAAAGGCACTGCAATGCCAGCAAGAGAATGGGTAACAGTGAGAGGAGGGATGAATGAAGAGGTTGACGGCGAGGATGGTGATCGTCCTGACTCAGAGAGGAAAAAACTCGGTGGTTTTGGGATTCATGGAGGTGGAGTGAAGGAGAACAAATTTCTCTGCAAAGTTGGTCTCGTTTGGCGCACAAATATCAACTCACCATGCCAAACATCCAATCGACACTGTTTACTTCAGGAGTTTTTCATTGGCTTGGCTTGGCTTGGGATGCCTCCGAGCTTAAGCCAAAAACAGAGGCAAAACAACGTCGTTTTATCCTTTAATTTAATCTTCTGGCGGGGCCCCTTTCTGCTCGTAAAATGCTGCGTCCTGAAATTGTGGCCGCAAAAGGGCCGTGCATTTCCCGTACAGGAATTGCGCGGCCCAGATCCCTCCTTCACAGCATGGGAATTGATTTCGATTGATGTGCATACCTTTCGTAGCATCGTTTCACTTCATGAAACTTCATTGTTGGAACTGTTTCTTTTGTGGCGGCTTGGTCACTAAATCACTAAATCGCTCAATATTCATTTTTATGAATTTTAAACGCTTCACCAATGATCCACAATTCGTCTAGTTCTGTCACAGGCAAATGAAACTAAATTTTTTGGCGGCGGCCACTACTAGTGTCTCCAAACGAGTCTTCTTGCCGGCTTGTTTGTCATTGTCTACATTTCCCTCAATTATTCTATCAAAATTAATTAAACGAAAATGTTAAAGATGAGTCCAACTGTTAAGAATAAAAATTGATAGAATTACGTGATATTAGCTTCTATTTTTAAAATTTTGGAATTAATTAAAAAAAAAGGAATTTCCACGAAATATATGGACCAAAAAAGGTATAACTTCGAAAGAAGAACATCATGAAACCAGCCAGAAGAAAGAAAGAAAAAAAAAAAAAAAACAAAGCCAAAACCCTACGGAAAGGACGATCTCGAAACCGGAGAGAAGCACGATGGCTGTTAAGAGCTATTGTATCTAAATATTTTCTTCTGGCCAAAAATATTTATCAGCTCTGCTGTGAGCAACGAAAGTTATTTATTGATAAAAGAAAAATCCATTAGTGCTCATTTGTCACAAAATACATATTATATCTTCTGTTTAAGAAAGTTACATAACATATGAATTAACTAATAGTCTATATGATCGCTTAATTTTGAAAATAGAAGATATAATTACGAAAATAGTAATAATATATATGAGCGTTCAATTTGAGAAAGGGAGATACAATCATGAAAGTAGTAATAGTAATGAATTCTCTCTTTAATAAATGATCGTTCCTTTTTTAGAAGAAAAAAACACATTAGTAAAAATAGTAATATTTGAAGAACAATTTTTTCAATAATCATTATAGTATGGATTTTATGAACATGGCAACTATGCAAACTATCAAGAATTAATACATTGTTCCTCTTATATTTTATTAACCTTTTCATAAAATTAAAAGAATTTTGTCCTTCAATCATATTCTAATCCAATATCTCAAGTTTTTTTTTTTTTTTCTTGGTACACAAAATAGTCTAAAAGATTCACTCTGCACTTCAAAAGTAAGTTTCTACTAGATTTTAAGTAATAGAATTTAGAAAGTTCTAACTGCTTGTTACAATACATAAGATTTTAGGTTTAATCTATACCCCTTTTTTTGGCAAATTGATTTCAACCTTTCAGCTCATATTTTGGTCTTACAAGCAAAGTTCTTACCATATAATCTTTCAATCCTTTTGCATCGTCTGGTCAAAAGGGCACCAATTGTTTGGATTTTTCAGGCCTTAGATAACCAAATGGGTTATCTTCATCAACTTGTGTCCTCTTAGATGGTTTGAGATTGAAACTTTAGTGAAACCCTAGAACCCATTTCTTGTCCCATCCCAACCTAGTACACCATATGTGGCACCCAATAGATGCTCATGTTTCCAATTTTCAAGTTCAGACAAGTAAATGAAGTAAATGTAACTGCAATTAAATTTTCTAAAGAAGCTTACTCTATAGCGACCAATCAACAGTGGTAGTAGATCCAAATGCATTTATCCATATATCAAATTCAGAAGCACTACCTTTAACCATATCAAAATAATGAACTGAAATGTTAGTGCTCACAACTCCATTGTGTAAAACTTAAATAAGCTGTAAACTTAGAATTGTGCTAAGAACCTAAATTGAAAATTCTATGCATCTTTAGCCCTTCTGGCCTGAAACATATGTGTAGTTGTGTGTTTCTTGATTGTTTGAAGCCCATTGCACAAACCTGTGAAACGGAAAAAGAAAACGAAAAAACCAAGTGATATTAGGAAACAAATTATTTTATGAAGTTTTACATTCTTTAATAATGAAGAGAGAGATGTTACCAACCTATGATAAAACCCTGCCAGTGGGCTTCCTTTTATGCTTCTTTTGGAGACTCTATAAGAGTTAAATTATTTGTTAATGGCAAAAAGGTAAATTCATATGGATCATCATTTAACCCTAACCTAAAGTCTTGTCTCTGCTGGGTAAAGGGATTCACCACCACATATCCTTCGCTATGAATGTATATAAGTTCACCGTGCTTGGTGAAGGTGAAGCTGGAGCTTAGGGGCCAACGAACACTGATCCCATCCAAGACAACAATGAAGAGCAAACTCCAAGAATCAAACACAGCATACTCGCTCATCACCCATAAAGAGCAGCACCCGTTCATTCCATTAGAAAAGCCAACCAAAGAGAGTTTATCCTTATAAGAGATAACCTCTGGGCTACAATAATTAGGAGTATCAGCAACATCAGTTTCAAAATGGGGCAATCCTATTGTTTGGAATACTTCTCTTCCTAGGTCAAATGAAAGTATTCTTGTCACATCCCCTGTATTTTCATATCTAGTCGAGGCGATCCAATGAAGACAATCATTAACTAGTGCCCTCGAATCGCTCGCAGGTATAAACCATGCAAAAGAACTTACTTCAACCCTTCTCCAAGAATCAGTGCTCAATGAATATACCTCGACTTCCGTTTCGTAATTGATCACATCATCAACAATATCATCATCGCTATACTCAGAAAAACCATCAATGCTAAGAACATCATTTTCAATATCCGAATCATTTTCATCTGTTACAAACGCAATTCTAACAATCTTATAGTCATTAGCCTGACTATGATAACCAAATCCAAGAACATACCAATGAATATATTTACCACTACATTCTAAGTTTATGCAGGTACTTGTAATAGGTTTGAATTTATGGATAAAAGGATTGTACAAGTATAAGTTGAAGCCAATGTCATCTCCATCAGTGAGAAACACCAAACCATTCGAGGAAGACATTAGCACATAACAATGAGAATGAAAATCAAATTGGATTTTCCTCTCCAAAACTTGAACATGGCTCTTATCGGTAAGCAAACTTAAGGATTTTCCAGGTGTATATACTTCTGGACCACATAAGAGATAGTTGTTACCTCTTGAAGCCCAAAACTGAAGATGCTTAAGGACGAAATCAGTACTTCTGATCAAATCGCGCCATTTTCTGCAAACGAGCATGAATCTGACCAAGTCCTCAGCGGAAACCATCATCAATATGGTAATGATGATATCAAATGGCAAGTCTGGTAAATTTTCTGCTGGAACCATGGTTGGTGGATCAAAACCTTCAAGCTCCAATTCAAGTGTTTAGAATCTCTCCTCTCAGATGAGAAAACTACTGCTGCTTGCTTTTTGGGTTAATACTGTCCGCAGGAAATTCTCAAACCTCGACACCGATATGCAATAATTTATATATAGAAGTGAAGGTGTGTGAGCTGGTGAGTTTCTGCACCTGGACACTTGCGTGAGAAGGTGAAGATTTCTTACCAAAAATAATTAGATTTTGTTGAATTCTTTTGTATCTTGGGATGATTTAAATTTAGGAATTAATAAATGTAAATTCGTTTCCATTTTGAACCTATAGGGATTGGCTAATTAGGCCTTTCCTTTGATATTACTATATTACCTTATATGGGAATATGATATTAATATGCTCCAAAAATCATCCAATGTAGTAAAGGAGTTAAAAAAACAAAAAATTAACCATCCAAATCGAAATAAATCAAATTAAACCAGACCAAAATTATTGCTTTTGATTTGGTTGGTTTAGTTTTGGTTTGAAATATTTTGAAAATGAATAATTGGTTTGGTTTGCAGAAAATACAAACCAAATATACTAGATTTCTGTAAAATATGTACTATACTATTGTTGACACTAAAAAATGTGGCTGGCCAGGCAAGTCAACTCTTGACTGGACAAACAAATCAAGACGTGACTGGACAGGTCAGGCAGAGCATAACTGGATGGGTCAGTTAGGAGTATCATTTGGATGAGCCAAACAAGTGCAACTAGGCCAAGTAAGCAAATCAGGCCAGGTAGCCTCCAATAGAACTTCGAGCAAGTCAGAGAAGCAACTAGCCAGGAGTTTGACTTCGGTCAGGATACCTTCTATCTTCAAAGAAGTTGGTTATTTAGGCGATAATGCACGGATTTCTCTCTAAAGAATCCTCCACATTGCCATTAACAATCATGGGGCAGAGAAGAATAGCCACACTCACCGTTTTCTCCACTTTCAGTCATGGAGGTGTGACCTAGAAACTTGGGGACGAAGGAATCTTGCATATAAAAGTTAGAAGATGAACAAAAAAAAGGAGGAATCAAGAAATTATCTCAAGAGCATATTTCATTCTTTAATTTCATTTAGAAGATTATTTTACGGCTTTTCTTTATAGTTTTTCCTTCAAATTTATGTACTTTTACAGCTTTCAGTTAATTCCAGTCAAGTCTTTCTTTCAAATTATTGAGAGCTTGTGCTCTCAAGGTTATTACTTTGGTCCCCAATTCATTATTTCTAATGCACACTGGATTATTGCATTCACTTCACACATTGAGCTTGCTTGGAGGCTTTTTAAAGTGCTCCAAGGAACCCTATTGCTTGATCTTGAACTTCTTGCGCGACTTCGCAGAAATAGTTACACAGAAGAAGTAATAAAAAGTGTGGAATACTTGACTGGCCAAGTGTTATCTTCGGCCAATCTAATCATAGATAAATTCTTCCAGCCAGTAAATTCCAAATTCAACACCTCTTTTTTGGCACGCCCAATGGGACTACTAAGTGTAGGTTCCAATGAATGCAATTATAATCTGGTCGCATAATCAGTTGGATGGAAGGATATTCAGGTGAAAATCCCAGTCGGTCGAAAGGTGCACCTCAATCATTAGCGGGAGTTGAGGCTTTTACATCTCTTTCGGTCATGCAACAATACTTTGATGAAAATATAGATGAGTTGCTTTAAAGTCTAATGTAGAAGATGGTGACCATCTTTAAACTAGTACTGCAAAATAAGGTACTTATAATAACGAAAAGACTCCGGCCAGTATCCAGTCCAGTCTATTAAGCTACTCTGCAGGGGCAGAGGGTGATGTGTACGAATTTGGGTATAAAAAAATCATAAAAAAATAAGCACATTCCCAATCAAGTTTAAATTAAAACGTTAACCCCAAATTACACATATGAGCAAGCGTACTCATCATTAAGCATAGCATAGGGTTTAAAACGAGTATCGATCCTCAAGGAACAAGTATGCAGTAATCACTTTTCTTTCATTGTTTAATTGACTCAATAAAGTGAAAAAGAATAAAAAGAAAAATAAAATAAAATAAAAGAATATATACATGTCAATGATGGAGAATTATGTAACTCAAACTATTATTTTGACAAACATGACCTTAAAGTACCCAATCATTATCATAACTAATCATTCTCTTGGCATCATGAAGGATTAAGATAGATTCACTTCTTTTCCAATCCATGAAATCACTATCTTCTAGACAAATTAACATCACATATCTTGTCTCAAATAATTCACTCAAAAGATGCATTAAATACAATCCTTGATTAAATCCCCATATCCTGGCAAATTTAAAACATGAAATTAACCAATGAATTCATATCCTATCAGACATCAAGTAACCTTTAATTACCCAGTTCTTAGCAATTAACCCCTTTTCCAAGCAAGTTAATAGACAACAAATATGAAATTAATGAATTGAGACCACCATCAACCCATTTTCCAAGCAAGTTAATAGAAAGAAATAACAAATTAATCTCATAATTAGCATAAGTAATTAAATACCAAGAATAACAATTAATTAATCAAAAGATCAAAGTAACTTTAAAAATCATGAATACCGAAAATAATGTCAAATTATAATAAAACAATTAATACATCATTGTTCAAGAAAAGAAAATAAAGTTAAAAGAAAGCACTCATAGACAAACCTCATTCTTCTTCTTTCGTAGACTCTGTTGTACAATCCTCATTGATTTGATGAATTCCTCCTTGAACTTTAGTGATTTTGTGTTTTGCTCCTTGAATTCATACATTTGACTTGTGTTTTTCCTCTATTTATAGGCTTTAGAAGTGCCTAAATTCGTCCCTTTGGGGTTCTTGGCCGAATAGAAGTAAGAAAATACCAAAACTCTGAAAATTGCCAAAAATGCACACAAAAATCGAGGCACCACCTGTACCAGTGCACAGCCGGTACCACTTGTCCTACCTAGGGCCGGCACCGGTTGCATTCTGTCTCTCTATCTGTTCACTGATTTTTCTCGATTTTCTTGCCAAGTTCTTCTAGGTCGCAGCTGGCACCACCTCTGGGCTCCTAATCGGTGCCGGCTGTGTTCTGTTCAGCCCCTGTTTCGTCGGGTTTTATCGTCTCGAAGTATGTGCCAACAGCACGTGGCCGGCGCTACCTCTCCTGTCTTGGCCGGTGCCGCCTCTAGTCTGTTTAGCGACAATTTTGCCTTATTTTACCCCTAAAATCTGAAATAATGTACAAAATATATTTTCAAGGGTAAAATCTCAAATATGAAGGAATATGACCAGTTATTACACAAAATGTATCACAAAATGGCCTCAAATAACTAGGAAATATATGACTAATTTAGGCCTTATCACATCAGAGGCGGCGCCAATTATGTTTTGTTCAGCCTTTATTTCACAGATTTTTTATTACCTCGAAGTACGTGCCAATAGCACATGGCCGGCGCCGCCTCTTGTCTGTTTACCGACGATTTTGCCTTATTTTACTTCTAAAATCTGAAATAATGCATAAAATACCTTTCCAAAGGTAAATTCTCAAATATGAAGGAATATGATCAGTTATTGCACAAAATGTATTACAAAATGTCCTCAAATAACTAGGAAATATATGACTAATTTAGGCCCTATCAGAGGGTAAGTTAAATTTCTAGACAGCCGGTGCCTCCAGCACAACTACAGTACGGTAGGATGACAATAGCTCACTCGGATCACTTCGTGAGAACAAAATAGATACCTCTGGTAGAGAACTTAAACCTGGTGATTGGTGCATTGTCATCATCTATGACCTGTCCTTACACAGATGTCTAGTCGCCTGTACATTATGGAATAGAGGCCTGACAACTAGTTTACTTTGAGGGGAAACAATCAATGTATGCTGAGAGACATTGACCAATATGCTCCGCAGGTTAGTATCCAATAACTGAACTAAGGGGTAATGCAGTAGCGAGATCCTTCATACTAGTTGAGGTAGTTGGACCATTCTATAGTACTATTCTAGGTAGCCAATTGACATATACTATAGCACAACAAGTAGGAAATCCTATAGTAGGAGGCTATGCATGACCAGCCGCAGTTCCTGTGCCAACTTAGCTAAGAATACCGGCCGAACAGTTCCCACAGGTCGCCTCAACTTTGCAGACCTATTAACTAAGGAGCATTGTCTAGTCACAACATCCTAGAGTTCAACAACAAGTGGATTCGAATGCAATAGCCGATGTTTTGAGAAAACAATTCAGTTTAACAATCACTGGAGCAGAGAAAGCTGCCTACTAGAAGCCTTATCTTGTGCGGATAGACTTAATGTTGACTTTTCCCAAAGGTTTCAAGGTTCCAGACTTCACCACTTTTGGGAGATGATAGCAAGACCATCATGGAGCATATCAGTAGATTCCCTGTCCAATTTAGTAAGGTAAACATAAGTGAATGATATAAATTACATCTTTTTCCATTATATTTCATTGACCAGTCATACTTTTATTTGGTATTCCAATCTATTACCTCTATTCAAAACTGGTTTGAAATGGAAAGGATTTTTCATGAAAGGTTCTCACTACAAGAAAATGATACATTTACAACAAAACTTTAGTTAGGAAAACAATTTTGTCCCTAAAAGTATCCTTTAGTGAGGAAAATTTTTCTTTAACGACAAAAACTTTTTGTCACTATTGATTAAGACCTTCGATGACAAAAATTTTATTTCTTAGCTAAAAGTGATGGCTTTAGCTAGGAAATAAGTGTGATATATCATCACCGACGGAAATTCATTTTCGAGCTAAAAATATTAACTTTTATCACTATTAACTATACTTTTAGCGATAAAATTCATATTTATTAATTAATACCTGTCTTTAAATTTTTAAATATTTACAGCAAAATCCTAAAAATTTTGTATAATTACAAAATGACCTAAAAAATTTATAAATTGGTCCCTAAATTTTAAAATATTTATAATATGACCCTAAAAAATTGTATAAATTGATCCCTAAATTTTTAAATATATAATACATGACCCCAAGTTTTACAACTTGATCCTTAAATTTTGTAGAATTATAAAATGATAACAAAAAATTTATAAATTAGTCTTTAAATTTTAGAATATTTAAAATATAATGCCAAAAATTTTACACATTAGTCCCTAAATTTTTAAATATTTATAGATGCATTATATTTTGGGATGATTTATAGAAATTAAGGTAGATTATGTGGCAAAACATGTCTTATTTTCTTCAAATTTGGTTATAATACATTTTATAACAAATTTAATAAATTTAACGGTTCGATCATTAATTTGATATGTCTATCCTTTTAAATGCGTTAGGTTTTTGATATTTTTATAATGATTATGCAAGATTAGGTGGTAAAATATGTCCTATTAACTTCAAATTTGTTCATAATATGTTTATTAGGAATTTAAAATCTAACGGTTGGATCGTTAATTTAATATGCCTATATTTGTAAATGGGTTTAGCTTTTGAATATTTTTATAGAGATTATACTAGATTACGTGGCAAAACGTATTCAATTACCTTTAAATTTGGCCATAATAATTATTTTATAGTGATTTTATCAAATCTAACTGTTAGATTGTTAATATGATATGTTTATTTTTCTAAATGTGTTAGGTTTTTTGTATTTTTATAAAGATTATGGTAGATTCTGTGCCAAAATATATTCGATTACCTTAAAATTTGGTCATAATTTTTTTTTAGCGATTTCAACAAGTCTAACAGTTGGATCGTTAATTTGATATATTTATCTTTGTAAATGTATTTAGGTTTTGGGTATTTTAATCGAAATTGTACTAGATTATGTGACAAAACATATCCGATTATCTTTAAATTTTGTCATAATACTTTTTTTTAGTAATTTTATTAAATTTAACGGTTGGATCATTAATTTGATATGCCTATTTATGTAAATTTGTTATGATTTCGGCAATTTTAAAGAGAATATACTAAATTTTGTGGTAAAACATATCTAATTACCTTTAAATTTAGTCATAATACATTTTTTAATGATTATATCAAATCTGATGGTTGGATCGTTAATTTGATATTCATATTTTTCTAAATGTGTAAGGTTTTTGGTATTTTTATAGAGATTATGCTAGATTCTATACCAAAACATATCTGATCACCTTTAAATTTGGAAATAATTTTTTTTTAGTGATTTTATCAAATCTAATGGTTGGATCATTAATTTGATATACTTATCTTTGTAAATGTATTAGATTTTGGGCATTTTAATAGAAATTGTACTAGATTATGTGACAAAACATATCTAATTATCTTTAAATTTGTTCATAATACCTTGTTTAGTGATTTTATCAAATCTAATGGTTGGATCATTAATTTGATATACCAATTTATATGAATATGTTAGATTTTTGTCATTTTTAAAAAGATTATACTAGATTGTGTGGCAAAACATATCCAATTATCATTAAATTTGGTCATAATACCTTTTTAATAATTTTATCAAATTTAATAGTTGGATCGTTAATTTGATATGCCTATCTTTCTAAATGTGTAAGGTTTTCAGTATTTTTATAGAAATTATGCTAGATTCTATACCAAACCATATCTGACTACATTTAAATTTAGTCTAAGATTTTCAACATTTTTATAGAGATTATGCTAGATTTTGTACCAAAACATATCTGATTATCTTTAAATTTGGTCATAAAATATTTTTTTAATCAATTTTATCAAATTTAATAGTTGGATCGTTAATTTGATATGCCTATCGTTTTAAATACATTAGGTTTTGGGCATTTAAATAGAGCTTGTGCTAGATTATGGGACAAGACATATCCAATTGCCTTTAAATTTGCTTATAATACTATTTTTAGTGGTTTTATCAAATCCAATAGTTGGATGTTAGATTGACATGCCTATTTTTGTAAGTGCTTTAGGTTTTTAGCATTTTTATATATATTATGTTAGATTATGTAGCAAAAAATATCCGATTACTTTCAAATCTGTTAAAATTAACTTTTTAAAATAATTTTAGTATATTTAATAGTTAGATCGTTAATTTGATATGTTTATTTTTGTATATATATATATATATATGTATGTATGTATACATATATAAATACATATTTATATATATTAATATATATATACTCACACACAAGCATAAATAAATATGTTTATTTGTATGTATATATAAACATATAATAAATATGTTTATTTATATGAATATGTATGTGTATATATATATATATATATATATATAAATACATATATATATATATATATATATATATATTAATATATATATACTCACACACAAGCATAAATAAATATGTTTATTTGTATGTATATATAAACATATAATAAATATGTTTATTTATATGAATATGTATGTATATATATATATATATATATATATATATATATGTAATATATACATATATATATACACACATATTCATAAATATATAAATTTATGAATATGTATGTATGTATGTATGTATGTATGTATGTATGTATGTATGTATGTATGTATGTATGTATGTATGTATGTATGTATGTATGTATGTATGTATGTATGTATGTATGTATGTATGTATGTATGTATGCATGCATGAATGCATGCATGCATGTATGTGTGAATATATTAACATATGAATATTTGAATATATATTGGTTCCTGAATTTTTTATATTTTCAAAATGACCCTAAATAAAATTTAAAATTTTCTTTGAATTCTTTAATATTTATAAAATGACCTCCCAAAATTTTACAAATTAGTCACTAAATTTTTAAATATTTATTGTATGACTATAAATTTTTTTTTTGATTAGTCAGTAAATTTTTAAATATTTACAACATGATCTCCAATTTTTTTTTTGCAATTATTCCCTAATATATATGTGTGTGTATATAAGTATGTGTGTGTGTGTGTGTGTATGTATGTATGTATGTATGTATTTAAAATGCGTAATAAATAAATAAATTACTATTAAATTTATCCAAGTGTACTTAGATGACCAAGTTATTGCATATTATTGAATAATATGTATTGATAGTAAATTTATATGATATTTTTGTTTTGTTTTATATATATATATATGTAGTATATACATATATGTTTATTAATATTTTTATATATGTGCTGTATATATATGTATATCTGTGGGTGATACACACACACACACACACACATGCATATATATTTGTAGAAAATATAATGTATGATTTTTTTTTCTAATTGATTTGTCTATATAAAATTATTTAATAAAATCAATAATATAATTTATTAAAAATGATGACATAATTAACAGTATATAAACTTTTAAAATTATATAAATATACAAAATAACTAATTATATTAAATAATTTGTTTTAATAGTAAACTTAATATGATTATTATATTTTGTTATAGTACTAATGTTAAAAAAAATTTAAATAGAACTTAAAAAATAATTTAAGTAAAGAAAGAGGATATAACCAAACATGGAGTTTGGCCAAGAGGTTGAGTGCGTGCATTGCATTCCTGTAGGACCAAGGTTCGAATCACGCAGCGCTTGAATGCTCCAATTAATTGGAGTGGTGCAATCTAGTATGGGGGGTTCACATGGACCAAGCAATAAGAAGTAGTAAGGTGTGGTGTGGTGTGTGCTCCGATTATCCCTTTGGCAAGGAAATATTTGGTCGCCATTGACCTTTTTTGGCGATGAGATTTTTTTGTCACAAAAGATAATGTATTTTCTTATCACCACATTTAATTTTTTAAATAAAATTATATTTTTAGCGAAGAAATTTTAACTACAAAACTTTTTTGTCACTGGGTTTACATGGACCAAGTAATAAGAAGTAGTACGGTGTGGTACATGCACCGGGTATCCCTTTGGCAAGGAAATATTTGGTCATCAATGTAAAGATTTTTGTCACCATTGACCCCTTTTTGGTGACGAAAATTTTTATATTGGCAATGAATTTTTTTTTGGTTACAAAAGATAATATATTTTCTCACCACCACATTTAATTTTTTACATAAAATTATATTTTTAGCTAAGAAATTTTAGCGACAAACACTAAAAATATCATCAGCGAAAAAACTAAAACCTTTGTTGACAAAATATTCTTACCTTTAGTTAGGAAGTTTTTCCTAGCACTTTGGTGACAAAATAAAAACTTTTGTCGCCAAGATGCTTTGGCGATGGTGCTTCAATGAAAAAGCGGAGAGGAAGGGAATTATATTGCAGAAGGACTTTAGCTAGGAAATTATGGTCTTTAGTTAGGATTTTTTTTTTTTTTTTGTCATGAAAGGGTATTTTTTTTGTAGTGTCTACCGGTCTCAACCAGACTCAGTGGCTGATCTTTTAGCCATCAAACAAAAGGCTGGTGAGACTATTACTGATTTTTTGGAAAGGTTCAGCAGTTGAAAGGAAAGTATTAGACACTCTTACCGTAATCAAAATATAGACATATTATTGTTGATCAGATGAATTCTTCATTAAGGGAGGCCTTAATTCTATACAACTTTTTTTATTTTTCACAAGTGGCTTCATATGCAGCAAGAGTTAAGTAGGCCATCAAAGATAAAAAAGCATGACAAGGGGTAAAGTTCTAGAAGGGGCCAACCATATCAACAAGACGGTCACAAAAAAAAAAAAAAAGAAGTTATGGTAGTGATGACCAATTCGGAGCACTAGCAAGTGTACTAGATTTCATTTATAGCAATAAGGTCGTCCCACAGAGATTAGAATTAAAACTTCTTCCAATGAAATTAATCCTAACTTGAATTAGAAGAAAATAAAGAATTCAATGATTGTGGCTTTGAGAATTAAATTTAAATAACTAGACTAGCACTTCTTCCTGAATAAAGGTATAATGAGATGATCTAAGGCACCTGATTTCACTAGACTAACTCTTATATTACCAACATGACCCAAAATGCTAGAGTGTACCTTATCAGTTAATCAATGTCCAGAATTAACCAATATCCTCTTTCAATGTATATTAATTCTATTCCTCCAAATAACCCAACTATATGTCTATGTTGAATTCAATTCAAAGGAACGCATTCAAGGATATGACATTATAATGATCACACAAATCATGCAAATATATTTCTATTTCACATGTAATTTGTGGTCTGATTACCCTTCCTAATTAACTATGTCATCTTTCGAATTTTCCTAGTTAATGATAAATGAATCGGAATGGTGATCAGGCGTTCAATTGCTTTGAGTACAATAATCAGGCAAAGACTTAGCAACACCCTTCAAATAACGGAATCACGAGATAATATAATAATCAATACTAGCTACATCAAGGCCTTAGAATAAAAACTTAATACATAATCGAAGATAAATTCAAGAACAAATTAAAAGAGAAAGTATGAGAAAACATCACAGTATACTAATACAATCTCCAAGTTTGTCCACGAGTAATCTCTAATACGTGTCCAACAATGGAAGACCCCCTCAAAATTACAACCAAAATACTCTAGGAAGATAATACCTAAAGCTAATGTTAAAAGAATCTGAACAAAATTCATCCCTAATGGCTTCTTCCCCCCAAATTCGCTCTTTTTCGGCTTTTATCTTCACAGCAACACGTTGGAGAGTTCAATCTAGCGCCGGATTTAACTCTCCTCTGGAAATCTTCCAAAATTTACTTCTTCAACCCCGCAACTTGTATGTTCTTTCATTCAAGTCCCTAGAAAAATCAAATAGCCACAAAAAGGAGTAAATTGTCCAAATAAACCTCACATTGCATTAAAGTATAACATGATCTATCTAAAAGTCACCCAAAATATTCAATGCAATATCACTACATCAAACTCCCCCACACTTAGATGTTTGTTTGTCCCCAAGCGGAACCAGGTTTAAATCAAATTATAAACACAAATGGGTGTCAAGATCATAGCTCAAATATATCTCCAGTATATGCTAATAAAAACAAATGTTCAAGTACTCTTCATAACGAATGCAAGACTTGTGTTAGTGAATTTGAACCCCGTAGTGCAAAATAATTACTCAACAATGTTCTCAAGGCATTCAAAGATTTAAGTTTAAACAGAAGATGCATTCTATAGGCTTACTGTTCACACACTCTCTCAACTAATTGAGACATCTCATGATTCCACTTAGATCATGTAGGACTTTACCGCTTGTAATGTAAGGCTAGGGAATTGGCTAACAATCGAAAGATATAAGATGACAACAAACAGAGAGAAGAGAGCTTACAAGAAAAATATGATAACAAAACATAGCAAAAACTCCAATCCTTCGCTTGCCCCAATACATACCAACATTCAATTCCCAAATCCTCATACCATAATAGAGATGTATGCTAAGCACTCTTTGTATCCTCACCATTACACTTGTTGCCAAACCTTTAGGATTATGACAATTCATTACCATGACGACCTTACAACTTGCCTAGAACAACACTTATGCTCTTTTTTCTTTTTTCTTTTTTTTTCTTCTCTTTTTTTTCAAATAACTGCTGTTTGTTTGTTTTTTTTTTTAACATCTTTTCTCTCTTTTTTTTTTCAACATTTACACAAGATACACAAGGTCACCCAAGATACACACGATCCATAATGGCAGTACATTTCCAATTCTAACTGCCTACATAGCACTGAATATGGCCCCAAAGATAATAGTACTTAAGGCAAACCAAGGCTAGCAACCCAACAAAACATACAGTGTAAACTAATCCTGATATTCCCTCAACATCTTTCTACTTAAAGCTGTAATGTTCTGTCACAAACCTGTACCCATGGAGTAATGAAAGAATTATAATATGAATCAAGCCCTCACAAGGAAATAATAGGTCAATATGTTCACTAGTTTATGAAAGAATTAAATACATTTAGGCACAAAAAGTGTGCTAGGGATAATTCATAAGGCAAGCTTGAAAGGCTCAAACTGTCAAAAGAAGGCCTGTGACTGTTGTTTCTAAGTAAAATCATGAATGCCTTCTTATTTCGCCTCGAGAGGTATTTAAGTAAGTTCTAGAAGCATCACAGGATAAGTTTCAGGAAAAACTACCTTGAAAATAATGTCAAGCAATTGCATACACTACATGAGTCCATGGTGCTTAAAAAAAAAATCATGCATAAGTCATAAAAAGTATAGAACAAATGTTTTATCAACACAACCCAGACACATATATCAAGATGATCTTGAAGCCATTCAAAAAATCATTATGGGACAAACATCTTGAGGTGGCACACCCATGAGTATAAAGTACCAACCACCCAGAAGATAACAATAATCAAGCACATGAACATGCAATGCTGCCCTCACATTGAAGGTGAGCAGTGTCCCCACTGATAGCAAGTAAAGCAAAAAGAACAGAAAAGAAAGAAACACAAAGAAAAATAGACTTCCCTGGTCTCAAGGGCATGAAGCAAGAGGGCATTAGGCCTTGCAACCAGCAACCTCGTCGGACCCGAAATCCGAATCGGAATTAGCAGTGCTATCTGAGCCAGCTGCCGCATCAGTGGAAACGTGAGGGGAGCCCCTAAGAGGGGCACCCCGAAAAGTATGCTGGTAAAGGCGGGTAAGCAGACGCTCTTGGTGATCCAAATAGGTGACAATTTGCTGTTGTCCTTGTTGGAGTTGTAGAAGGAGAGCCTGCACATGTCTCAAAGAAATAGCCAAATCAGCAGGGACAAGAGAAGAACTAGTACACGGAGCTAGGGGAACATGAGGAGTAGGAGCAGGGGCAGTAGATGAAGATGGTACAGATGGCGGTGGAGCCCTAGAAGGAACGGGATGCTCTTTATAGTGCCAAGCACCAGTAACGGAGCGGGAATAGCCCAAACTAGAGATACTAGCCATAATCAGGACATCGGAAGAAGTGGTGTCCTCTTTGAATTCTCCAGTGACTTCAATGTTAGAAACCTCAAAGAGCTGAGAGAGAAGACGAGGAAAACATAAAGCCTTGGTAGGGCTGGCAGCGCGGGCAGAAGCGAGTATTTCACGGACAAGCACACTACCAGGAGGAGTAGGGGCCGCACCCATACCATCGAGAAGCTTATATAGGATATAGACATCACAATTCCTAATCTTATTAAGGTTACTAGCACAAGGCATAACATTAAAGCTCACAGGATAAGCGAGAAGGCGATGAGTGAGACTGAGGTCATGTGCATGAACAGTGGCTCGGTCAGGATTGGAAGGGCGAGGAGTGACTTGGGCACCTAACTGGTCAAGAGTGGAAAGAAGACTGAAGCTTAAATCAGTATAGACCCGATCAGTACCAAAGTGAATGTCCTCACCATCATTTGCAAAGTGAAAGACATTGGCGAGAGCGGACCGGGACACGATTAGGGGAACGCCCTTAACACTAGAGTGTATCTCAGTGACCTGGATACCTTTATCCTCAATGTTAGTATAAAATTAACGCACCAACTCAGGGTAATAATAAGGGGGAAGACGGAGAAGTGGTTCCCACCCTAAACGGCAAAAAGGAGCAAGCAAATGAAAAGAGGCATCAACCTTAGAGTGGATGGTTTTCTCAATAATCAACTTGCAGCGTTTGCGTTTCTCATACCACAGAAGACTATCCTTATTCTGAAAATGACCACACGAGAGACCGGTGGGGTAGAGGAAGAAGGGGGAGGACGTTAAACTGTGGCTTGTTTACGTCTAGCCCCGGCCCCACTAGCCATGACAAGGCGAAAGGAAAACAAAAGGAAAGAGAACAGAGGTGCACAAGGGCCACCAGTCAACAACACTAGAACAGAAAACAACCAAATAAACTGGGTAGAGAACCTATGTCACAAGCATAGCAACGCTGCCCCACAACCACTAGTGTAAGTTAAGAAATTGCCAAAAGTGTCCCCACGAAATAGGCAAAACAAAAAATAGAGGGAGCAAAAAATTAGTAAACTAGTAAACCACGCACAGACTCCCCACACACAGAAGTAAACCAGTAATTGATAAATTAGTCAGTCACTACCCAACACGAGCACAAGAGGAAAGATGGCAGAATAAACAAAAACAAGAGTACCCGAGACGATAGAGAAACCCATAGTCACAGAGGCGGCACAGTCAGCACCAAGGTCAACAGGCGGTAGTAGAATGGCGGTGGTGACTATGAATACCGCAACCCGAGCAGCTTTGGAGATGGGTAGCGAATCACGGAAGGAACACCAGTGCCAAGAAGAATGTGCGTAGGATTACAGGCGCCGGAATGAAGGAGACTTCATGGCTGCGAATTAGTGCCAAAAGGAAGAAAAGAGGACTGCAAACCGAGTAGGATCGGGCGCCGATTTGAACGCATGCTTATTTCGACGCTGGACTCAGCCTCTTCCGGTACTGGAAACTCTCTGATCGTATGAAGGGATGTGTGGCACCTAAGCCGGCGCGGGATTTGATGAAAACCAGCGATGGAATTTTTCTGGACAACCTCGGCTCATGAACCCGGCATGGGATTTGATGAAAATCGGCGCCAAAATTTTTTTGGACAACCTCGGCTCATCACGAACCCGGCGAGGGATTTGATGAAAATCGGCGCCGGAAAATCGCTGGTGAAACACTGGAAGGGAAAAGAAGAGGAAAATGAAAAGGAAGGGATAAAATGCAAGAAGAAATAAATAAATAAATAAAAGAAACTAGAGTAAAATGAAAATTAATGAATGACTCGAAAAAAAAACACAATATGCAGTAGGATGCAAACCAAGAAAGGAGAACCTTTCTTATGGAGTAGCATCATCCATTCTTTATTTAAGGACGCCTTACTTGGACCAGATTACATCAATGTAGGAAGTAAGTAACTCACTGTATTCTTGGCTAGATTATCACCAAAATAATGCTTGAGCCTTTGTCCATTCACTTTAAATGTGCCCTTAGAGCCATCAGAAAGCTCAACTGCACCATAGGGCGATACGTTAGTGATAGTGAATAGGCCAGACCATCTAGATTTAAGCTTACCCGGGAAGAGTTTAAGCTGCGAATTATATAGTAAAACTCGTTGTCCAACTTCAAACTGGCGCCGCATAATGTTCTGGTCATGAAGCCGCTTAGTGTGTTCTTTGTAAAGGCGGGTGTTCTCATAGGCTTCCAGGCGAAGTTCTGCCAGCTCATTCAATTCCAATGCTCGTTGTTCACCTGCAGCTTTCAGATCACAATTTAAACGCTTTAAAGCCCAAAAAGCTCTGTGTTCCAATTCAATGGCAAGTGGCAAGGTTTTCCAAACACTAGACGATATGGGGTCATACCTAAGGGAGTCTTAAATGTAGTCCTATAAGCCCATAATGCATCATCTAATTTTAAAGACCAATCAGTGCGTGAGGTATTAACAGTCTTTTCAAGAATCCTCTTGATTTCCCTATTAGACACCTCTACTTGACCACTTGTTTGAGAGTGGTATGGCGTGGCTATGCGATGAGTAACTCCATACTTCTTCAGTAATTTGTCCAGTTGCTTATTAATGAAGTGGGTGCCCTCATCACTGATCAGTGCTCGAGGTGTATCGAACCGACTAAAAATATTTCGTTGAAGAAATTTTACCACCACTTTAGCATCGTTGGTTGATGTAGCAATAGCTTCTACCCATTTGGAAACATAGTCAACAGCCACTAAGATATACTCATTGGAAAACGATTTAGGGAACGGGCCCATGAAGTCTATGCCCCAAACATCAAACAATTCTACCACAAAAATATTTGTTAGAGGCATCTCATTCCGCTTAGATATGTTTCCACTCTGTTGGCACCTATCACAAGAAAGAATAAAGTTATAACAATCCTTATATAGAGTGGGCCAATAAAATCCAGATTACAATATCTTTATTGCTGTTCTTGTAGGACCAAAATGTCCTCCAACATCTCTAGTGTGGCAATGATAAAGTATGTCATGCACTTCGACCTCAGGAATACATTGCCAGATCACATTATCAGCACAGACTTTGTAAAGGAAAGGCTCATCCTAAAAGTAATGGCGAACATCAGAAAGGAATTTTTTCTTTTGTTGATAACTCAACTCAGGGGGTAGAATGTTACTGGCGAGGTAGTTTGCAAAATCGGCATACCAGGGGGTGCTAGATGGCAATAGTACAAAGAGATGCTCATTAGGAAAACATTCATTAATTGGAACCACCTCATGGACTTGAGTCAGCCTAGACAGATGATCAGCCACGACATTTTTGGAACCCTTTTTATCCCGAATTTCCAGATCAAACTCTTGTAGTAACAGAATCCATCTAATAAGTCGTGGCTTGGCATCATCTTTTGCAAATAAGTACTTTAATGCAGCATGATCAGTGTACATTATAACATGTGAGCCGATGAGATAAAAGCGAAATTTATCATATGCAAAGACTACAACCAATAATTCTTTTTCGATGGTAGTATAATTTTGCTGGGCTGCATTCAAGACACGACTAGCATAATAAATGACCCAAAATATCTTGTCTTGTCTTTGGCCTAACATTGCTCCAACGGCTACATCACTAGCGTCACACATGATCTCAAACAGCAAGCTCCAACTAGTGCGGTCACAATAGGTGCAGAGATGAGCTTTTCCTTCAACCTTTTGAATGCCTACAAACAAGTTTCATCAAAATGGAAAGAAACATCCTTAACTAATAACTCACATAAAGGTTTAGGGATGAGAGAGAAATCTTTTATGAAATGTCTGTAAAACCCTGCGTGTCCCAAAAAACTCTGAACATCCTTGACTGTCACAGGAGGAGGCAGTCATTCAATCACTTCAATTTTTGCACGATCAACCTTAATTCCTTGAGCGGAAACCTTGTGCCCAAGTACTATCCCTTCTTGTACCATAAAATGACATTCTCCCAATTAAGAACCAGGTTAGTCTCTTCACAACGCTTCAGAATCAAGGTCAAGTTATCTAAACAATAATCAAAGGAGTTACCAAAGACAGAGAAATCATCCATAAACACTTCAATACATTTTCAATGTAATCTGAAAATATGGCCATCATGCATCTTTGAAATGTAGCGGGGGCATTACATAATCCAAAGGGCATCCTCCTATATGCAAAAGTACCATACGGGCATGTAAATGTAGTTTTTTCTTGATCCTCTGGGGCAACGACAATTTGATTGTACCCCAAATATCCATCTAAAAAATAATAGAATTCTTGGCCTGCCAACCTCTCTAACATTTGGTCAATAAATGGGAGAGGAAAATGGTCCTTCCTGGTAGAAGAGTTCAATTGTCTATAGTCAATACAAACTCTTCATCCCGTAATAGTCCTTGTAGGGATTAATTTATTATTCTTATTCTGGACTACAATAAACCCCCATTTCTTAGGAATTACCTACACAGGACTTACCCATGTAGAGTCAGAGATAGGATAGATAATACCTACTGCCAGAAGTTTCAAAATGTCAGCCTTAACAACCTCCTTCATGTTAGGATTTAAACGCTTTTGGGGTTGAACTTTGGCATTGAAAATCTCTTCCATGTTGATCTGGTGCATACAAACTGCAGTGCTGATGCCCCAAATATTAGCTATGGTCCATCCTAGGGCTTTCTTGTGAGCCCTTAACACTCGCATCGGCTTCTTCTCTTGCGTACCTGTCAAAGATGCAGCAATAATGATAGGTAAATCATATGTGCCTTTCAGAAATGCATATTTCAAATGAGGGGGAAGAGGTTTAAGTTCAAGTTTAGGTGGCTACTCAATGGATGGCACGTGCCTCTCCATACTCTTCCCCAAGTCTTCATATTGCCCTTTTTTATAGGAAGGATAGAGAGGGATGGCATCAAGATATAAGATATATCCATTCATTTCCTCAAGTACATCTGGTCCCTTACTTCCCTCCTGTTGGCACAACTCTGAAAAGTCATTAGATATATTCTCTCTTACCATCTCAGAATCACTAGGATAACTAGAATTAATGAAATAACAAGAATCACTTTCAGTAGGATACTTCATGGCTTTGTACACGTCAAAAGTGACCTCTTCCTTATTAACTCTCAGGATCACCTTACCTTGTTGCACATCTATCAGCATTCGCCCTGTAGCTAGGAAAGGTCTTCTTAAAATTAAAGGCATCTCCTTATCCTCTTCCATATCTAGGACAACAAATTAGCGGGAAATATAAATTTATCCACCTTTACCAACACGTCTTCAATTACCCCCCAAGGATAGATTATTGTCCTATCTGCTAATTGTAATGACATGTTAGTGGGTTTTACCTCCCCAATTCCTAACTTCTTGAAAATAGCTAAAGGCATTAGGTTTATACTAGCACCCAGATCACACAATGCCTTTCTGAATTGCAATTGTCCAATATTGCACGGGATAGTAAAATTCCCTTGATCTTTCATCTTTTGAGGTAGCTTCCTTTGTAGAACTGCAGAACACTCTTTTGTTAGCATCACCGCTTCATAATCTTCAAGCCTTCGCTTGTGAGTGAGGGTGTCCTTCAAAAACTTAGTGTAACTCGGCATTTGCTCCAATGCTTCTGCAAAAGGAATGTTAATATTCAATTTTTTAAAAACTTCAAAAAATTTAGAGAATTTTTTTGTCCATGCTCTGCTTCTGGAGTCTCTGTGGAAATGGAATTTGTGCAACATAAGGTTGAAGAGGTGCGATAGGTTCAGGGTTCCCCTATTTAGAATCAAACTCCTTAGATATGTTTAATGTTGCCCCTTTCCTACCATCTGCTGATTCTCTTTTCTTTTGTTCCACCTCTTGGAGTGGCTTACCACTGCGAAGAGTTACTGCATGGATTTGCTCTTTAGGGTTTTTCTTAGTGTCACTGGGCAACTTCCCTTGAGTTGTTTCCCTTATCACTCCTGCAAATTGCCCCATTTGAACTTTCAAATTGTGGATGGAAGCTTGATTGGTCTGAGCCACTTGATCGATTTTCGCCTCCAGCTTAGATAAGTATTGCAATATAGCATCTTCAAACTGTGGCTTTTTCTCCTGAGTAGGTGGAGGTTGTTGTGGAGGGTGTGATTAAGCTTGCTGAAATGGTGCTCTATTCTGTTGGAAACCCGGAGGTACTCCTTGCCTTTGCATATTTTGATCTCTCCAAGCAAAATTGTGATGGTTCCTCCATCCTGGATTATATATGTTTGAAAATGAGTCATTCCTTTGGGAAGGTCCTTGTCGCTGAGCTCCCATATAATTCGCTTCCTCCAACATAGACGGGTAGTTCCAAGTATTCATACACAGATTAGTAGTATGCCCGTGCAATCCACAAAGTGCACATACTTCTCGAGTGCTGCTTCCTTCTCTTGACATCAACAGGCTAACTTGGTTAGTTAGTTTTGCTAATTTTGAAGCAATGTCAAGTTGTGTGTGGATCTCATGAACTACAGCTCTTCTTCCTCTCATGGCCTTTTGCTGAGAATTTCTTGCTAAATTCTCATAGATACTTTGTAGCTCTTGAGCATTCTTATCTCCTGGGTATCCACTTGCAGCAGTATCCACCAATGTCTGACACATAGGAGTTAGTCCTTCATAAAAAAAATGAGTGATTAACAAGAGAGAAAAACCATGGTGAGGACACTGAGTTAATAACAATTTAAATCTGTCCCATGCTTCATGAAATGCTTCTCCTTCTCTTTGTGTGAAGAACTAATCCTGCTTCTATAGTCTATAGTCTTTTGAAACGAATAATATTTGAACATAAATGTCTCATAGACCTCGTCCCAAGTGCTCATGGATCCTTCAGGTAAACTTAGTAGCCACTGTCTCACACCCCCCCTTTAAACAATACGGAAAGCATCTGAGCCTGAGTTCCTCTTTGAATAGATTGTTCAAGGGGAATGTTTGAATTGTACTGTAGAATTCACGCAAAAATCCCAAGGCATCCTCAGCTCCCAATCCATTAAAAGTTGGAAGTAGATGGAGATGGAAGTTTTTCAACTCATAGTTCCATGCAGTATTGCCGAGCCGAATACATGGCGGATTTGTAGCAATGGTGGGCATGTGTAAATCTCTCAATCTAGGATGGCCTTGGTTGTTGACTCCCAAAGGAGCCAATGGTTGTAGTTGATTTTCTAGCCCGTCATCATGTGCTTGATTTTCTCCATTATTTGCCATTGCTTTAGCCCTCTGGTTAGCTCGGTTTCTCCTGCAAGTTCGCTCAATTTCAGGATTAAAGGGTATTAAATCTGCAGCACGGTTTCTAGACATGCACCACTTAAAATTTATCCATACTATGCACACTTGAGAGAATAAAAACAAAAACAGAAATCAAATTAGAGTCAAAATCAAAAGAAGAAATTTTAATTTACTAATCCCTGACAACGGCGCCAAAAACTTGATGACTAATTCGGAGCACTAGCAAGTGTACTAGATTTCATTTATAGCAATAAGGTCGTCCCACAGAGATTAGAATTAAAACTTCTTCCAATAAAATTAATCCTAACTTGAATTAGAAGAAAATAAAGAATTCAATGATTGTGGTTTTGAGAATTAAATTTAAATAACTAGACTAGCACTTCTTCCTAGATAAAGGTATAATGAGATGATCTAAGGCACCTGATTTCACTAGACTAACTCTTATATTACCAACATGACCCAAAATGCTAGAGTGTACCTTATCAGTTAATCAATGTCCAGAATTAACCAATATCCTCTTTCAATGTATATTAATTCTATTCCTCCAAATAACCCAACTATATGTCTATGTTGAATTCAATTCAAAGGAACGCATTCAAGGATATGACATTATAATGATCACACAAATCATGCAAATATATTTCTATTTCACATGTAATTTGTGGTCTGATTACCCTTCCTAACTAACTAAATCATCTTTCAAATTTTCCTAGTTAATGATAAATGAATCTGAATGGTGATCAGGCATTCAATTGCTTTGAGTACAATAATCAGGCAAAGACTTAGCAACACCCTTCAAATAACGGAATCACGAGATAATATAATAATCAATACTAGCTACATCAAGGCCTTAGAATAAAAACTTAATACATAATTGAAGAGAAATTCAGGAACAAATTAAAAGAGAAAGTATGAGAAAACATCACACTATACTAATACAATCTCCAAGTTTGTCCACGAGTAATCTCCAATACGTGTCCAATAATGGAAGACCCCCTCAAAATTACAACCAAAATACCCTAGGAAGATAATACCAAAAGCTAATGTTAAAAGAAATTGAACAAAATTCATCCCTAATGGCTTCTTCCCCCAAAATTCACTCTTTTTCAGCTTTTATCTTCACATCAACATATTGGAGAGTTCAATCCGGCCCTTGATTGGTGAATTCGGTGCCAAATTTATCTCTTCTTTGGAAATCTTCCAAAATTTGCTTCTTCAACCCCGCAACTTGTATGTTCTTTCATTCAAGTCCCTAGAAAAATCAAATAGCCACAAAAAGGAGTAAATTGTCCAAATAAACCTCATATTGCATTAAATTATAACATGATCTATCTAAAAGTCACCCAAAATATTCAATGCAATATCACTACATCAGGTAGCTGAGATTGTGACTGGGAAGGCTTATGGTTGTCCGGCCTTGAAACCAATTAAGGGTAAAGAGCCATCTATCAAGTTAAATAATTAGGAAACATATTCATTTAATATAACTAAGGTCGACCAAATCTTCGATTACCTTCTTAAAAATAGGCATATCAAACTTATGAGTGGCCAAAGAATCATGGCCACTGAAGAATTGAAGGGGAAATGGTATTACAAGTGGCATAATTTCTTTATCCATTCCAATAACAGTTGCGTGGTTTTAGAAATGCCATTTAGAAAGCTATCTAGGAAGGGCATTTCAAGTTGACGGATGGCAACAATACTGAAATTCCAACAGACACAAACCCATTTTTAGTTGCTAATCTTAACATGGTAGAAGTAAATAAGGTTGGGCTAGACAATTCCATGGCAGCAGTTAGTGACAGGGCAGTTAGTCCCCAAAATTTTGAAGAAACAGTCGATGATAGGCCAATTCAACTTCAAATTGCCAAAGAAACTACTCATGGTAGTCCAATCAGCCCAAGGTCTTTCATGTAGACCTCTGATTAGAAAGCTATTCAAAACAGGTTGATGAAGGCGAACTGGTAATTTCTTTATGCAAGTTAAGCATAGCTAAAAGAAAATAGGACAGCTTAACCAGGAAGGAGGTTGCTAGACAAGTAGTTGATCAAAATATGGTGAATATTGTAGGAGTGGATCCAACTCGTTTGAAAAAAGTGTGAATTCCAAAAGAAAAGTAGTCAAATTAGCCGGACTTACATCTTGAGCCGTTAGTTGGCCGGCCGACCAACTATCCCTGACGAAAGATAGATATGAGAACCAGGTTTCAGAGAGAGAATGGGGGTAGACCAATCAAGTTTGAGCAGTTAGTCTGTGTTTAATCGGCTAGAATTTTCGCAAGAAGATAGATAAAGTCAGTTAAGAAAGTGACTTTTAAGGTAGATGAGAGGATCTTAACATTATGCATCTCAACTCTAAAAATGTAGGATGAAAATTAATAAGCTTAGTATCTACCATGCTTACTACAACTCAAAAGAGAATATTATAAAAGAAGAGGGCTTATCAAAGGTATAAACGAAAGGCCATGGAATGTGATAAGCCAGCTGGACTAGAAGGGACGAAATCTAAAGATTCTGTGAATACAATTAGTTTTCTGCCTTTGAAGTTTTATAAGAATGAGGGCAGGAAGGCACTAGTAAGAGATGTCTTTATTACTGACCAGGTGGTAGTTGAGTGGATTGACCCAACAGACTAGTCAGACAATACAAAGGGGTTCTGAAATGTTCTTTGCCAAACTGACAGAGGAAATAACCAATCATTTGAAACCTTTATATGTCAAAGCTCATGTAAATGTTTGACCCATTTCTAGAGTATTCATTGACGGGAGAGCTGTTCTTAATATCATGTTAGGATTCGTGGACTCCTAAATGCGAAAAACATCCACGAATCCCTTCCGAGGATCCAAGGAAACGATTAAGAAGATCGTAGATTTGCAAAATTACTTCTGTTAGGTATAATCGATATCCTTCGATTCCGATTGTACTGCTGTATATGCAACCCGAACGATCACTAGACGCTGTAATATGCGAACGTCCTCTATCGGATACACACCGCGAACTCACTCGTCACTCGGGGAGTGCTAGCGCCTAGGGTTTGAGAGGCTTATTTTTTTGGTAGATGAAAGCCCGAATATTCTTAATAGAATAGCTTTCTAGAGAAGACGGCTAGGGTTTTCTTAAAGATCCATTCGAACCTTTTAGAGTCCAACCCAAATAATATCTTATCGTATTTTAATTTAAATTCAAATTAAATTAAAATTGATATGATAAGATTCTGCCATTATCTCGGTAATTTAACTAATTAATTTACCGAGTCAGATCCTTACAATCTAGACATTATCCAGATACATCGAATGTGGACATATTTCCAAATTCATTGTATCTGGTAAATTTTCTAAGTTCAATTAACTTAGACATATTTCCAAATTCATCGAATCTGGTTACCAGAAAAATAACTTAACAAGTTCGCTTATTGTGTAACCCTATAGGTTCATTTAACACTACCAGTGTGCCCAAATCATATTTAAATGGCGCACAAGTTATAAGCTGTTTCTAGCAAAACATTATAACTATCCAAGTTAAATAAAGATCGGTGATCTCTTTGAACCAAACCATAATTTTATATTTAGTCCTTTTGTCACACGATATCCAGATTAAGTATAAGGCACGGAGCATGTAATTCTTATTAAGTTTAATTAATTATTTCTTGATTTCATAGTAGACTATTCAAATAAATGATATCAATATCTTAGATTGATATATTTGAGTACGACCATGCATTTTAACAGTCTAACTTATCAAGGGGCTCATGGATATCTCTCCCATAATTGAGAGGGACAAATTCATTCACTATCAATCATATTCCTCTCATTGATTTATTCTATATCCAACAGTAGTCTAATTTATTATCTGATTAAAGACAACTTTAGACAACGTCAAACTATAGAATTTATCAAGTAGGAAACTATGATGAATTTAGGTCGAAGGACTTTTAATATTATTATGGCTAGAAAGTACTTATGATATATTCCATGAAATACTCTCACAGTGGGTCATGTCCAATACAATATTCTCTAACATTTATTTATGTTTTGACTTGATATCACAAATATCCATGATTAGTAAAACATAGCCATCAAGTCACAAACATACTAATCTTAATTTATTATTGTTCCAATAATAATAATTGATCAGGGACAGTTTTAGAATAGTCATTGTATTCATTGTTGGGTTTTACTATCAAGTCACGTACTTGATGACCACAAAACAAAATGCACTATTCATGGAAAGGAAAACCTCATATTATTATATAGAATATAATAACAATAGTATAAGTACAAATTGACTCTAGGGCATATCCCTAACATATCATACCTATTTCAACATTTAAGAAGTTTGGAAAGTTAGTAATAGCTTTGGTGACAATGAATATACAGATGATTAGCTTCACTGACAATACTACTCCAATACTAGGAGTTCTAATTTTAGATGTAACAGTCAGTTCAAGGATCAGCTTGATAGCTTTCTTTGTAATTGAAGGGAAACTTTTGTATTTAGTCTTGCTGGGCCAAGACTGGATGCATGCTAGCAAATGTGTCCCTTCTGCATGCAACAATTGTTGTTATTTTGGAATGATGGGTAGGTTGAAATAGTGAAGACCGATCAGAATCTTTTTTAGATAGACGTTAAGCTAGTGGAAGCCATGTACTACTCCCTAGCTTTCAAGCCAAATAAGACAGAGACTGTTCAACTTGGCCAGGAGTTCGCAGCTTGCAACTTGACTGAGACTAGTTTTTAGTTACAAAGCATGACTTGCTAGATAGGTGTTCAAGATATCTTTGAAAGGATAGCCATCTATATAGCCAGACGACAAGAAGACGACAACCTATCTTTGTTGCAATCATAGCTGGAGGACAGTTTGAGAGAATCACTGCCCAAGAAAGAGCCCAGTTTTGCACCTCAGAATCCTCTCATTGACATAAATTTGGGTGGATTAGATGAATTTTGTATGACCAAAATAAGTACATTACTGAATGAGGAGTAAAGAACTTGGTTGGTCATTATTATTAAGAATGATAGGGACTGCTTTACTTGAGATTTCCATAAGATGCTTGGGTTGGACAGAAGGATCATTAAACATTGGTTGTTTATCAAGGATGGCTACAAACCACATAAGCAGGTGGCCAAAAGCTATAATCTTAAGATCATGCTCAAGATCATGGTAGAGATAGAGCAATTACTTAAGTGCGGCTTTATCTAGATAGCCTGATATTGAATAGTTCTCTAATGTGGTATCGGTCATTAAAAGGAATGGCTAGTTGTGGGTTTGCACTAATTTTTGTGACTTAAACCTGGCAATGCCTAAAGATGAGTATGCCATGCTAATAGTTGATATACTGGTAGATGCAACGGTTAGCCATCAATTCCTTAACTTTATGGATGACTATTTAGGTTATAATCAAAATTTTATAACTAAGGAAAATGTTCAAAAAATAGTATTTCGATACCCAAGATCAATTGGATTGTTTGAGTGGGTTATCATGTCATTCAGTTTCAAGAATGTTGGAGTAACTTTTAGACATATAATGAACTTCATATTTCATAACTTAATAGGGGGTTATATGAAGGTCTACATTAATAATTTGGTGGTCAAGTCAGACAGTTTCATCTAACATTTAGGGAACTTAGAGTAGGCTTTTATTAGAATATGGAGGCATAGCTTGAAAATAAATCCAGCTAAGTATGCCTTTGGAGTTGCAATCGATCAATTTTTGGGCTTCCTGGTTCATGACAAAGGGATCAAGGTGGAGCAATCAGAAAAGCTAGACTTCCCAGGAATAAGAAGGAATTGCAGAGCATAATCGGGAAAATCAACTTTTTAGTGCACTTTGTGGCTAATTCAGTTGGGAAGATGAGAGCTTTTTCATCCTTGCTAAGATTGAAGGTGATGGACCAGTTTGATTGGGGAAAAGAGCAGCAAGACTCATTTGATTAGATCAAGCAGTCCTTAACTAGTCCACAGTATTGGTACCCCCTTAATTAGATCGGCCACTCAAGCTATATATGTTAGCAGCTAAAGAATCAATTAGATTCTTGTTGGAACAAGATGACTAACATGAAATTGAATGAGCTATATACTACCTTAGCCTGCTGCTCAATAATGCTAAAATTAGGTATTCTCCAGTTGAAAAGCTATATCTTTTTTTATATTATAGTTAGAATATTACTTACTATTAAGAGAGGTGCATGTATTATGTAAAGTAGACATAGTCAGGTATCTCCTCAATCGGCCGATACTATAAGGCAGAATAATGAAATGGGCCATCAAGCTTAATGTATTTGCCTTCAAATACGTTCTAATTCGAGTAGTCAAAGGTCAGACAGTGGCAGATTTCTTAGCTGAACACCCACATTTGCATATTAAGAATCTAGTCACAATTGTGAATATCAAGTTGTAGATCCTGACATTTGATGGATTAAAGACTAGCCAGGGGGCGGGGACTGGCCTAACCATTACCTCCCCAACTAGCCATAAAGAAAGGTTCTTGTTTGAGCTAGATATACTCACACTAATAATCAAGCAGAGTATGAGGCTTTTATTATTGACCTAGAGCTACTTGTTGCAAAAAAGTCCTAAACAGTTCAAATTATTGGTGATTCGCAACTAGTTATTAGGCAATTGATTAGAGAATAGAAATGTTTGAATCTAAGGCTAATTCCTTTGCAACAAAAGGCCTCAGTTTGATCTGGCAGTTTATAGATGTGTTGATCATGTATGCAGTAAGGGAACACAATAACAAGGCTAATAACTTGGTACAGTATGCCTTTAGAGGAAACTATTTGCCAAGCTAAGGAGAAACCATATGTGCAGTACTGATTGGCGAATCTTTTGAAGATTGGCAAATAGATCTTTTAGGTAGGCAGTAAGACTTACTGGTGGATGGTGACTTGTACAAAATCAATCACAATAGCTTGCTACTTAAGTGCTTGAGAAAAGAGGAATCTTTGTGCACAGCAACTGAGATACATGAAGGATTGCATGGGGCTCATTAAGTCAGACCTAAACTTAGGTGAATAATACACATTTATGGCTTTTATTGATCAATTATTACATTAGATTGCTTCAAGTATCCTAAAGAATGTATAGCTTGCCAGAAACAAGGAAGTATGCAAAGGGTCCTGGCTACACAACTCTATCCAGTCATTAAGCCATGGCCTTTTCATGGCTAAGCAATGGATATTATTGGTAAGATTTACCCACTATCCTTAAAAGGATATGTTTTCATTTTGGTTGCTACCAACTACTTCACTAAGTAGGTTGAAGCCCAACCAATGATCAAAGTTAGCCAAGATGCTGTCATCAAATTCATCCAATACTAAATCATCTATCAATTTGGAATCTTGAAATCTATTACTATCGATCAAAGAATGATGTTTATTGGTGATAAAGTAGTTTCTTTTATTCAGTAGTTTGGTATTAAGATCATTCATTATACACTGTATTATCTCAGGCCAATGGCTAAGTAGAAGCTACTAACCAGATTTTGATTGATATGATTAAAAAGAATGCCAAAGATCAACCTAGAAAGTGACATGAGATAATAAACTAGGTCTTTTGGGCTTATCGAAATTAAAAAAGAACGGCGATCGACATTACACATTTCAAGCTAATCTGTGATCAGGATGCAATTCTACCATCGGAAATCTCTATCTAGTCAGCTAAAGTGTGGCTAAACAACACGGTTTAAAGCCGGATGAATATCAATAAGTTTTGACTATAGAGCTAGATGGCTTGGATGACATTCGCTTGTTTGCCTATGAGCAGCTGAAAGTCGGCAAAGAAAAGGTAGCTAGGTCTTATAATCTAAAGGTCTGGAAGAAGGTGTTCAAGAAAGATGACTTGGTCTGACAAAACCATCTTGTCGGCTAGTCCAAAAGCCCCAGGTTTGGCAAATGGTCACCAATGTAGGAAGGCCCATACTTGATCAGTCAAATTATATCGGAGAAAGATTACAGGCTAATAAAACTAAAAAAGCAAGAATTAGAGAAAAATATAAATGGTAAATTCTTAAAACTAGCATTAGAAGTGGGCTAGGCTAGCACCCCCCCCTCCCCAGGCCCAAGAACTTATCTGTGCTGGTCCTGGCAGCCAGCTTACCCCGATTATGGCGGGTTGGCTTGCTGTCCGATCCCGCAGGCCGATTCGTACCTGACTAACCCAACTAGGCCTGGGGATGCCAATGGACTGGCGGGGCCAACCCGCCATAATGTTATTCTTTATTTATTTATTTTTTACATTTCCCCTATAGGTGTATTCACTTTTCTAAATACCTTAAGTTCATCTCAAAACTTTCCAAATTCTCTCATCAAACATCAATTCTCTATATTTTTTCTATAAGATAAGTTTTAAAATAGAATTTAATAGGAATATATTTTTAAAATTCTTCAAGTATCGTCTTCAAAATTTAAAAAATTATTAAGTAGTGGTCAAGCATTAATATATTAAGATATTGTTATATTTAAAATTTAAACAATACAGTGATTTTTGAGATTTACGTATCAAATCTCTCTTTAAATAATTTTTATTTTATTAATTAATAAAATTGGTAGGAGTCTAAGTTAAATCTTTCACCACTTCAAGGTACTTTTTCTTATAAATATAAATAATCATATTATTTAAATTATAAAAAAATTTAAAAATTAAAAGTTTTTTTAAAAAGACGAGGCTCGCTGGCCTCATGGTCCTAGGGGCTGGTTTGTGTTGGTCTTAAGGCTATTGGCCCAGGGCCTGACCTGACCCAAATTTGGAGAAGACCGGCTCGCAAGGACTAAGGACCTCAAATTGATCCACCATGCTTCCACTGTGCTACTTTGGTACTCAAATAACCCGCATATATAAACTCACACTCCTAGAAACTCAAATTCGTAATCAAGTCTAAGCAACCCAACTAACATTAATTGAGCATTTATTTACATAGTCTACCAAGTACATAATAGACATAAATCCATCAAAACCATCAAAGTCTAACAAAACATCATAACCGTTCAAATAAATAAACATATTTCAAAAATTCAGAAATAACAGCCATATATCATTGCCAATCTTCCTCAACCACTCGTCTAGTTCTTCTTCTTCTAACTGATAACCTACAACATGGTAAATAAGGAATGAGCTCATTAGCTTAGTAATGAAAATTGGCTTACCTGAGATTGAGCATGCTATATATACATATACATTTATAAAACGCTTGTTCAAAATAGCTTTCAAGTTATTGGAGTACACAACTCATGGGTTTTAGAATATCTTCTTGGTGGGTTGGTTGTACCATATCAATATCACATAAAGAAACAAGAGGGAGAAAAAAAGGAACAATGAATTACTTAGTTTTACTCAATACTGAATCAAATGATGCATAACCGATACTTGGATACTGAACCGGTGTTATTTATTCAATAAAAATAATGACCAATAAATAAAGAAGAAAGACCATGGCTTCAATAGAAGAAAATCGGCGTTGGAATCAAATCAGAGGGGAAGCTAGTACCGGGTGGGGGAACACGGCCGGTGCCAGACAGTATGAAGCCGGCACCGAGTGCACTCTGAAATGTGCGAACGCAATTTTTAGAGCACCCAAAAGCCAACTTGCAACATCCCAACCCCAAGAACCAAACCAATCTACCAGCCAAACGTCGACTCTTTCGCATCAAACATGCACATCAAAATTGCTAACTTTTAATATTTCAAAGTATTCTCGAACCTCCTATAAGTTATCTACCAGTGAAGGTAGAATAATAGGTGAAAGAATAATTTTCTTGGAAGAGTATTGAGAGAGCTATTATTTTTTTTCCAAAGGAAAAACTAAAAAAAAAAAAAAGAAACAATAACCGGCGGCTACTTTTTGGGACAAAAACAAGAAAACGTTCTCCCCCCCCCCCTCCTTTTTAATGTGAATACAGGAAAACCAATTAGCATACAATTTAAAGTAAAACCACCGAATTAGCAAACCAATTTCATGCAGCATACACGAAAACCAATTAGCATACACGAAAACCAATTAGCATACAATTTGTCTTTCTTGATTGTGTTTCCAAAGCATGAAATTGGAAATTCACGTGAATACAAAGTCAACCAAGATCATACTTCTCAAATTGGAATCATCCAATTTCGTGTATGTATAGAAAAACCGAAAACCACAATTGCCTAAATTGCAATTTGGTTTTTGGAAAAGAAAAAAAAACTCCTTTTTTAATTAAATTTCCAAAAACTACCGTTACTTTTTTTTTCTCTTTTATTTCCTTTTTTTTTAATTAGCCAAAGACTAATTAAATAGTTCTCTTATTAATTAATTAATCTACTTGGGCCCAATATAAAATTACCTAAGATAATTAACTAATAAACTAATATAATTAAATTAGCTCAATAAATTATTCTAGCCCAAATAAATAATTAATTGGACTCTTAGAATGATTCTTCCAATATTAATTCACCCAATAAACTCATATGGTAAAATAAATTTATTAAGGTTTCTTGAGCTACTTTGGGGACTAAAAGATATATTATTCTTAGCTACTAAAAGAACCAAAATACTCTTGCTAACAAATAGCTATATTTTATCATTTTAAATATTTCATTTATCACCATATGAAAATATTCATCCTAAGAATAATATTGCAAATGCGATGTCTTCGACTTGAAGGTGTAATGACGAAAATACTCCGTTACGTAACACTCGTCATTGATATAGGAAAAAATATACTAACACCATTCTCAATGACATCTACCATCATTTGATAGCTAGTTCGATAATTCACGACTTCCAGTATGTATCCACTTGTGATAGGGAGCTACCCAATAGTGTACAGACTTACATTTTCCAGGGCCCTAGATTATAAGATTATCCCGGACAATCACAAGGGGTGATTTCTTCACGTAATGAAGTAAAGAAACTCTATTGTATAAGTCCATCTTAATTAACTAGAGTCATAGCCCAACGTACAAGTTTATTAGCCCTGCAATAAGACCCCACTCGACATACATCAAAGTGTACAAGTCCAACATCACCAGACCATCAACTTATACTCAAGTCTTAGGATAGTTGCTCACACAGTTGTTGTGATAAACCAATCTTTATTTATTTTAGTAATTTTATAAAGTTATTATCGTGCGGTCCAATTCTACGTATTGCAAAAAACACTTACACTATTGGCGTGAGTGGATTACTTACTGGCTAAAGATAAGCCATTTCCCATTTAGAAACTATAGGATAATGATCTAAACTTTGATGAAGTGCCCAACTTTATCAATCGATCAAGAACAATTTTCACTTATATGTTAGTAGCCCATCATTTATACTTTACTGTGAAAGCACGATCTAATCACGTAGATTACTTACTAACATACTTAGACCTAAATGTGCAATATATGTAAAAAAAAAAACCATTAATGAATAACTATTTTATTAATTTCTAAAATACAAAAATACATAGTACATTTTGGGTATATATTCTAACAATCTCCCACTTGTACCAAATGGACTATGATAGCCATATGTGCCTACCCCTATGATATCTGAGTGTCTTTGAAATACCTTCTCTATCAAAGGCTTGGTAAATGAGTTTGTCAGATTGTTTGCTGAGGAAATCTGATCAACCACTATCTTCCGTTTCTGGATGAATTCCCGGATCAAGTGATACTTCCTCTCGATGTGCTGGCCCTTCCTATGGTTCCTTGGCTCCTTACATTGTGACATAGCTCTAGTATTGTCATAATATATTGTTATGGGCTTGTCCATCTGTGGCACAACTCCAAATTTTATGAGGAACTTCCAAAGCCAAACCACTTTTTTAGAAGTTTCTGAAGCTGCCACATATTCTGCTTCCATGGTAGAGTCAACAATACCAGATTTCTTGACACTTCTCTATGAAATAGCCCCTCCAGACAAAGTGAAAACATATCCGCTAGTGAATTTTCTTTCATCTTTATTTACCTAGAAATCTGAATCTTTGTAACTGGTAGGAACTAAGTCATCGGCTCTGTAAACTAGCATATAATCCCTTATTCCTTTTAGCTACTTTAGTTTATGCTTTACAACATAAAGTTAAATACAATATTCTTAGAGTCAACAATACAATATTCTTCTCCAGGGTTTGATGGATACCTGCTAACTACGCCTACTGCAAAGCAGATATCCGGTATAGTCTAAAGCATGGTATACATGAGACTTCCAACTGCCAAGACATAAGGAATCCTACTCATCCTCTCATTTTTTTCCCTGTGTTTTAGGATACTGCTTAGAAGATAAGGTCAATTCGTGCCTAAAAGGTATGATTGCACATTTTCACTGATCCATACTAAACCTAGCTAATATCTTGTCAATATATGCAGATTGGGATAAACCTAACACTAAGAAGCTTAATACCAAGAATGTAGCTAGCTTCTCCTATATCTTTTATATTAAATTGGCTTGTTAGCCAAACCTTTATAGATGACAATATCCCTACATCATTTTCAATGAGTAGAATGTCATCTATATAAAATACCATAAATGACACATTGCTCCCATATGACTTTCTATAAACACATGGTTCATCTACGTTTTGTATGAAATTATAAGACTTTACAGTCTCATCAAAATGCATGTTCCATACTCGTGATACTTGCTTAAGTTTATAAATGGATTTCTTAAACTTGCAGACCATATGTTCTTGATCTTTCGCAATAAAGCCTTCAGGCTGAGATATATAGATGTTTTCGCTAAGATAGCCATTAAGAAAGGCTATTTTGATATCCATTTATCATATCTCGTAGTCATAGTGACATGCGATGACCAAGAGAATACGTAAGGACTTAAGCATGGTAACAGGTGAAAAGGTATCCTCATAATCGATTCATTTTTTTTAGTATAACTTTTTGCAACCAACTTTACTTTAAAGGTTTCCACCTTTCCATCTGCACATTTCTTTCTCTTGTATACCCACTTGCACCCTATGGATTTAATCTCTTCAGGTGTAATGACAAGATCCCAGACTTAATTGAGGTACATAGACTCAATCTCAGCATCCATTGCAGTATGCCATTTGTCCGCATCAACGTCAACAATGGCCTCATCATATCTAGCGGTATTTTATTCATGAAGGTCAGAGACTACCTCAAAAGCCTCTCTAGTCCATCTCTTAGGAACCCTAGCTATCCTCCCACTACGATGTGACTCAGTCTATATGGTAACATCTGGTTGTGTCTCTTTTGGTTCCTCAATTAGGGTACTTAAAGTTGAAGTGTCAATCAACTTCTTTTCAAAATCCACATTATTTGAAACCTTAGTGGATACACTTTGTTCATCTTTTAAGTACCTAGCATGAGTATTAATAAGTACTTTTTGCTCTTGGGGATGATAAAAGTATCAACCCCTTATTCCTTTTAGATACCCAACAAAGTAGCATAATTCTAATATTGGATCTAGTTTACTTCTTTTAGTTAGTGCATAAGTTGGACAACCCCATACTTTGAGATGATTCATACTGGACTTTCATCCAGTCCACATCTCCTAGGGTGTCCTAGGCACCGACTTGGAAGGCACCAAATTCAGGACATATGTTGCTATTTTTAGAGCATATCCCCCTAAAAAAATAGGAAGAGTTGCATAACTCTTTATGCTTCTGATCATTTCCATCAACATTCTATTTCTTCTCTCAACTACTCCATTCTGTCGAGGAGTCCCAGGTACAGTTAGATGAGACACTATACCATGATGTGCCAAGTAGTCTTTGGATTCACCAAGAAGATACATTCCACCACGATCCAATCTTAACTTTTTGATTAGTTTACCTGTTTGATGCTCCACATCAACCTTAATCTCCTTAAATATATTAAAGGAATCAGACTTGTGCCTTATCAAGTAAAAATAAGCAAAAGGCGAGTTATCATTTGTGAATGTGATAAAGTAATTATAACTTCCTTTAACCGGTGAAGACATATAACTACAAACATCAGTATAAACTAACTTTAATATTTCCGTAGCCTTTTCCACCTTTTCATAAATAAGAGTTATTTGATGTGATATTTCTCTTCTTATTATTAAGTTCCGTCTGAGTATTATTTATTTGACAATTAATAGGATTAATATAGAAAAGATTCCCATACATATGTCCAGAACAAATAATATTTCTATTTCTACTGATTGAAATACCAAAATAGAAAGAAACAGAATATCCTTGATCAATTAATTTAGAAACCAAAATCAAATTTTGTTTAAAACTAGAACATATAAAATATCTTTCAAAACTAAAACCCTATTACAATCCAATAATAGCTCTAAGTCTCCTATTGTTTTGGCCTACACTTATGCTCTGTTACCCACTCTAAGTCTATGCTCTCCTCTATTGAGTCGCTTTATCTTGCTGAACTCCTGCAAAGAGTTACAAATATGGTCAGTGGCTTCGGAATCAACAATCCAGGTGGATGATGATCCAACCATCGAAATAGACTTTAAGTAAAGAGTAATACCTTATGAGGATTTGGTCAAGAAGTCTAGACAATCCTTCTTGAAGTGCCCTTCTTGTCACATTTGAAACATTTGCCCTTGGGTTTGTCGCTGGGCCTAGATGGATCGGGTTTGGATGCCTTGGGCTGGGCACCTGCATTGTTCTGGACCTTCTTCCTTTTGAACTTCTTGGGCTTAGGCCCAGTTTTAGAAGATGAACCAGAACGAGTAACCAAAATCTTTGAGTCAGGTTTCATATTTTCTCTGCAGCCTGAAGTTCCTTCATCAACTCTAGTAAAGACATACTTAACTTATTCATGTTATAATTTAACTTAAACTGAGAGTATAGTTTTGGCAAAGTCTTAAGAACCATATCAATTTGGCTCTCGGGATCAATAGTTGCCCTTAAGATCTCGACCTCATCAAAGTAAGCAATCATCTTGAGCATATGCTCGTGAATCGATGCTTTATCATCCATCCTAGTGTTCATGATTGCTCTAAGAGCTTCCTGCCTTGCAGGTCGACTCTTGTAATCAAATAGGGTGCACAACGAAATATCGATGTCATACACAGTAGGCATGTTCTCATGTTTAAACTTGAGAACATTAAATATAGAAGCTAACATATAGCAATGTGCCATTCATCAATTTTCCTCTATGCCTTCTGCACCTCATGATCCTGGTCTGTGAAATCTTTCCCAATTTCAGGATAGGGGTTGGTCAGAACAAACTTATACTCCTCTGTAGTGAGTATTATGTTCAAATTCCTTTTCTAGTCTACATAATTTGGTCTAGTTAACTTATTCTCCTTGAAAATAATAGACAAAGGACTAAAACCAAACATTTCTGTTGATTGGAAATCATTCAGAAAAATATTTATCTTCGAAAAACATATAAAAAATGCACATTTAAAACATCATATTATTTCTATGATATGGTTAACCTATTAAAACCATTATCATAAATATGAAATTTTTTGCTCTTGGAAGAATTGATAGAGTTTCGTAGAAAGGTTAATAATTTTCTAAGTGTATAACCATCACAAATTAAACTTCCTTAATAGGTAATAATCCAGAGATAGTTCTATTGATAGGATGACCATTGCTCTCACCACCGACAGACAATGCAACATTAATGCCTCCAACGATAAGTTGGTCGACATTAACACTTATCCTAGGCTTTAATTATAATTCCTCTATTAATTCTAGATTCTCATAAAAATCCATCTTACAGGGGGTCATGCTCAGAATGACACGAGGATAACCACAATTTCTAACAGGAACCTATGATGGAAGCCCTGTGGGCGTTAGAACTCCTCTTTCACTTAATCTTTTGAGAAAAATAAGTTTTTAGGAAAAACATTTCTTTAAAATATTAATTGGTTTTTATTAACTTTAATGAAAACCCAAAAATCCAACTATTATTTTCTATGTAAAGGATAAAACCTTTTAAAAAAATAAAATATGAGTTTGTATTTCACTACTTAAGTTAAAACCATTTCTAGGAACTAAATTTAAAATACCCAAATTCAAAATTATTCTCCACGTCAAGGATAAAAAACCATTGGAAGAATAAATCATGAATTTATTTTTAAATTACTCAGTTCCAATTTAAAAGCATTTTCCTCAATTGTTTTATCTAGAGGAAAAAATTAATTTCTCAAAAACTTTTGTGCATTTGATCACAAAATTAAATAAAATAAACATGCTCTAAAAATAAACTTTTACATGCCATTTCTATCCTTTAATTTTTATGTGACTAAATAATAGATTAAATATCACAATAATAAAAAAATTAAAATGATCTTATTTAATCCTATGGTGGTTCCGCCTTTATTAATCTTTTTTCATGCAAAAATATTTATCACACTAAATAAACCATTGCAAGAAAATAACCTCGTCTGATATGGGTCCCCAAAAAGAAAAAAAAAAAGATAATTACAAAAAAAAAATTAAATGGAAAAACTTAGAAGCTTGAACTGCACGAACCGTGATCAAATCGCCCAAGAAAACTGCTCCATGCTTGTTCCAAAATCGTAAACCATTTTCCTTTTTTTCTTCCTTGGAGTTTGAATGTTGCTTAGGCACTAATATTGTTTTAAAAATTCTCATAGATGAATTTACATACAATATTAATCGCCTATACCTTTCAAAACGAAGCGTACATGAATTCTACAGAAAACGAATAACAATAAATACAAGTACCTATGTCTTCACACACGAGACATATACAACATCTACCTATATCTAAAACCACGAGGGATTCATACAATCACAAAGATTAATTTTTTTTAATTGGTAAAGGAATAATCTTTTCCAGTTATTAACCCTAAGCATGCTTATAGATTTAACCATGGCTCTGATACCACTTGAAGGATAGTGGAAAAATAAAAACCGTGGAGGAAAACAACAATTTAAAATTTCTCCCGAGCCATAGTCTAGGAATACTTACTTTTAAATCGCTTAGATTGAATAATTGGAGGATTTGGATTTGGTGGAATGCTTTGCTTTGTCACGACTACTTGTTTCGCATGAATACCGGCCAACCATCGACTCCTTCGCATAAAACATGCGCATCACAATTGCTAACTTTTAATCTTCCAAAGTGTTCTCGAACCTCCTATAGACTATCTACCGAGGAAAGTAGAATAATAGGTGAAAGAATAATTTTCTTGAAAGAATATTGAGAGAGCTGTTAATTTTTTTTTTCAAAAGAAAAACTAAAGAAAAAGAAACAATAACCGTGGCTACATTTTGGAACAAAAACAAGAAAATGTTATGAAAATATTAAGTGGCTGTTCATTTTCTTCATTCTATTCATTTATCTTGAAGATAATGTGACTGTTCGTATACTGTGACTGTTCGATTTTCTAAGGTTATTAAATTCATTTCTTATCCTTTAAGATTCTGTATCGAAATCTCTATAAATAAGGGTCATATGTAAACAAACGAACAATCAATAAAATCGTCTCTAAGTGATTCTCTCTTTTCTCTCTTGTTCTAGTGTCCTTACTTTACAATTTTATATTTACTGATTCTATTTTGAATCAAATTCACAATACGTTATTAGCACGAGACTCTACCGAAGTTGTTTTACTGAAGGTTATAATCACGGTGACACTATTGAAGTTTTCTAGAACAAAAGAGGAAGGTAGGTACTTTTTCTATTTGATTTTGTATTCACATGGAAAATCTCACCAAACTTGAGTTTGCAGCTCTTAATATTATTGGGAAAAACTATTTATCTTGGACACTAGATGCTGAAATGCATTTAGCTGCAATGGGTCTGGCAAATACCATTGTAGAAGGAAATCTATCATCATCACAAAATGATGCTAAAGCTATGATTTTTCTCCATTGTCATCTTCATGATAACTTAAAGGTTGAATACCTTATTGTGAAAAATCTACTTATTTTGTGGACTAATTTGAAAGAAAGGTTTGATCACTAGAAGATGGTCGTCCTTCCAAAGGCACGGTATGACTGGATGCACTTGCAATTGTAAGATTTTAAATCCGTTAGTGAGTATAATTATGCTATTTTTAAAATTAGCTCACAGCTAAAACTATGTGAAAAAAAATATTACTGATGAGGATATGTTAGAAAAAACTTTCTCTACTTTTCATGCCTCGAATGTGCTCCTGTAGTAGCAATATCGAGAAAAGGGATTCAAGAAGTATGCAGAATTGATATCTTGTCTTCTCGGATTTGGTTCTAAAAGAATTAGAAGTTTACTTTTAATATGTTTCTTTTATGTTTTATTGTAGTAGTAATTAGCGTTTTTATTGTTTGAGTATTTAAATTTATAAATATTTTGACATGCCTATATGGCTATTATTCCGCATACTGAATACACAACTGACATTGAAGATATATACCTAATTGATAGTGGTACAACACACACCATATTGAAAGATAGAAAATATTTCTCTTACCTGTAGATGTGGGAAACAAATGTTAATACTATAAGTGGTAGTGTAAAGTTGATTGAAGGCCTTGGAAGAGCTAATATTGTATTACCCGGAGGAACAAATGTTATTATTCCTAAAGAGTTATTTTCTTCAAAATCTCGAAGAAATTTGTTAAGTTTTAAAGATATTCGCCGAAATGGATATCATATTGAGACAATGGAAGAAAATGGTTTTGAGTATCTCAGTATTACTTAAATAATGTCGAGTAAGAAATCTTTATTAAAAAAGCTACCGTCTCTTTTATCTGGCATGTATAGCACAAAAATTCATGCAATTGAAGTGCATCATTCAGTAAATTAGAAATTTACTGATTCTGCTACATTTATCATTTGGCATGACCGTTTAGGTTATCTGGGAGCTATTATGATGCGAAGGATAATTGAAAATACGCATGGTCAACTTTTGAAAAATCAAAGGATTTTGACATCTGATAAATTTTCATGTGCTGCATGTTCTCAAGGGAAATTGGTTGTTAAACCATCTCCAACAAAAGTGGAGTTTGAGTCTCCAGTATTTCTAGAAAGAATTCATGATGATATATGTGGACCAATTAATCCACCATGTGGGCAATTCAGATACTTTATGATTTTAATTGATGCATCAACACGATGGTCGCATGTCAGTTTATTATCAACTTGCAACTTGGCGTTTGCGATATTACTTGCCTAAATAATTCGCTTAAGAACGCAATTTTTAGATTATCCTATCAAAAAGATCCGTCTAGATAATGTTGGAGAATATTCCTCCCAAACTTTTGATGCTTATTGCATGTCAATTGGCATTACTATTGAACATCCAGTAGCTCATGTTCATACTCAGAATGGTCTAATTGAATCATTCATTAAACGGTTACAATTAATTGCTAGACCGTTATTAATGAGAACAAATCTCTCTACAACTGTTTGGGGACATGCTAATTTGCATGTTGCAGCACTTGTGCGTATAAGGCCAACAAGTTATCATAAATTTTCTCCCTTACAATTGGCTTTTGGTTCTGAGCCAAATATTACTCATTTGAGAATTTTTGGGTGTGCTGTGTATGTATCGATAGCGCCAAATCAATGTACCAAAATGGGTCCTCAAAGAAGGTTGGGGATTTATGTTGGATATGTTTCACCCTCTATAATTAAATACGTTGAACCATTGAAAGGTGATGTATTCAAAGCAAGATTTGCTAATTGTCATTTTGATGAAACTTTGTTTCCTAAATTAGGGGGAGAACATAAATCACATAAAAGGGAACTTGCCTAGACAACATCACTGAATTATTTAGATTCGCGCACAAGCGTAAGTGAACTAGAAGTTCAAAAGATCATTCATTTGCAACGACTTGCAAATCAACTGCCAGATTCTTTTGCTGACTCTACAATTGTAACTAAATCGCATATTCCAGTTATAGATGCTCTTATTCGGATAGAAATTCTAACAGGACAAAATACAATTCCTATATCAATTGAACCAAAAGCACGTCAGAAATGTGGACGACCCATTAGTTCAAAAGATAAAAATTCTCAAAAAAAAAAAAAGGATTAAATGATCAGAATGATCCAATTGAAGAATTAGGAAAAAGGGATCAAGTGGAAACTATTGAAAAGATCCAAATATCTGAAAATAGTAAACAGAATAATGAGATGTCCATTAATTATATAACTTCCGGCAGAAGTTGAAATTGGACGAAAATAACTGTTGATGATGTTTTTACATACAATATAGCATTTGAAGTGTTAAAAGATAATGAGGACCTTGAACTAACATCAATTG